>CM029013.1:113388018-113988018 GCA_016801055.1 Panax notoginseng | reverse complement strand
AATTTCTATATTCATGGGGTAATCCAATTCATCCTTAGGCAAATCTAAATTCTTGGCAAAATCATCGGATATAAAGGAATAAGTAGCACCCGAATCAAATAAAACATAAACATTAATTTCATTGATCGGAATGATACCTGACACCACATCACGAGACTGGATTGCATCCTGCACAGTCATATTAAAAGTTCTGGCGGTTGGTTGGTTTGTTGCAGGTGGTCCGGTAATGGTTAAGGTATTTTCACTGCTATTTTCACGGTTACCTCCTTGCACTGCTCCTCCTGATCCCTTATTGGGGAAGTCTCTTGCTAGATGATCCTTAGAACCACAGTTGAAACAAGAACCTTTCTTTAGGTTTGGACAGTTTGGTGCTATGTGGCCTTCTTGACCACAATTGTAGCACACTCGCGCTCCTTTCATGCAAACTCCCAGATGAGCTTTTCCGCAGTTTGAGCACGCTTCAATTTTCTTCTTCTGCCTTCCTTGTTGACTTCCAGCTGACGAGTTATCTGTCCACTTCCTCTTTTGATTATGACTACCCCCAGTGTTACTCCCACCAGTCTTGTTATTTCCTTCACCTTCACTCTTCTTCTTCTTCTGCTCTTGATTGTACTTGGTCACCGCATCGCTCCCACCTTCAGCGAGGATGGCCTTTTCCAGTACTCCGGCAAATATGTTTATCTGAAACATTGAAACCTTACTGTAAACCAAAGGCTTTAGTCCTTGTTCAAATCTTCTGGCCTTTCTTTCGTTAGTGTGTACTTGGTACGGGGCAAACCTTGCCAACTCATCGAATTTAGTCGCGTAATCAGGTACACTCATGTTTCCCTACTTCAGTTCCAGAAATTGAATCTCCATCTGATTCTGCGAACTAGTTGGGAAGTACATTTCGAAAAACATTTCTTTAAATCTCTCCCACGTAATTACACCTTCACCTCCTCGCACTTTGTTTGCTTGCCACCAGTAGCTAGCCTCAGAATTCAACATAAACGTTGCATAAGCGGTCTTCTGGTCTTCTCTAGCCCTAGCAATGTCGAATACTTTCTCCATTTCCGTGACCCACGTTTGAGCCTCGATTGGGTTCCTAGAACCTTTGAACTCTGGCGGTCCCACCGCCTTGAAGTCTTTAAACGTTATGTTTGGTGGAGCTTGAGGTTGATTGTTTATTGCTACCGTCAGTAAGTTCACCAACTGCTGAACAGGATTAGCGTTGGCGTTATTGTTATTATTAGTTGACTCTTCCTGAGCCGGTTGACGTTGTTGTCTTCTCATTGGCGGCATTTTTTTGATCAAATAAACGCTTATTAGAACTTTATTTATTTCTCTAAATAGTTAAGGCATTACTCAATAATTTAACACATCATCTCAAACAACTTAATATATTTAATTCAACTCAAAGTTTTAACATCAAACTATAGCATAACTGCTATTTACATCAACTATCCTGGAATAAAGAATCCACATGATTTAAAATATTAACATATTCCTTCGTTCATAAACACATCGGAATTTACATATAAAAACTAATTAAGTCTTTCACATAATTAAACGGATTCTAATCCTGTCTATCAAGGTACTGAATAGCCTTGCCACGCTCCTCATCCATGATACGAGACATCGTCCTGCCATCCAGCATATACGACGGAAGTCCTTCAAACTAGATGGGGTATCTCAAAACTCGTTCCTGGGCCTCATCCATTGCATGATTAAGTGTGGAGTATGTCTTTTCAAGCTTTGCCTTCTTTGCACGACTATCATCTTCTGCACGATCAGCTCGACGTGATTCTCTTACCCATCCTTCCTCTGCTATTTTCAGTCTTCCGGAGGTTTCCTTAAGTTCCTTCTTCAGCTTCTCTATCTCCTCGGTCTTATCTTTGGTTTGACCCTTCTCATGGACCAAATCCCATTCTACATTTCCCAATCATGAGTGAAGAGTCGAAATCTCCCTCTCCTTCTCCTCTAAAGTAGACTGCTGAACAGTCGCTCGCTCAGTCAATTCCTGAACCTCGTCTTGTAATTCTACGTTACGGTCATATAACGTTTCATACATCTTCGCATCAAACGGTGTACCGTGGTAACTCCTCTTCTTCCTCTTCCTCATCAAACTCCTCCTCAGGATCCTCCTCAGGATTATTCTCGGGCTCATGCTCCTGACCAACAACGGTGATCAATGGAGATGACTCCCTCTGAACTAACTGTTCCCTAACATGTATGTCTCGGGGCTCCTCCTCTGTAGGTACTATAGGTAATCAGGGTTCTTCCTCCCTAGCTTGACTAGCTTCTCCAACATTCGTCACCCTGACAACAAAATTTTTAGTTTTAGTTACTAAGTCGTACTAACAAGCACATAAATTAACACATAAACACATAATGTATTTTATTATCTTCAATGAATTACCAAAAATTCATTTCTTAAAACTCGATAAGAGTTTTCCTTTACTATCTTCTTTCTATAAGGCTACTACCTAAGGTTGTTCCCCCACCTAAGGTTCATAACCTACGGCTCTGATACCAACTTGTGACACCCCCAAATCCAGGTACTTCGATTCCACGGGATTTGGTGTTCACTGTACAAATATCATCTATCTATCTACCCATAATAATTGCAAACCATTCAATAAATAGAATTAAAATCCTTCCTTTATAGGGTTACAACATCTGAATAATAATACAATCCCAGGTTAAACTAACCTTAAACATCTGTGCGGAATTATAAAAAAATAAGTCTTAAACAGCATCTTTAACTTAAGTCTTAAACAAATACATCATATAAAATAACAAGTCATATAAAATAACAAGTCTCCATCATTTGCTAACTTTGCCCTTGCCCTTACTAGTGGAAGGTTCGTCAGCTCTTTCGTTCTTAACTGCATTGTTATTATTAAGCAAGAGTTAGCACAAATGGCCACAAGTATAAAAATGAAATAACAGTATAATAACATGCGAATAAATCAAAGGCATCTGAATAAAAGCTCAACTTTTGAATCAAGAATGAATAAAAAGAATCAAAAGAATTCTGAGGGTCATAAGACCTTGAACTATGTCCAAGGTTAACAAGGGTTATACTTGAAACCTTTAACAGTCATAAGACTATGGACCTTCTTCTCGTACTTAGGGGGATCAACCCTTAGTACCATACTGTGCACAATATCTTAACGCTAAAGCGTAAATAATCCCCTATACAGGATTGTTCATCTCAGTTTGACATTCGAGTCTGCACCAAAGGAAGTTTGGTTTGGATAATTCATCAAGGGTTCTGAAATTTAGAGCGCTCATCAACTATGGACTAGTTGAATCATTAAGGTTTCACTAGTCTAATAAGGTTCAACGATAATGATATTCAATTTGAATAATAATCTCAAGAAGTATATAATAGAACAATTATTGTATAACTAAATTATACTTTGAAAAGATAATCAATCTTTAATATAACATTTGAACTTGAATAATAGTAACGATAATTTATTCAAGGTAAATAATAAAATTGAATAATAATGACAAGTAGGGTTAGGGAACTTGCCTCGTGCGTAGATTATACTTTAACTAATCACGTTCTTTGAAATAAATCCTACATACCATTCACATTCACAATACCAGTTAATTATAACTTAACTAATCATCATAAACTCATTCTCTTTGTCTACTTTGATTATTGACTATACTTAAACAATTTACCACTTAGTCACATAATTTGTACTTCATGAATTATCAAGCTAATTATGTATTGAATAATTCAATTCACATGTAATTATGTTATTTACATGTTAAACAACTATTTTATCATTTCATTATATTTCTAATATGTTTACATGTTCATTACATTAAGTTACTAACACATTGTTAGACTTAACATTTAAAAAAATTACATTTCTGGACATTCTGGAGAGTGGCGCTGCGGCGCCACTGTTATACTTGATCTTCGCGCTGCGGCGTCGTGGCGCTGCAGCCGGACACATGGCGTTGCGGCTGGAATCTTGGCGCTGCGGCGCGGTGGCGCTGCGGCGCGGATGTTTAGGCGTGAGACTGGCGCCGTGGCTCGGCGAGCCAGAAACTGTTCTACAATTCGCGAAAATTGCAGAACACAACCAAAAACTCCAATTTAATTTATTACTACACGAATTTAGACATACCCACATGTTATAATTCATGTATAATCATAATACAACATCTATAAAGTGATTTTAACCCATTAAAACATATAATCACATAATTAAAACATAAAATTTTCCTCTATTCTTGATGTTCTTGAAGTTTTTAACATAAATTCCTAAAATTCAACGCCACGGATTCGTTATAAAACCAAATCCATTCATTTAAAATTTGGTCTCTTCGTATTAACATGCACAATAATATACGAGTGTAAAATCTACGAAAACATTTATGTTTGACATACTAAAATCACGTATAAGGCTATTAGGCCAAAAACCCAAACTCTGTATATTTTTGAAATAGCAAGTCATCTGATTAACGACATAAAATTATGAACTGATGATAAGGAATTATATATAATACATATTAAAACACATTAAAATGACATCTTACACATATATGCATATAACTCTCACAATTTCAATTATAGAGACTTTACAGAAGACTTAGGAGTCATATTCATGGAAACTTTAAATGACGTAAAAAAAACTGAGTTAAAGAGATTACCCAAGCGTAGATAAAGTAATAGGAGATGAATTAAAGTATTCCTCAACAATTCTCAAACTCTCTAAATCAATTTCTCAGACTCTCTCTTTTCCCTCTCTGTTATATGCCAGACTTAGCCAGATAATGAAAAGGAAGAAGGAGAATACATATATTAATCAAGCAATTGACGCGCACTATGGTCAGTTACCCAGCATGGGTTAACTGCCCATAACTCCTATTAAGGCTCCGTTTGGTTAGTTAGAATAGATTTCAAAAATCATTTAATTTAATAAAGCTTTATCATATAGTTTAATTCTTGTCACACCAAATTTAAATATCTTATTTAAATTAATTAAATAACATATAATAATCTCTCATAAATTTACATAATCATATAATTAATTTTCTCATTAATTAATAATATCAAATCATTAACTCTCTAATTAATAATTATATTAATTAAGTAATATGGCTTATTAAATATTACTTTTGATACAATAAGCTCACATACTTCGAATAATAAAATTCTCCATATTAATTTAATAAATATAACACATATAATTAAATTAATCTACCATAACTGCATCAATTAATTATTTAATCCAATAATTAAATCATTGAAAAATATTTATTTAATTCAATAAATATTAGAAATTAATTACAAAATCTCGTTTGTCACAATATTGACCAATCGGATAATTAACCGGATAAATGAGCAATTAATTACTATTAATTCTTATGCTTATAACTATGTGTTCATATGTGTGTACTATTGATTCACATGATTTACTATTAGGGGAGTTGGTGAAAGATTGATAATACTTGCATGATTAAATTAAAAATAGAAGTATAGATGAAGGTACTAAACTGTAATTAGTTTTTCACATGATTAGACTATTAAGTCACATGAATGAATTATTATTTCACATGATTTACTATTAGGGGAGGTGGTGCAAGTTTGATAATACTTGCATGACTAAATTAAAAATGAAAAAAAAGAGGGAGGTATTATACTGTAATATTTCGAGGCCCAAAAAGTGAAATTATTGAAACTATATTTTCCTATAAATAGAAGCTCATTCCTTCATTATTTTTCACCAATTCACTAAAGCTATAGAGCAATTATTATAGATAGAAATTATAGAGAGAATGAAGAAGAGAAGTCTGCTACCTCACTATTCCAGTTTTCTTCTGAGGTAATGGGTATTATTTCTTTTGTATTCATGAAGAGAGCTATTGTTATTCCATTCCTTATTATTCTGTTAGAATAACTTGTATACGCGGTGTAAGACCCTGAATTTTTTGAAATGAAAGTATTCAATTTTTTTATAATTATTATTTTATTTCGTATGTGGTTAAATTGATAAAATATTAAAGTTAAGGGTGATATGTGAAATTTTTTTACAAAGTATGTAAGTTGATATAAAATATTCGTTTGGTCGGGAAATATTCTTTTTGTCGGGAAATATCCGTACGACAACACAATCATTGGTGGACCCCACAATTGAAGTATTGTAGTAGTTAGAAAACGACAGAATTATCTTTTTATAAAAATAACGGCAAAAGTGTTACCGTTAAAACTGTTAAACTACCCGGTAGTAAAAGTACAGTAATGCGCGTGGATGTATAGTAGCACACGGTATTGATTATTGATACTTACATAAGAAGTCACTCAGTTATACTCAATTATTACTACAGTAATTGATGCATCATATCTCTCATATTATTGATTCAATTATTGTCGCATCTGCATAATATTTTATATTATTAAATCAATAATTGAGACGACAAAGTTATTCATATTATTATTTATAATATTGACAATGTCTAGAAGTTCTATCAAGGAGAGGCTAGATAATCTAATTGCGCGCCAATATGGAGAAATCCTTATTGGAAAGCCCCCTCTTTCTTAGGAACGTCCTGGTTGTTAAATATTATGAATTATAATATTAATGATGAATAAGTTCGTGTTGATTAAAGATGAAATTGATATTTCTATTGTGTTGGGATTTTTAGTGTTAATGGAAATCAACATTTATTTCGATAATAATTAATGTCTAGAGGTTATATTGACCAATCGGGCAATTAACCGGATAAATGAGCAATTAATTGCTATTAATTCACATGCTTATAACTATGTGTTCACATGTGTGTACTATTGATTCACATTCGTGTGCTATTATGGGTGGTGGTGTAAGATTGATAATACTTGCATAACTAAATTAGAAATGGAGGTATAGTTGATGGTACTATACTATATTTAATTTTTTCACATGTTTAGAACTATTGAGTCACATGATTTACTATTAGGGGAGGTGGCGCAAGTTTGATAATACTTGTAGGACTAAATTACAAATGAAAAAAAGAGAAAGGTATTATACTGTAATATTTCGAGCCCCAAAACGTGCAATTATCAAAACTATATTTTTCTATAAATAGAAGCTCATTCTTCCTTCATTTCTCACCAATTCACTAAAGCTATAGAGCAGTTATTATAGAGAGAAATTATAGAGAGAAAGAAGAAGAGAAGTCTGCTACCTCACTATTCCAGTATCCAGTTTTTTCTAAGGTAAGGGGTATTATTCTTTCATATTCATGAAGAGAGCATTTGTTATTCCATTCCTTATTATTATGTTGGAATAACCTGTCTATGCGAAGTACCGCATACATGGTGAAATTCTTCTATTATTCCATTCTTTGTTATTCTGTTAGAATATCCTGTCTGTGCGGATTACGCATGACCTAGTTATATTCTTTATTATTTTGTTGAAATATCATGTCTGTGCATATTACGCATGACCTGGTTCTATTATCTTTTATTCTGTTGGAATAACCTGTCTGTGCGGTCTATCGTATGCTTGGTGAATTCTTCTGTTACTCCATTCTTTATTATTCTGTTGGAATAACTTGTCATTGTGGATTACCGCATGCATGGTGAATGATCCTTCGTATTCATTCTTTATTAAATTGTGGAAATGATTTGTCTACGTGGATTACCGCATGGCGGGTGAAAATTCATTTGCAGTTTCGTATATTCTATTATACTCGTACGAGATATCATTTCTTTTGTACTCGTCATGGAATATCATTTTCTTTGGTATTTTTTTCACGAGTTACTATTCTCGGGTTACTATTTAGTCATTTACTATTCACTCTAGTATTATTCACTCGGGTATTCGGGGCACTTTTTATGTCAGAGTACTATTAACGGGTTACTATTCGCCCAAATCACTATTCACTTAGGTATGTGGGGTACTTTTCATGTCGGGATACTATTCACGAGATACTATTCTCGAAGTACTATTCCCGGGGTACTATTTATCCGAGACACTATTCTCAAAGTACTATTCACGGGGTACTATTTATCTTGACAATTTGGACGTTATTAATTTCTGGATAAATTAAATTATAAATCTTTAAAATTTATCCTTGAACTTATTTTATTGAATTATTATGTCATTGTCATCATCCTCGTGCTTATATTGTGATGAAAGTTATCTTTGGCGTACGTGCATAGATGGACTTGGTATGATTATGACCAGGGATTATTCGGTATAATTATGACCATAATGTAACGAGTGATGTGGTAAAAGTTCTCATTGGCCTGTAGTTCATTGATGGACAGTTGTTGGTATGATTATGTCCAGGAATTATCTGGTATAATCATGACCATTGATGATTACATCAATATCCTTGGTCGTGATGCAGGGATGATTCGATTTTATTTATTAAGCTGAGTCTCAGCGATAAAGTTGATGAAAAACTTTTTAAATCATAGAAGATAGTAGATTTTATGTTCTACTTGACTCTTTTAATGGATTGCTTATTCCGCTGCAGTTGTTGATCTAAAACTTGTTGTCTATTATATTCTATCAGTTATTATACTGTTGAAGGCTAAGGATAATTTATTCTGCATTATCTTAGTCATAATATTTCTTACTGGGCTAGTTGAGCTCACCCTTTCTTTTATTGTTCTCTTCAGGAAATGAGAATATAGCTAGGACAAGTCGAGAAATGGAGTGATGATCCAGTATAAGTGGCTTTAGTGGTCCTCACTATTCTATGGAATAAGTGTTCAATTAACCCTTATTTTGAAACTATATTTTAGAATGATATCTGAAATACAGGAGATGAGAAATGGGAAAATCATGATAGAGAGGAAATAACTGAGAAGGTTCAATCCGAAAAGAAATTAAGGTATGTTTTAGTTGTGGAAAAGAAGGTCACCTAGTTCGATTTTGTCGTTTAGTGGTCAAGTCCAGTTGAGACGATGGCACCGAAGGCTGATACGGACAAAACAAAGTCGGTGGTTTCAGGAAGAGCGTTTTTCGTGACTTCTCAAAAAGCGAGTAACCCAAACGAAGTTAGCACGGGTTAGTTAATTATACATTCTTACGAATTCTATACCTTATTAGATACCGGTTCTACCCATTCTTTTATCTCTCTTGCTTGCACTCAACGTTTAAATTTGACTCCGAAGAAATTAGACTTTGACTTATCGGTTGAAACTCTGTTAGGAGAAACATTCATTTCATGTGCTATCTAAGTCTTGGATGAGAGTCACAGTTTTAGAATTATATTTCTATTGTTAATAAATTTCCTGACGTATTCTTGAATACTTCCTAGCCTACCCCTAGAGCGTGAAATCGAATTTTGTATAAACCCCAGTATAAAACCCATTTCTAAAACACTCAAATATTTTTCTTCACCCAAAACGAACGTATAATGAGCCAAAGACGTTGGCTCGAGCTGTTGAAGATTACGATCGTACCATTCAATACCATCATGGGAAAGCGAACATGGTAGCTTATGCGTTGAGTAGAAGATCGTATGCGTTTACGAGTGCGATGTTGTTAACACAAAAACTCATTTCGTATAACTTACAAATAATGAAGATAGAGGTAAAGACTCTAGGGACCCACGTGGTGATATCAACTATATGAGTAGAATCGACTTTAATCGATAAAGTTAAAGGTCGCTCAAGATACACACCCGGAGCTGATGAATGTGAAGAAGAAAGTTCAAGAGGGCGTTATTCTAGAAGTACGACTCGATGAAGAGAGGAAATCTCAACCCTTGATTTTATTGGACTATTTGAAATCCTCGATCGAGTAGTAACTATGGCATATAGACTCGTTTACCGCAAAGTATATCGCGTGTTCATAACGTTTTTCACGTATCGATGTTACGTAAATATGTGGACGTCCTGAACCACATTATTGAATTAGAACTAGACGAGATAGCAGAAGATTTAACGTATGAGGAGATACGTGTTAAAATCTTGGATAAGAAGGATCATATTCTACACTCAAATGTTATACCTCAACAGTTAGAATCTGAAATGAAGTCAAGGTATCCTCACCTCTTCGGCATTCCAGGTACGTACGTAAATTTCGAGGGCGAAATTTCATAAGGAGGGGAGATTGTAAGACCCCGAATTTTATGAAATGAAAGTATTCAATTTTATTATAATTATTATTTTATTTCGTAAGTGGTTAAATTGATAAAAGGTTAAAGTTAAGGGTGGTATGTGAAAATTTTTGAAAAGTACGCAAGTTGTTATAAAATATTCATTTGGTCGGGGAATATTCTTTTTATCGGGGAATATCCGTACGACTGCACAATCATTGGTGGACCTCACAATGAAAGTATTATCGTAGTTAGAAAACGACAGAATTATCTTTTTATAAAAATAACGGCGAAAGTGTTACTGTTAAAATTGTTGAACTACCCGGTAGTAAAAGTACAGTAATACGCGTAGTTGCATAGTAGCACACGGTATTGATTATTGATGCTTACATAAGAAGTCACTCAGTTATACTCAATTATTGCTATAGTAATTGTTGCATCATATCTCTCATATTATTGATTCAATTATTGTCACAGTATCATCTGCATAATATTTTATATTATTAAATCAATAATTGAGACGATAAAGTTATTCATATTATTATTTGTAATATTGACAATGTCTAAAAGTTCTGTCAAGGAGAGGTTAGATAATCTAATTGCGCGCCAATATGGAGAAATCCTTATTGAAAAGCCCCATCTTTCCTGGAAACGACCTGGTTGTTAAATATTGTGAATTATAATATTAATGATGAATAAGTTCGTGTTAATTAAAGATGAAATTGATATTTTCATTGTGTTGGAATTATTAGTGTTAATGGAAATCGACATTTATTTCGATAATAATTAATGTCTTGAGGTTATATTGACAAATCGGGTAATTAACCAGATAAATGAGCAATTAATTGCTATTAATTCATATGCTTATAACTATATGTTCACATGTGTGTACTATTGATTCACATTCTTGTACTATTAGGGTGGTGGTGCAAGATTGATAATACTTGCATGACTAAATTAGAAATAGAGGTATAGTTGAAGGTACTATACTATAATTAATTTTTTTACATGTTTAGAACTATTGATTCACATGATTTACTATTAGGGAGGTGGTGCAAGTTTGATAATACTTGCAGGACTAAATTACAAATGAAGAAAAAGAGGAATGTATTATATTATAATATTTCGAGCCCCAAAACGCGCAATTATCGAAACTATATTTTCCTATAAATAGAAGCTCATTCTTCCTTTATTTCTCACCAATTCACTTAAGCTATAGAGCAATTATTATAGAGAGAAATTATAGAGAGAAAGAAGAAGAGAAGTATGCTACTTCACTATTTCAGTATCTAGTTTCTTCTAAGGTAAGGGGTATTATTCTTTCGTATTCATGAAGAGAGCATCTGTTATTCCATTCCTTATTATTATGTTGGAATAACCTGTCTATGCGAAGTACCGCATATATGGTGAAATTCTTCTGTTATTCCATTCTTTATTATTCTGTTGGAATATCCTTTCTATGCAAATTACGCATGACCTGGTTCCATTCTTTATTATTCTGTTGGAATATCCTGTCTGTGCGTATTACGTATGAACTGGTTCCATTATTTATTATTCTATTAGAATAATCTGTCTGTGCGGTCTATCGTATGCCTGGTGAATTATTCTGTTATTCCATTCTTTATTATTTTGTTGGAATAACATGTCTATGTGGATTACCGCATGCATGGTGAATGATCCTTCGTATTCATTATTTATTAAATTATGGAAATGATCTGTCTATGTGGATTACCGCATGGCGGGTGAAAATTCATTTATAGTTTTGTATATTCTATTATACTCGTATGAGATATCATTTCTTTTGTACTCGTCATGGAATATCATTTTCTTTGGTATTTTTTTACGAGTTACTATTCACAGATTACTATTCACCTAATTACTATTCACTTTAGTATTATTCACTCAGGTATTCGGGGCACTTTTCGTGTCAGAATACTATTCACGAGTTACTATTCACCCAAATATTATTCACTCAGGTATTTGGGATACTTTTTATGTCGGGATACTATTCACGAGGTACTATTCACGGGATACTATTTACCCAAAAAATATATTTCTTTTCTGTCCAAATTATTTTTGGTACATGAATATTATTCTTGAATTTTACTCTACAAAGCAATATCATGTTGACAGTTTAGACGTTATTGATTTCTGGATAAATTAAATTATAAATCTTTAAAATTTATTCTTGAACTTGTTTTATTGAATTATTATGTCATTGTCATCATCCTCATGCTTATATTGTGATGAAAGTCATCTTTGGCTTACGTGCATATATTATAACTAGGGATTATTCAGTATAATCATGACCGTAATGTAACGAATGATGTGGTAAAAGTCCTCATTGGCCTGTAGTTCATTGATGGACAATTGTTGGTATGATTATGACCAGGGATTATTCGGTATAATTATGACCATTGATGATTACATGAATATCCTTGACCGTGATGCAGGGATGATTCGATTTTATTTGTTAAGCTGAGTCTCAGCGATAAAGTTGATGAAAAACTTTTTAAATCATAGAAGATAGTAGATTTTATGTTCTACTTGACTCTTCTAATGGATTGCTTATTCTGCTGCAGTTGTTGATCTAAAACTTGTTGTCTATTATATTGTATCAATTATTATACTGTTGAAGGCTAAGGATAATTTATTATGTATTATCTTAGTTATAATATTTCTTACTGGGCTAGTTGAGCTCACCTTTTCTTTCATTGTTCTCTTCAGGAAATGTGAATATAGCTAGGACAAGTCGAGGAATGGAGTGATGATCCAGTATAAGTGGCTTTAGTTGTCCTCACAATTCTATGGAATAAGTGTGATAATAATTGTAATGAGGACTCCATTAAGTGTGGATATTGTCTAGAAGGCAATATTCTTGTTTAAACTCTCAGCTATGTTTTGTCGTATTGTACACGACAGTTGTATAATTAAGTTTGTATTTAATTTATGTACCATATATCTGGCGACTCAAGATGGGTGATGTATAACTATTTTGGGGGAGTCGCACGCAGACTACCGTATACATGGTGAAATTCTTCTGTTATTCCATTCTTTATTATTCTTTTGAAATAACCTGTCTGTGCAGATTACACATGACCTGGTTCCATTCTTTACTATTTTGTTGAAATATTCTGTCTGTGTGAATTATGCATGACCTGGTTCCGTTATTTATTATTCTGTTGGAATAACCTGTTTGTGCGGTCTATCGATGCCTAGTGAGTTCTTCTGTTATTCCATTATTTATTATTATGTTGGAATAACCTGTCTATGCGGACTACCGCATGCATGGTGAATTCTTCTGTTATTCCATTCTTTATTATTCTGTTGGAATAACCTGTCTATGTGGATTACCGCATGATTGGTTATTCTTCGTATTCATTCCATATTCAATTTTGGAAATGATCTGTCTACGCGGATTACCGAATGGCGGACGAAAACCCATTTGCAGTTTCGTAATTTTTCTGACCCTCAAAATTTCTAAAAAAATTTGAAATGATAATTTGATGATTTTTCTAGATTGTGTCCAAAAATGGCGATTTTTGGATGTATAAATTAGGAGTTATGAATTTTATAGGAAAAGACTATGTTAAAAGTAAACCCTTATAATTCCTTGTGGTTAACTCCAAAATTTGTGAAATTTTTATTGGGAGTACATATATATAATAGGAGTATACCCTATAAATTTTAGTATTTTTGGACAAAAGTACAGTTTATGATAAATGTCTAAATATTCGGTAGTTTTGGCCATATGAAAAATAGTAAATGAATTTTAATAATTTCGAGAAAAATATATATTCAATATGGGACTATATTCTGCTAAATCCTAGAAAAGAAAACTTTTTGGTACTGATTTGTTATTTTTCATGAAAATGGTTTAGTTACGAACATATGAATTAAATATGTTATATGAAGTTGAAAAATTGGTCAATAGGATTTTATGGCTTGAAAATCCTATATAAGATATATGCAGATTTTTGATAAGGGATTTGATCATTGGTGATTAAATCTTATAAGTATGACATTTTAGATTGATTAAATGCATTATTTGGTAAGGTGTAAACAATTAAAATAAATTATTTATAAGTTTAAGAAATGATTAAAATATTGTTATAATATTAATGATATTAGATTATGGGATTATTAAGTGATTGATAACATTTGGATATTTTAAACTATGGATAAATTTAAACTCTTTAATATTTATCCTTGATTTCGTTTGATTAATGCTTATATTATTGTCATCATCATCATGCTTATATTATGATGAAAGTCATATTTGGCTTACGTGCAAAGATAGACTGTTGATTATTGATTTTACAGTTGTATATCATTGGCTTACGTGCAAAGATGGACTGTTGATTATTGATTTTACAGTTGTATATCTTTGGCTTACGTGCAAAGATTGACTATAGATTATTAGTTTTACAGTTGTATATCTTTGGCTTATGTGCAAAGATGAACTGTTGATTGATGAGTATCTTTGGCTTATGCGCATAGATAAACTGTTTATTGGTATGATTATGACCAGGGATCATTCGGTATAATCATGACCCGTAATGTTATAGATGATGTGGTAAAAGTCCTCACTGGCCCGTAATGCATTGATGGACAGTTATTGGTATGATTATAACAAGGGATTATTCGGTATAATCATGACCATTGATGATTACATGAATATCCTTGGCCGTAGTACAGGGATGATTCGATGATGTGGATTATTTATTAAGCTGAGTCTCAGCGATAAAATATTGATTATACACTTTTAATTCGTAGAAGATAGTAGATATCATGCTCTACTTGACTCTTCTAAAATATATTTGTATGTCTTTGGCCTGTAGTGCAAAGATGAATTGTTAATGAATATCTTTGGCTGTAGTACAAAGATAAATTTACTAGTATGATTATGAACATGAATTGCGATTTGGTATAACCATAATTTTTGATGTTTCAGGTGAAGATAGGTGATGAAAATTATCTTCGTCCTGGGTGTGAAGAGAAATTTAGAATCACAATTATGATTATGAGTTATTTATATGATTGTGGACATGAATTGTTGATTGATGTTACAGGGATAAAACATTATTGGTGGACTTTTAACATGGAGAAGATAATAGATCTGATAGTCTATTTGACTCTTCTAATGGATTGCTCGTTCTGCTGCAACTATGGTTGAAAAGTTTTATCATCTACCATATATTCTAAATCTCTGATTTATTACTGATGAAGGCTATTGATGATGTAAATTATGTTTAGTCATGATATTCTTTACTAGGCTAGTTGTGCTCACTCTTTTTGCTTCACAATTCCTTTCAGGTAATAAGAGTGTTGCCAGGTTAAGCGGGGATAACAGGAGAATAGAACGGTGGTCTATAGCTGTTGAGGTTCTCCCTAAATAGTATGAAAATAATTTTGTTGAGAACTTTAGATAAGTGTGTCGTATTGTATACGTCATTTGATATTTAATTTTGGTGAACCGAATAGGGTGAGGTGAACCCAACTTTGAAAGGGTGTTTTGCCATTATCATACAAGATGTCTAATGACATACAACCTTGTGTTATCATAAGACAGGGTTGTGCACATTCACTTGCTGAGTATATCTACGAGCACTACCTATATGATCTTGGAGTTTATTTGAAATATAATTTTCACTTAGAGATAACGGAGATAATTATATGTCAAGAGAAGACTCACCATTGGAAAGAAGATGATAGTAATCTTCTTATTTTTCTTTGGGGACTTTTGGGTCAACCAATGATAATTCTGTGGACATATGATATCTATCATAACCTAAACGCATGGTCTCCCATGTACGAAGGTTTTTTTGAGTATTTTCTAAAGATTTTAATTTCTAAAACAATTATTGACTGTACCTTTATGTAAGGTACCATTGTAAGGTCTTGTGGTCAAGGCACCACGAGAGTTATATATATTTGTATTAAAACTCACAGCTTATCTGTTGTCGTACTCTGCACGATAGTTCAACAGTTGTATAAATGAAGTTTATACTTGATTTTTATAATGCGATATCTGGCGACTCAGAATGGGTCGTGTGGACCTATTTTGAGGGCGTCACAAATGGTATCAGAGCTTAGGAATATGGTCGCTGGCGGAGATATGAGTCTAGAACTAGGTGGGGAGAGACGAGTAATATACTTTGCTAGTGTGTGACTTACCTAAGCCGAAATTTTTACTTGATAAGGTGAAAATTTGTTATATGTCAATTGACCTTTGTTTTGAAGATATATTCTAGAATGATATCTGAAATACAGGAGATGAGCAATGGAAAAATCATGATACAGAGGACATAACCGGGAAGGTACAATCCGAAAAGAAAGCAAGGTATTCCCATCTCTTCGAATACCAAGTACGTACGTAAATTTCGAGGGCAAAATTTCATAAGGAGGGAGATTGTGAGATCCCAAAATTATGAAATGAAAGTATTCAATTTTCTTATAATTATTATTTTATTTAGTAAATGGTTAAATTTAGAAAGGGTTAAAGTTAAGGGTGATTTGTGAAATTTTTTCAAAGTATGCAAGTTGTTATAAAATATTCGTTTAGTCGGAGAATATCCGTACAATGGCACAATCATTGGTGCACCCCACAATAGAAATATTGTCATAGTAAGAAAACGACAGAATTATCTTTTTATAAAAATAATGGCAAAAGTGTTACCGTTAAAACTGTTGAACTACCCGGTAGTAAAAGTACAGTAATACGCGTGGTTGCATAGTAGCACACGGTATTGATTATTGATGCTTACGTGAGAAGTCACTTAGTTATACTCAATTATTGCTACAATAATTGATGCATCATATCTCTCATATTATTGATTCAATTATTGTCACAGTATCATCTGCATCATACGTTATATTATTAGATTAGTAATTGAGACGACAAAGTTATTCATATTATTTTTTACAATATTGACAATGTGTAGAAAGTTCTGTCAAGGAGAGATTTGATCACCTAATTGCACGCCAATAAGGAGAAATCCTTATCGAAAAGCCCCCTCTTTCCTGAGAATGATCTAGTTGTTAAATATTGTGAGTTATGATATTAATGATGAATAAGTTCGTGTTGATTAAAGATGAAATTGATGGTTCCATTGTGTGGGAATTATTAGTGTTAATGGAAATTGACATTTATTTCGATAATAATTATTGTCTGGAGGTTATATTGACCAATCGGGTAATTAACCAGATAAATGAGCAATTAATTGCTATTAATTCACATACTTATAACTATGTGTTCACATGTGTGTACTATTGATTCACATAATTTACTATTAGGGGAGTTGGTGCAAGATTGATAATACTTGCATGACTAAATGAAAAATGAAAGTATAGATGAAGGTACTATATTGTAATTAGTTTTTTGACATAATTATACTATTAAGTCACGTGAATAAACTATTAATTCACATGATTTACTATTAGGGGAGGTGGTGCAAGTTTGATAATACTTGCAGGACTAAATTAAAAATGAAGAAAAAGAGGGAGATATTATACTGTAATATTTTGAGCCCCAAAACGTGCAATTATTGAAACTATATTTTCCTATAAATAGAAGCTCATTCCTTCATTATTTTTTACCAATTCACTAAAGCTATAGAGCAATTATTATAGAGAGAAATTATAGAGAGAAAGGAGAAGAGAAGTCTGCTACCTCACTATTCTAGTTTTCTTCTAAGGTAAGGGGTATTATTTCTTTCATATTCATGAAGAGAGCTACTGTTATTCCATTCCTTATTATTCTGTTAGAATAACCTATATTCGCGGACTACCGCATACATAGTGAAATTCTTCTGTTATTCCATTTTTTATTATTTTGTTGGAACAACCTGTCTGTGCAGATTATGCATGACCTGGTTCCATTCTTTATTATTCTGTTGGAATATCATGTCAGTACGGTTTACGCATGACCTGGTTTCGTTATTTATTATTCTGTTGGAATAACATGTCTGTGCGGTCTATCACATGTTTGGTGAATTCTTCTGTTATTCTATTCTTTATTATTCTATTGGAATAACCTGTCTACGCGGACTACCACATGCATGGTGAATTCTTCTGTTATTCCATTCTTTATTATTCTGTTGGAATAACCTGTCTATGTGGATTACCGCATGCACGGTGAATGATCCTTCGTATTCATTCCTTATTAAATTTTGGAAATGAAAAATTTATTTGCAATTTCTTAATTTTTCTGACCCTCAAAAATTGTGAAAAAATTTGAAATGATAATTTTATGAGTTTTCTAGATTGTTTCCAAAAATGGCAATTTTTGGATGTATAGATTAGGAGTTATTAATTTTATAGGAAAAGACTATTTTAAAAGTAAACCCTTATAACTCCTTGTGGTTAACTCCAAAATTTATAAAATTTTTATTGGGAGTACATATATATAACAGGAGTATACCCTGTAAATTTCAGAAATTTTGGACAAAAGTACAGTTTATGATAAATGTCTAAATATTCTGCAGTTTTGGCCATATGAAAAATTATAAATGAATTTTAAAAATTCCGAGAAAAATATATGTTCAATATGGGACTATATTATGGTAAATCCCAGAAAAAAAACTTTTTGATACTGATTTATTATTTTTTATGAAAATAGTTTAGTTACGAACATATGAATTAAATATGTTATGTGAAGTTGAAAAATTGGTCAATAGGATTTTATGATTTGGAAATCCTATATAAGGTATATGCAGATTTTTTTATAAGGGATTTGATCATTGGTGATTAAATCTTATGAGTGTGGCATTTTAGAATGATTAAATGCATTATTTGGTAAAGTGTAAACAATTAAAATAAATTATGTATAAGTTTAAGAAATGATTAAAATATTGTTATAATATTAATGATATTAGAATATGGGATTATTAAGTGATTGATAACATTTGGATATTTTAAACTCTGAATAAATTTAAAGTCTTTAATATTTATCCTTGATTTCGTTTGATTAATGCTTATATTATTGTCATAATCCTCATGCTTATATTATAATGAAAGTCAACTTTGGCTTACGTGTAAAGATGGACTGTTGATTATTGGTTTTGCAGTTGTATATCTTTGGCTTACGTGCAAAGATGAACTATTGATTGATGAGTATCTTTGGCTTATGCACATAGATAAACTGTTTATTAGTATGATTATGACCAGAGATCATTCGGTATAATCATGACCTGTAATGTTATAGATGATGTGATAAAAGTCCTCATTGGCCCGTAGTTCATTGATGAACAGTTATTGGTATGATTATTACCAGGGATTATTCAGTATAATCATGACCATTGATGATTACATAAATATCCTTGGCCGTAGTACAGGGATGATTCGATGATGTGGATTATTTATTAAGCTGAGTCTCAGCGATAAAATATTGATTATACACTTTTAATTCGTAGAAGATAGTAGATATCATGCTCTACTTGACTCTTCTAAAATACAGTTGTATGTCTTTGGCCTGTAGTGCAAAGATGAATTGTTAATGAATATCTTTAGCCGTAGTGCAAAGATGAATTAACTAGTATGATTATGAGCAGGAATTGCGATTTGGTATAACCATGATTTTTGATGTTTCAGGTGAAGATGGGTGATGAAAATTATCTTCGTCCCGGGTCCGAAGATGAATTTAGAATCACAATTATGATTATGAGTTATTTATATGATTGTGAACAGGAATTATTGAATGATGCTACAGGGATAAAACATTATTGGTGGACTTTTAACATGGAGAAGATAATAGACCTGATGGTCTATTTGACTCTTCTAATGAATTGCTCGTTCCGCTGCAACTATGGTTGAAAAGTTTTATCATCTACCATATGTTCTAAATCTCTGATTTATTACTGATGAAGGCTATTGATGATGTAAATTATCTTTAGTCATGATATTGTATACGTCATTCGATATTTAATTTTGGTGAACCAAATAGGGTGAGGTGAACCCAACTTTAGAAGGGTGTTTTGCCACTATCATATAAGATGTCTAATGACATACAACCTCGTGTTATCATAAGACAGAGTTGTGCACATCCACTTGCTAAGTATATCTATGAGCACTACTTATATGATCTTGGAGTTTATTTAAAATATAATTTTCACTTGGAGACATCAGAGATAATTATATGTCTAGAGAAGACTCACCATTGGAAAGAAGATGATAGTAATCTTCTTGTTTTTTTTTGGGGACTTTTGGGTCAACCAAGGATAATTCTGTGGACATATGATATCTATCATAACCTAGAAGCATGGCCTCCCACTTACGAAAGTTTTCTTGAGTATTTTCCAAAGATTTTAATTTTTAAAACAATTATTGACTGTACCTTTATGTAAGGTACCATTGTAAGGTCTTGTGGTCAAGGCACCACGAGAGTTATATATATTTATATTAAAACTTATAGCTTATCTATTGTCGTACTCTGTACGACAGTTCAACAGTTGTATAAATGAAGTTTATATTTGATTTTTATAGTGCGATATCTTGCGACTCAGAATGGGTCGTGTTGACCTATTTTGTGGGCGTCAAATATTACGTAAACCTAAGTCTTCGATTCGTTGAAAGTTATTTTTTCGTAGAGAATCATAGATTGGTGGAGCATGTCTCTTCCGGAGTAATAAGGAGGGTTATTAGTGAATTAAAACATTATAAGCCATGTATGATTAAGAATCATAAGCGTTTAAGAAATTTTACGCGAAGAAAGCCGATAAGCGTTTATTTGGTTGTTGATGGACAAATTGAAAACCATCTTAGGTTTTGTGAATCTTGTTTGGTTAGGATGTAGATGATGAATCAATGGAGTTGTTCCATTTGATTTGGTGTAGAAAACTCGAGTAACGAAATCATGGTGAAATTTACGAGATTAGGCATTAAACGTCGAAATCGTAGAATTTTTGGATTAGCAGTCAAAAGTCGCCGCTTAACTCAAAAACCTTAGTTTTCGATGGCGTATCGTAGAATAACGTATTTGAGAGTCGTAGACTTAAGAATCGTTGAAATCTGACTTAAAACGAAGAAAACGAGTTATAAATGCTCACGAGCGTTAAACGAACGCGTAATGGAATGTTAAATAGTGAATTCATTGTTAACGTATTTAAAAATTTCTTTTATCAGAATGAAATACATGAGATATGTAAGATAATAGCTTTTGAACGAGTCAATTTTGACTTATAACGACCAAGTTACGAGTTCGTAAAGAATTAAATTGGAAAATTTAGAATTTTCTCAAGGGCTAAGGTTGGCGCCGCAGTGTCGCCCAAGAACAAAACACCCGCACCGCAGCGCCAGGGCGAATGTAATACCCGAGAATTTTCACGTATTATAAAATGAATATATTAATGGAAATACTATTTAAGTGAAAATAAGTGTTATTGTTTTATGAGTCGGTTAATATAATTGATTCGTATTAAATCAATGCGTATTAAGAAATGTGAATTGGCATTGAGAAGTGTGAAATGCCTTGTGTGGCATAATGTGAAACGAGAAAATTCATTAAGCGAATTAAAATAGGAATTAGGAAGTATAATCGTGTTGAACGCGTGATAGCATATAAGTAATCAAATACGCTCGTAGACTTGTAGTAACATTCTTTGGACATCAATTCATGTCATATGTAACGAGCTAGCGATGAAGATTGGCACAGGCCGAAGCTAAACCAGTCTTGGCACTGTCAGGGCACGGCGCATCTGCGCCATCCCAGCAGTACAAACTAGCGCAGCTGCGCCAGTGGTTAGTTAGAGAAAAAATAATTCTTCTATCTTGGGAAATTAATGAACAATTATGTGGTGTGTGTGACATTAATAAACCATGAAATAAAGTGTGAAATTAGGTAATATTAATTGTTAATTGTTATATTAATTAATTGTTAATGGTTGTGGTAGGATATTGAATTCTTAGTAATTAACCAATAATGTGTGATTACAAATATTTGCAATATATTATAAAGATAGTTAATTGTTTTGAAAATCCATAAATTCATCAATGAGAAATGGATTAAATAATATTGGTGATAATTAATCAAGGAAGTGCATAAATTATTTATTTAACATAAATAAGTAAGTTATTAATATAATAATATTGTATTGATAATTATGTGCATGTAAACAATAATACAACTATACTATATAGTGTAATGTGACACCTACGTGACTACATATGAAATGTTATGAATAAAGCAATGTGATTATGCATATTGAAACTATATAGTATAAATATAGCATGAAATGTGTAAGTAGCCATATACATGTGAGTAAACATTAAAATAGAATGTACAAGGATTATATGTATGTTGCATAACCTCTACTATCTTGAAATGTTAAGTCATATTGTGACATTAGGTTATAATATATGGTTGATATGTGTATTAAAATATAACATAAGAATGAAAGTGTGTAGGAGTATACTAGAATGCTGAGTTATATTGGGTTGTCCCAAAATGAGTGTCCCATTTTCTCATAAATCTCAATCACGTGTTTGAACAAAAGGCTAAGGCCTATGTTCTTCATTTTTTCTTCCAAGCTTGCTAGACTATGATCATTGCTAGCTAGGTGGTTGGTATGGAGTGGTTGAGCCACCCTTCATGAACCATTGTCCCATTCCATTGCACCATGGATTCAAGGTTTGTGTAACACCAATGCCCAGTCCACACTTCTTCTATAAATAACAACCATGTTTATCAGTTAGTGTTTCTTGGAAATTGTCTGATATTGCTAAGTAAGAGTTGGAAACATACAAGTGATCTTAGAGCCTAGGAGTTCAATTAGGAGCAAGTTCTTTCACAACTCAAAGGTATAATTCCATTACTAGCTTTCCAATTTCAATTTTTGTTAAACAGAGTTTATAAGTATGGAAATTCAAAATTTATATTTTGTAGAATTGGATGTTAATGAGGGTTGGTAATGTTTATATAGTTGTGATATGACCTTATAAGCATGCTTAAACTGATACATGAGTGTTTGGGAATGATTTCATGAGTAAATTCTTTGTTTGGGCTGAACAGTTGCCGAAGCTAACTGTTCCTGGTTTGAACCAGGCACAGCGCAGCTGCGTCGTATTTACACTGAGGCGCAGCGCAGCTGTGCCGATCTCTGAAATCAGTTGGAGCTTCTATTTTGTAATCTATCAAGTGTTACCCACTCATTATAACATGTACTAGCATGAAAGCATGTGTAAGGGGGTATATATAGGTATATGCACCAATGTGAGCATGTTTAGACTAGATTGGCATGATTAACGGAAGTGTGTAGTTGAAATGAATTTAGAAACTTTAGAAATGAACTTGATGAGTATGAGTGTCATGTTTATGTACTGACCCGCAAGCACGTTAATATGGTTTAGACATGCATGATGTATGACTCTTCATGACCAAACTTATTAGGATTTGTGTTAAAGAAGTTTTCAAGAAAACTTAGTCTAGTGAGCAAACATGCATGATTCTACATAATGTATATTCTGACTTTGCAAACATGTTAGTATGGCTTAGAAATGCATGAATAAACCTTTAGATTGTGTTTGTATGATTAGTAAGCAAGAATGAACATGTTGAACCTACTAGTGACCTTTGGAACATAAGTTTTGACAAACTATCTTGAAAGATAGAACCTGACCTTTATAAGCATGTTGGTGATACTCTTAGACTCATTCGTGTAGCATAAACGTAAATACACCATACTTGTGTATCACATTCCAAGAAAGCATAAACGAAGCATGTTTTCAACCAAAGTAGTACAAAGTGCATATATGTGTTATGAATACTCACAAGCATGTCTAATATGAGTTATATGACTATCTTATATGTTTAGAGGGCAGCCATGATAGGTTTTGTGGTTTCATGACCTTAACTTGTTGAAATAGTTAATTTATAAAAGGGAACCTAGATTGACTTAAGGAGTATGATAAAACCCTTAACATGACAAGTATATCACGTGTGAGAATTTTGGTCAAGCCGAACGGAAACTGCAAGGTAACAGCTCAGTCCTGGTCTGGCCAGGGGACAACGCAGCTGCGCCATCCCTAGGCCTAGACAGGGCGCAGCTGCACCGTGCAGCAGTCACAATTGAGTTCTATTTCTGGTCTGATGTTTGAAGCATGTCTACATGATTACTTTAACTTATCTTATATAACTAATGTGCTAGTTAATGTGTTAAAAAAAGCATGCTAAGTGATAGGTTCAAGTGTTGATCATAACTTCCGAATGATAAGTCCAAGAGGATGTTTTCATAATAGCAAAACAAAGATACGTGGGTTAAACCTATGATGACTTATATATTGATTTTATACCATATGTGCATACTTGAACCGTGTCGAGCTTGATTAAAGACTGTGTTAGCTAATGAACATCTTGTACTTATAATACGATATACTAGGATTCGAAAGTGTTGATTTAGTAACGTGGATAAACTACGCGTAAGGCAAGTTTCCTAAACTTACTCCAATTATTATTGAGCAAGTATCCAAACCCTACTCTTATTGTGCAAGTATCTTTGCATTCTTTATTCGATGAATACCGTAAGCTTATCTCTTTGAATACAAGTTATATTGATTTCTCGTTCAAATGAGCCATTATGCTTAAACCCTTGTGAAAACTATTATTCATAACGAACTTGGTATTATTCTTGAATATTATGAAAGAGTCTATGCCATTTGATTCGGCTAGAGTATATGCATGTTTATAAAACTATCCAAACCCATTTGATTGGTGCGAAAAATCTTAAAAATTGAGTTGAACAACCCTTATGGTAAGGGAATTGTATGTTGTTGGAAACCCCAACACATGCGTATATTATTACTGTGGTGTTATGCATAACGTGGAGTATTGTAGACTGATCCTCTACATTACTTGATTCTTTTGGGTTATCAATTTAATATTAGTAATTCTAGTAGATGTTCAATAGTCCTTAGTGACTGCTTAGTAAAAATTGTTATCCAGTCGGATATCTTGATAGCCTTTGAATTCATATCTATCTGTTGATTTATATTGAATTATCATTCTTATTCCAAGAATTGTTGATATTCATTATTTATGATATTATTTTGAAACTCTGAACTATCTTAGAGGTGATACTTCGATATTTCATACTCGTGTTATAACACTCTTTACCCTTGTTGTATATTACTTGCACAATTTGTGCTCATTCTTACTTATTTAAAACCTTTCAATTAAGGCGGAACATGGAGGTGTCTCAAGGAAAGACAAGGGTAAGGGCAAGGCTACCGACTAGCTTGTCCCTTTTATGTTTAATCTATTATGTTGTTTTAAGACTATTTCCAAACTATGTTTAAGCTTAAGCAGGATTATGTATTAAGTATTTATTCGATATTATTATGTAATCTATTAAGCACTGTAGGTTGTGAGACTTGGGAGAATAATTATAATAAATCGTTGTACATTATTCTAAATTAGATCTTTCGTTGTGAATGTGTAATTTTAGTTATTATGGTGATTCTATGAGAACGTGACGAACCAAATTCGGGTGAACAAGTGGAGGTCAAAATTTGGGGGCGTCACAGGTTGGTATCAAAGCCTTAGTTATAAGCCTTAGGAACGAGAGTCCTTAGATTATAACTTAGGAAAACTTAGAAGTTAGGAAAGGGGGATACAACTCATGTAGACTTTTGCTCAAGAGACTTAGTGTGTTATGAAATGTAGCTTCATTCTATGCAATGAACTTATGTTATTTAACATTCTGATAGAGTTGTTGTTTGTCTTGTCTTATGTTGGTGATTATAGGATGAGTGACATGGGAGGACCTAGCATACTAGTAGAGGAGGAGCCGCGTGATATCCACGTAGTCTATGAGGCACCCTTAATAGCAGAGCCTATATCGGAGTTGCCCCTATTGATGATGATGAGGAGGAGGAGGAGGAGGAGGAGGAGATGGAGCCTCTACCTGAGGAGTCTGATCCGGAGGAGGAACCTATGGAGGAGGAGCCTATTGAAGAGGAACCCGAGCCCATGGAGGACTCCGACGAGTCTACTTTTGAGGATCGGATGTTGGGAGAGTATGAAGAACAAATTCTAGAATTAGGATGTAGAGTCGAGGAGCTAGAGACTGAGACTCTTGAGAGACAACTAGTGATGCAGAAGATGGAGGTGGAAGTTGCTCACCGAAAGGAGGCAGGGATTCAGATGGGGGCCTTGTTTCACCGATCGGTGGCGAGGAACGTCGAGTTGGCAGGAAAGTTAGAAGAATTGGAGCAGCGGGTTTTGAGCGAGAGGACGGAGAAGGAGGCTCTTCGAAATCAGTTAGAAATGGAGGTGATGAATAGGATTCACTTCGACGAGAAATGGGAGGATTCCAATGACAGGGTGAATGATCTCGTGGATGAGGTACGGCGCAAGAGGATGAAGATGAACAAGATGGGCTATGCTCTACGCATAGCTATGGAGAGGTTAATTGATGGGGTAAATCACTACCCAGCTGAGCAAGGAAAGACCCGGCACACCATAAGTCGGGATATGGTAGCACTCATTACGCAGAAGGAGTATAAGGGCCGTGGAGCGTGGGATGTTAGATTGAGTCTAGAGGGAGAAGCTCAGTAGTGTAGTAGTTTTATTTATGTGTTGTTAATATGTTGTTGTAATCTCCGTCTTTTGGGTAAGATTTGAAACAGTGGTAACCCCAAACTTTTAAAAAATGTTAGAGGGGTAGTAAGTTAGTGTTGTCACCGTCTTTTGTGATATTAGGGGATATGTGTTTTCATTTATAGCAGTATGCTAGAAAAGAACATGTATTGTAACCATTTGGCATATGAATATAAATGATCTTATTTCAGGAGCGTATTATACACATTTAGTTCTTTCGTTTGAGAAATGTCTAAATATGATAATTAGATAATAAAATGAAAAATTTTGTGATGCATAAAATGCCGGCCAGACGTAGAATAACTGTCCAAGAAGAGTCAGTTAATGATGAGAGAGGATCGGTAGATCCGATACAGCGACTGGTAGATTTATTGGGAGAAGCTCTGAGGGGAAGAAACGAACCCGTACCACCCGTTCCCCAAGCTGTCCCAGTAACAACCTTCAAAGACTTTAAGAGTGTAGGACCCCCAGAGTTCATCGGAACTACTGACCAGATAGTTGCATAAACCTGGATCAAGTAGATCGAGAAGGCCTTCACTATAGCTCATGTGGGTGAAGCTTAGAAGACCGTATTTGCAACATACATGATGAGGGGCGAAGCGAACTATTAGTGGGAAACTAATCAGCAGAGAGCGGGGGAAGGAACGATAACATGGAAGAGGTTTACGACGCTATTTTTCGAGAACTATTTCCCGAAGAGTATGAAGAGTAGGATGGAAGTGAAGTTCCTAGAGTTGAAACAAGGTGATATGACGGTGGCACAATATGCAACAAAGTTCAATGAACTAGCACGATTTGCAGAGCAGCAAGTAATAGATAAAGAGAGGAAGGCGAGACGATTTGAGCAAGGGTTGAAGCTGTGGTTGTATAATAAGGTATCGGTCTTCCAGATTGATTCCTTTACAACATTGTTGGAAAAGGCAATCATTGCGGAAGGTGGCAGTGAGGCCTTAAGTCTATATCATAAGGAGAAGAAGAACAAAAACACCGGTAGTGAGCATCGTGAAGGGGGCAGCAGTGGAGGAAGTAACTCCAAAAAGAGAAAATGGAAAAATAACAACCACAACAACAACAACAACAACAGAAACAATAACCAAGGTGGAAGTCACCAGAGAAACTTTAAGAAGAGGACTGAAGCTTGCAACAAATGTGGAGAAGGTCATCAGGGAGAATGCTGGAAGAGGAAAAGCAGTTGCTATAACTGCGGCCAAGAGAGGCACATCTCGCCAAATTGCCCAAAGCCAAAGAAGATCAGAGGATGTTTCGCTTATGGATTGACAGAACATCAGATAAAGGATTGCCCAAAGAAAGGAAGCGGTGGAGCTGGCGGAAGCCAGGAAGGAGGAAGCAAGTTAATGATTGGTGGACCTGTGCAACCCAACCGATCGACTGCTCGAACCTTTAGCATGACCGTCTAGGATGCAGTGGCTGCGAAGGACGTGGTGTCAGGTATAATCCCAATCAATAATATAAATGCTTATGTATTATTTGATTCGGGTGTGACCTGTTCTTTTGTATTTGAAGAATTTGCTAGTAAACTTAATACACCCCAAGAATATTTAGAAGATTCCTTGAACGTAGAAGTTGCGGATAAGGAAATAATCCCTGTAGAATATGTTTATCGAAATTGTCGTGCAAACATTAGAGAACATGAACTCAGCGTGGATTTGATTCCTATTAAACTGGGAGAATTTGACGTAATACTGGGAATAGATTGGTTACATAACCATGTAGCGATAATTGACTGTCAAAACAAGTCTGAACCTTCAGACTCAGAGTAAGTCTAAGGTAGTGTTTCATGGTAGCTCATCGCTTAAGTAATCGTGTTGCGTTACGATGATGCAGGCCAAGAAGTTGTTAAGGAAAGGATGTGTAGGTTATTTAGCTTACATCGTAGATACTCTGACAAAGGGAGTAGAGATTAAAGATATACCTGTAGTGATTGAATTTCAAGACATGTTTTCGGACGATCTGCCTGGTCTCCCGCCAGACAGAGAAATCGAATTCGTAATAGAATTAGCACTCCGGACGACACCGATTTCGAAAGCTCCATATCGTATGGCGCTAGTAGAAATGAAAGAATTGATGATACAACTTCAGGAGCTACTCCCTCCGTCCCAAATTAATTGCTCAGTTTTGACTTTTTTAAGTCAAATTGACTATTTTTAGAATTAATAATTAAGCATATATAAATATATTTCTAAAATTATAAAAATTGGGATTAGTAATAAATTGTATATACTTTCTTTTGGTTATAATCTCTTCACCTATATTTTAGCAAAAGTAGTAAAAAGATTAGTTTTAAAAATGGTCAATTTGACTTTAAAAAGTCAAAACTGAGCAATTAATTTGGGACGGAGGGAGTATTAGATAAAGGTTACATTCGACCGAGTGTATCTCTTTGGGGAGCACCAGTGTTATTCGTGAAGAAAAAGGACGGATCAATGAGGCTCTGTATCGATTATCGAGAATTGAACAGAGTAACGATCAAGAATAGATATCCGCTACCTAGGATAGATGACTTGTTTGATCAACTGAAAGGAGCGAAATGTTTCTCAAAGATCGACTTATGGACATGATATCATCAACTGAAAGTGTGTGATGAAGACATACCGAAGACTGCGTTTAGAACCCGTTATGGACATTACGAGTTTTTGGTAATGTCATTCAGTTTAACTAATGCTCCGGCAGCATTCATGGACTTGATGAATCGAGTTTTCAAGCCATACTTGGATAAATTCGTAGTTGTTTTCATCGATGACATTTTGATCTACTCGAAGACAGAGGAAGAACATGTCGAACATCTGAAGATTGTTTTGGACGCACTACGAAAGGAGGAGATGTATGCAAATTTTTCAAAATGTGAATTTTGGATGAAGAAGGTTCAATTCTTTGGCCACGTGGTGGATGAGAATGGAATCTCAGTAGACCCCGAAAAAGGTCGAAGCAGTAAGTAGTTGGGAGAAATCGAGAACACCGACGGAGGTGAGAAGTTTCTTAGGGTTAGCAGGGTACTATCAAAGATTCATCCAGTATTTTTCTAAGATTGCAACCCTTTGACTAATTTGAGGAGGAAGACGGTGAAATTTGTATGGACTGACAAATACAAGGAGAGTTTTCAAGAGTTGAAGAAGAGATTAAGCGAGGCACCTGTATTATTTTACCAGATGATACGGGAGGATTTTTAGTGTATAGTGATACATCGCATAGAGGAATGGGATGTGTGCTGATGCAGCATGGCAAAGTCATTGCGTATGCATCACGATAATTAAAGGATTACGAAAAACGATACCCTACTCATGACTTAGAGTTAACGATAGTAGTTTTTGCGTTAAAGATATGGAGACACTATTTGTACAGAGAGAAATGTGAGATATACACGGACCACAAAAGTTTGAAATATATCTTCACATAGAAGGAGTTGAATATGGGTCAGAGGAGGTGGTTAGAATTAATCAAGGATTATGACTGTGAGATTCTTTCTCACCCGGGAAAGGTAAACGTAGTTGCTGACGCTCTGAGCAAGAAAGGAAGGGAGAAATTGTTTCAATTAACAACACAGGAGGAGTTAATAAGAGATATGGAGAAGTTGGAAATAGAAGTGAAGGGACTCGAGAGGTCTGAAGAGAAATTATTCTTAATGGAAGCTTGTTTGACATTGTTGGATAAAGTAAAGGAAGCACAGAAGAAAGATGGAGAGTGTGAGAAAATCAGGAGAAGGATCACTAAAAATGAGGAAGAAAAATTTCAAATATATAAAGACGGTATCTTAAGATTCGAAGGGAGAGTGTGGGTACCAGCGGTAACCGAGTTGAGAGAGGAAATTTTGCACGAGGCACACAATACGACATATTCCGTTCATCCGGGAGGCAGTAAAATGTACCAAGACCTAAGGCAACATTTTTGGTGGCCCAATTTGAAACTGGAAGTCACAGAGTGCGTTAGTAAATGTTTAACTTGTCAACGTATAAAAGTAGAGCATCAGCGGCTGAGTGGTTTGCTACAACCGTTGGAAATACCGGAGTGGAAATGGGAGCATATTACGATGGATTCTGTGGTAGGACTTTCGGTTACGCAGAAAAGTTTGGATGCCATTTGGGTTATCGTGGATCGACTTACAAAGACCGCACATTTTATACCGATCAAGATCCGCTACAGTTTGAATCAGTTAGCGAGTCTATACGTGAAGGAAATTGTTTCACGACATGGAGTGCCGCTGTCGATTTTTTCTGACCGAGACCCACGTTTCACGTCAAAATTCTAGAAAAGCTTGCAAGAGAGGATGGGAAAATAGTTAAGGTTAAGTACTGCTTATCATCCTCAGACAGACGGACATAGTGAGTGAACAATACAAATGCTGAAGGATATGCTTAGAACTTGCGTGATAGACTTCAAGGGAAATTGGGACGACCACCTACCCTTAGTCGAATTTTCGTATAATAATAGTTACCATGCGAGTGTCGGTATGCCACCATACGAAGCTCTTTACGGGAGGAAGTACAAAACGCCATTATGTTGGGACGAAGTCAGAGAACGACGAATACTCGTACCAGAGCTAGTACAACAAACCGCAGACGTGGTGACAATGATAAGAGCCAGAATAGTAGCAGCTCAAGATCGCCAGAAGAAGTACACAGACTTGCATCGGCACGACCGAGATTTTGAAGTCGGCAGTTTCGTATTCTTAAAAGTATCTCCATGGAAGGGAAAGATCCGTTTCGGCAAGAAAGGGAAACTGAGTCCAAGATTCATAGGGTCGTTCGAGATACTCAAGCGAGTAGGCGTAGTAGCATATAAAGTTGCACTACCACCTGAGTTGGAGCACATCCATAACGTGTTTCACATATCCATGTTACACCCGTACAAGCCTGACTACAAGCACGTGATTTCTTATGAGCCCATTCAAGTGGAGAAGAACTTAGCGTACGAAGAAATTCCTATCCAAATTCTTGATAGGAAAGAGCAAACCTTGAGAAATAAAGTCATTTCTTCTGTAAAAGTACTTTGGCGTAACCACGATGTCGAGGAGGCTACGTGAGAGTTAGAAGATATGTGACAACCCGATATTTTCTATTAAAATAAATCATAAATTTTGCGTATAAATTTTTTTTATTTATTAAAATAAATATGGATGATATGTGCCAAGGTAATGTGTAATTATAATTATATGTGTGATAAATAAAATTTATTTATTACATTAATTATTGCAAATAAATTTATTTTTAGAAATATTGATTATTATCAATTATATTCTTATAATAATTGATTTCATATTAGCAATGTTTTATTAATTACTTTTCCATGAAAAAATAGGTATATATTATTTAAATAATATAAGAAATGATTTTAGAATAATTAGAATAATTATTTTATTATATGAATTTTGTTCAGGTTATTAAGTAAATTATTTTTACTTAATTATAAGGTTAATTATGGCAGATAAAATCAGATATGGAATCCAAACCCTAATTCTGGGTTTTGATCAAGAAATGATAATAATATTATAATGTTATAATATTTTGATTTTTCAGTGCTATAAATATGTACTGTAAAAACGTACTGTTGATGGTTGGTCAATTATGGTATATTGATCAAACCCTAGCATTAATTGATTTAACCCTATTTATCAATTTAAATGGGAAATTTAAGATTATTTAATATCTGTGTTATATGATATGTGTTATGTGCTACTTCGTGTTATGCTAATTAGGAAACCCTAATTATAAATTTAAAACCCTAATTATATGAATTTCTATTAAACCCTAATTCGGAAACCTAGACTGGAGGTTTGATCTGTCAAGAATTGTGTTACAGATAATGTCAGGTATAATAGGTTTTATATCGCTAATTTAAATAAACCTAATTAGTGATTTAAGACCGTAATGATTAAAACCCTAAATTTGAAATCGAAACCTTAATCGCGAAATTAAAACTCTAACCGATATTTCTTGGAACCCTAATTGCTAATTTTAAACACTAATTGTTTAAATAGAAAAGTTAATTATGTTATAATACCCTAATTGCTAATTTTAAACACTAATTGTTTAAATAGAAAAGTTAATTATGTTATAAAATTATTAATTTAATCTAATTAATAATTTTAATTTTTTAATTTTGGAAACTAAATTTAGTTTATAATTTTACAAACCCTAGTTGCTAAATAGTATTTTTGCTTTTTGCTAAACCCTAAGGGTCAAACCCTAAGGGTTTGTCAAGTTTCATTTTTGGCCATTAAATTGAATTATTAAATGTCTTTTATGCCCTTTTTAATTCTTTAAGAAGCTTGCTTGCAAATCTAGATAAATTTTGAGTGGTTTACCAAACCAACAACTCCCTTGACCTTCAAATGACAACAAATCATCTCTAGGTCAGCCCATACATGTATCTAATTGTCTATATATATGGATTGGAGAGAGAAATTGCATTTTGTTCACTTAATTTGTGCAAAAACCTTACTCAACTCTCTCAAGCACCACACCTCCGAAATTATCTAGCATTATAGTCCCATTATCAAGCCCCACTAACACCATAACCAAATCAGCAACACAAAATCAAAAATTTGTTCATCAAAGGTATAAACCCTAACCATAATTTTTTTCCAATGATCTGTTGTTAGATCTTGTAATTTGTTGTTAAAAGATGTTGTTTATAGTCTAATTTAATGATCTGGGTTGGTATATTACAAGTCCATAACATCTAAATGCTCAAATCAATGATTTTCAAATTTCTGGAAAAATTTCATGTTATGGTCTGACAACGAATGTCAGACCTTGTAGATCCATTTCTGTAATTGGGTTTTGTGTTTTAAGTGTTGGATATTGTAGTCTGATATGTTGGCTTTGATCTGGATCAAGAATCAGGCCTAGATCAGTTGTAGATTGTAAGTTATAACCGGTCAAAGGTCGTTGACCGGCATTGACTGAGCCATTTCTGGGCAGCCCAGAAACCGTATACTAGCGTCTGACAAGTTGTTGATGGTCTTAGATCTGTCAGTGTGTTAATTTGTTGGTTTTATTGTTGTGTCTAAGTTGTAGCTGGGTATAAGTACTACAAGGTTATACCTTAAAATCGCCTTAAAAGTAAACGAGTCAAAGGTAGTGGATGGTCAAAGTAGACCATCCGGCCATATTTTCTGTTTCTGGGAATTCCCAGAAATTGATAGAAGTTTATTTCTGACAATGGTTGACCGGTTCATATCTATTGATTCTGTTGATGGTTTGTTGATATTTTGTGTTATATCTCTTCATTGACATACTTACTACACACTGTAGCTTATAGATCATAAAAACATTACACATATTTTAAGTTGTGGAAGCCCAAATATGGCTACACGAACTGTTCTTTATTTCTGGGTAGCCCAGAAAATGAAGAACAACTCTGACAGCTATTTTGGACGATCAGATCTGCTTTATTATGAAATGTTTGTTGTTGGATCATGTAGTCCTACACTAGCACTACAAGCTCTGACAAACAACATGTTCAGAAAACACATCACACATGCTTTTAATCTTGGTCAAACATGGTCCCTCGAAACTGTCTATGGTGTTCTGCGTTTTTGCCAAGAACATGAAGAACACCTATAGCGACGGTTCTGTCGTTATAGGTGGTCTTTAGCGACAGATTATTTAATATTTTTCGAAAATTAATTATTAAATAGAAAAAATTAGTTTTTAATTATTAAAAATACAAAATAAATTATTAAAAATTATTAAAAATTCCAAAAATTAGTTTTTAATTATTTTTAATATATTTCATAAATATTTAATATTTTTGAAATATTAAAAGTATTTAATTTATTTAATTATAATATTAAATAAATTATTTAAAAATGATTTTAATATTAGAAAAATCATTAAAAATTATATTATGATATAAGAAAATATTTTAAGTTATTTTTAATGACTTTTAATATTTTATGATAAATTTCATTAATAAATTGATATTAATGGTAATTAATTTATTTACTAAATGAATTAAATAAATTAATTAAAAATGATTTTATTATATTAAAAATCATATTAAATGAAAATAAAGTGTTTAAAAATATTTTAAGTTATAAAATATAACTTTTAATATTTAAAGGATAATTTCATTAATAATTAAATATTAATGATTATTAAGTTATTAGTTATGATATTAAATTTATTTAATAATTATATTAAATAAATAGTTTATAAATGATTTTATTACTTTAAAAAATCATTTAAAAAGGATATAAATGAATTAAAAATATTTTAAGTTATGAATAATGACTTTTAATATTTTGATAAATAGAACATTAATACTTTAATATTAATGATAATTATTTAAAAATGATTTCAAATGTTTTAAAAATCATTTAAGGGTAATATTAATACTTTAAAAGTATTTTGAGTTATTATACATAACTTTAATATTTTGGAAATAATTTCATTAATAGTTTAATACTAATTAAATATTTATTATAATAGAATTGATTGGTATTTAAACCATTTAAATATGATTCCAATGTTTGAAAATTCATGATAAATTATAATAAATGTTTTAAAATTATACTGAGTCATTTAAAAATAATATGACTGATACGTACTGATGTTAAGTTATAAAATAGAGTCTTAGACTCGATAATTACCCGATAAAATTGTCGGTAGACCGACATGTTTCAGAAATTGATCTGGACTTAGATATTTTGATTGTATAAGTGATTATTTGTGATTCAATGGTTATTAAACATAGGTGCTAATGTGATTAGGTTATGTGTTGACTGCAATAAGCAGTGTTATATGTTATAGTATGTTGTTCTAATCGAACGAACTATCTTATTAATGATAGGTCGTGAGATAAGCGATAGATCTTAATTACAAGTTGTAAGCAGTGCTTCAGGCAAGTATCTAACCTTTGCATTTTCTTTATGCAATGGATGTGAGTAAGAATGTTTCTAAACTATATATTATTGTACAGATTATGAACTTTATATTATATAAGCTCATTGAATATCAACATGTTAATATATGATAATTCAGACATATATATTATGTTCGTTAATTTCTAGAAGTGGTTAAACAAGTGTCCCCACTTGGATAATCATTGTATTTAATCACATGTTGATATACCTTTGTCAATTACCCGTATACAGATATATTGAATTATAGATTATTGTTGAACAAGATAAAACCTTTGATTTAGAACCCAGACAGGTATGAACATCCATACACGGGAAAAATTTTGTTCGCTGTGGCGGACAAAGGATGAACGATAATATCGTTCTAACAATGTAGTATTGATCAATGCAGGGCATAACGGGCTGATCACCCCCGTGCCCGTAAGTTATGACGGTTTACAGATGAATTTCTGTTTAACCTTTTCGAAAATGAAAACAATGTTCATGGCATGTCACCATAACCCCAGATATAGTCATTATGTAGTCTCAAAAATTTGAAAGAGAGTTGTTATGTTATTATTATCGGTTCAGAATACTTCACAACTATTGACTTGTTGTAGAAGAATAGTACAAAGAAAACATTTAAATCCTTTCAGCTTATATATATATATAATTGCTATTACTTGCTGGGCACTCAAATGCTCATCCTTGCTTAAATTTAAATGTTTTCAGCTAACTGCGAATGACCAGAGAACTCTGCTAAGAACAAAGGAAAAGGGAAGGTTGCTGAATGAACAAATTACTATGTTATGTAATAGTTTAATGTTATTAAGACATTTATGATATATATTATCTATCATGGGTTGTAATGAATGTTTAAAGGTTTCGTACTTGGGAGTTAGACTCTGATAATTATGTAAATTAATTTGATCTTTTATATTATTGTTATTATTATTATTAGTATCATTCCGCTCATAGAAATGGTATCGTGAAGAACCGAGTTCGGGTTTCAAGTATCCGAGTTTGGGGTCCTCACAGGTTGGTATCAGAGCTATAGGGTTAGAAACCTTAGGTGGGCTAGACCTTAGGCTATAACCTTAGAATAGAGGAAAACGTTGAAAATATAAATAACTCATATAGAGTTTAAAAAGAGATGAATTGACTAAATTCATCGTCAAACTAAATAAAAGATAACTTGTATAAAACTCTTATTTGTTGTGTGCATATACTATATGCTAATTAGGATATTTTATGTGTGTAGATGTCAGGTGAAAAAGGATTCGATTACCCTCGGATCGTAAAGAAGGAGCCAATATTGAAGTCGATAGCTGAAATAGAGGCTCACGATGAAAACAACTCAGACGATGTGGTTATTGTGGAAAATATAGTACCAGATCCGGAGATGGTGGAGCTGACAGATAGTGATTCGGACACTAAAGTTGAAGCTGATCAAGTATCAACGGAAGTGCAGGATCTGAAGAACAAGGTGTCTTCTTTGGAAAGGCTGTGGGAGATAGAAAAGCTGTTGAATAGTCAGTTGCGTCAAGCGTTAATAGAAACATTGGAAGGACAAGATAAGCTTAAAATCCAAATTGGTCAGATGGGAGCCACAAGCAACACATCGTGTGCAGCTCCGGATAAGAAGGGGAAAAGAAAGATAGAAGACCATGATTTAGGAAAATCCAATAAGAAGAAATAGAAAGGAATTTGTTATCTTTGTGGCTATGAAGGACATACCATTCCGTACTGTCCTGACTACAAAAAAGGAGCATGTTATGTCTGTGGTATAGAAGGTCATCAGGCGAGAGAATGTCCAAGGAAAAGGTATAATAAATAGGTAGTATAGGTTCTGTTGTGTAGGAGTGTTTAATATAATACATATGATAAGTATGTTTGTGTAATGTAATGTTTCCAACTTTTGTATTAAGTCAAGACTGTAAATCCCGACTTTTGAGGTCATAAAGGGATAGCTGAAGTTCAAAGCATTTTGTGCTATGTAAAATATTCGTTAAATGAATATGAATTTATGTTTGAGAAATGATGAAATAAGTTTAAAATATTAAACTTATGTGATAAGGTTTAGAATGTAAGTTAAATTATGATTTTTTTTCCAATCAGATAATGCCGCCAAGACGTCGAACTCGCAATCAAAGGGCAGAGGAATCTGTCAACAACGTTGAGGGACAACAACAACTAGATCCGATGCAGCAATTTGTGAACATGTTAGCTCAGGCTATGCAACAGGGAATACCGGTCGCTGGAAACCAGCCGGGCAACCGCTTAGCGAACTTCAAAGACTTTAAGGCTGTAGGACCACCAGAATTCAAAGGTACAACTGACCCTGTAGAAGCTCAAATTTGGGTTAAGGAAATTAAAAAAGCGTTTACGGTAGCTAGGGTAGATGAGGGGCAGAAAACTGCTTTTGCCACTTACATGATGAAGGGGGAAGCAAATTTTTGGTGGGAAGCGAATCAGGCTAGGGCAGGAGAATGTGTAGTCACATGGGATAGATTTAAAACTTTGTTTTTCGAAAATTATTTTTCACCAAGTATGCAGGCGAGGATGGAGGTTAAATTTTTAGAGTTGAAGCAGGAGAATATGACGGTGTCTGAATACGCCGCCAAATTCAATGAGTTAGCTAGGTTTACTCCGCATCAAGTTGATACGGAGGCTAGGAAAGCTAGAAGGTTTGAGCTGGGATTGAAACCCTGGCTCTATAACAAAGTGGCGGTGTTGCAAATTCCTACATTTGCAGCACTCATGGAGAAAGCGATCATAGCTGAGGAGGGAAGTGAGGCCATGAGCCTTTACAATAAGGAGAGGAAGAATAAGGGTAAGATAGAAGAAGCTAGGAAGGTGGAAATTAATAGTGGGAGCATAAGTGGTGATAGTAAGAGGAAGGTGAGCAGTTTTACAAGTGTACAAGTGAAACAGGAAGGTGTTAAGAAACAGATAGTGCCATGTAAGACATGTGGGAAGAATCACTCGGGGGAGTGTTTGTAAGGAAAATTTGTTTGCTATAAGTGCGGACAGGAGGGCCATATTTCCCCCAACTGCCCCAATCCTACGATGAATAGTGGATGTTTTATATGCGGATCGACAGAGCACAGGGTGAAAGATTGTCCAAAGAGGAGGGTGGAGACAGGAAGTGTGAACATGGGCACTGGCAGTGGAACGTTAGCAATCACAGGACCGACTTCGTCAAGCAAGCCAACAAAATCTACGGCAAGGGTCTGCAACATGACAGTTCAAGATACGGCAGCAGCTGGCACTGGAACTCCAGGTATTATTCGTATGCCTTTTTATTTTCTTATGCATGATTTTCCTATATATAGTAAAATTATTTTATAAAGAAATTTTGAGGAGGAATTTGAGTTCTGTTAGAAACCAATTTCTCTGTGTAATCAGAAAGACAAGCTTCATGTGAATAATTAAAGATCAGTCTGAACAAAGTTGATCAAGATCTATCTGCAATGATTGTGTATGTTATGTACCCTGGTATGTATAGGTTTTAAGCGGTGATTCCAGGGACGGAATCTTTATAAGGGAGGGTGAATGTGACAACCCGATATTTTCTATAAAAATAAATCATAAATTTTGCGTATAAATTTTATTTTATTTTTATTAAAATAAATATGGATGATATGTGCCAAGGTAATGTGTAATTAAAATTATATGTGTGATAAATAAAATTTATTTATTACATTAATTATTGCAAATAAATTTATTTTTAGAAATATTGATTATTATCAATTATATTCTTATAATAATTGATTTCATATTAGAAATGTTTTATTAATTACTTTTCCATGAAAAAATAGGTATATATTATTTAAATAATATAAGAAATGATTTTAGAATAATTAGAATAATTATTTTATTATATGAATTTTGTTCAGGTTATTAAGTAAATTATTTTTACTTAATTATAAGGTTAATTATGGCAGATAAAATCAGATATGGAATTCAAACCCTAATTCTGGGTTTTGATCAAGAAATGATAATAATATTATAATGTTATAATATTTTGATTTTTCAGTACTATAAATATGTACTGTAAAAACGTATTGTTGATGGTTGGTCAATTATGGTATATTGATCAAACCCTAGCATTAATTGATTTAACCCTATTTATCAATTTAAATGGAAAATTTAAGATTATTTAATATCTGTGTTATATGATATGTGTTATGTGCTACTTCGTGTTATGCTAATTAGGAAACCCTAATTATAAATTTAAAACCCTAATTATATGAATTTCTATTAAATCCTAATTCGAAAACCTAGACCGGAGGTTTAATCTGTCAAGAATTGTTGTTACAGTGATTAATGTCAGGTATAATAGGTTTTATATCGCAAATTTAAATAAACCTAATTAGTGATTTAAGACCGTAATGATTAAAACCCTAAATTTGAAATCGAAACCTTAATCGCGAAATTAAAACTCTAACCGATATTTCTTGGAACCCTAATTGCTAAGTTTAAACACTAATTGTTTAAATAGCAAAGTTAATTATGTTATAATACCCTAATGTTCCTGTATAATAAAATTATTAATTTAATCTAATTAATAATTTTAATTTTTTAATTTTGGAAACTAAATTTAGTTTATAATTTTACAAACCCTAGTTGCTAAATAGTATTTTTGCTTTTTGCTAAACCCTAAGGGTCAAACCCTAAGGGTTTGTCAAGTTTCATTTTTGGCCATTAAATTGAATTATTAAATGTCTTTTATGCCCTTTTTAATTCTTTAAGAAGCTTGCTTGCAAATCTAGATAAATTTTGAGTGGTTTACCAAACCAACAACTCCCTTGACCTTCAAATGACAACAAATCATCTCTAGGTCAGCCCATACATGTATCTAATTGTCTATATATATGGATTGGAGAAAGAAATTACATTTTGTTCACTTAATTTGTGCAAAAACCTTACTCAACTCTCTCAAGCACCACACCTCCGAAATTATCTAGCATTATAGTCCCATTATCAAGCCCCACTAACACCATAACCAAATCAGCAACACAAAATCAAAAATTTGTTCATCAAAGGTATAAACCCTAACCATAATTTTTTTCCAATGATCTGTTGTTAGATCTTGTAATTTGTTGTTAAAAGATGTTGTTTATAGTCTAATTTAATGATCTGGGTTGGTATATTACAAGTCCATAACATCTAAATGCTCAAATCAATGATTTTCAAATTTCTGGAAAAATTTCATGTTATGGTCTGACAACGAATGTCAGACCTTGTAGATCCATTTCTGTAATTGGGTTTTGTGTTTTAAGTGTTGGATATTGTAGTCTGATATGTTGGCTTTGATCTGGATCAAGAATCAGGCCTAGATCAGTTGTAGATTGTAAGTTATAACCGGTCAAAGGTCGTTGACCGGCATTGACTGAGCCATTTCTGGGCAGCCCAGAAACCGTATACTAGCGTCTGACAAGTTGTTGATGGTCTTAGATCTGTCAGTGTGTTAATTTGTTGGTTTTATTGTTGTGTCTAAGTTGTAGCTGGGTATAAGTACTACAAGGTTATACCTTAAAATCGCCTTAAAAGTAAACGAGTCAAAGGTAGTGGATGGTCAAAGTAGACCATCCGGCCATATTTTCTGTTTCTGGGAATTCCCAGAAATTGATAGAAGTTTATTTCTGACAATGGTTCACCGGTTCATATCTAGTGATTATGTTGATGGTTTGTTGATATTTTGTGTTATATCTCTTCATTGACATACTTACTACACACTGTAGCTTATAGATCATAAAAATATTACACATATTTCAAGTTGTGGAAGCCCAAATATGGCTACACGAACTGTTCTTTATTTCTGGGTAGCCCAGAAAATGAAGAACAGCTCTGACAGCTATTTTGGACGATCAGATCTGCTTTATTATGAAATGTTTGGTTATGTTTGTTGTTGGATCGTGTAGTCCTACAGTAGCACTACAAGCTCTGACAAACAACATGTTCAGAAACACATCACGCACGCTTTTAATCTTGGTCAAACATGGTCCCTCGAAACTGTCTATGGTGTTCTGGGTTTTTGCCAAGAACATGAAGAACACCTATAGCGACGGTTCTGTCGCTATAGGTGGTCTTTAGCGACAGATTATTTAATATTTTTCAGAAATTAATTATTAAATAGAAAAAATTAGTTTTTAATTATTAAAAATACAAAATAAATTATTAAAAATTATTAAAAATTCTGAAAATTAGTTTTAAATTATTTTTAATATATTTCATAAATATTTAATATTTTTGAAATATTAAAAGTTTTTAATTTATTTAATTATAATATTAAATAAATTATTTAAAAATGATTTTAATATTAGAAAAATCATTAAAAATTATATTATGATATAAGAAAATATTTTAAGTTATTTTTAATGACTTTTAATATTTTATGATAAATTTCATTAATAAATTGATATTAATGGTAATTAATTTATTTACTAAATGAATTAAATAAATTAATTAAAAATGATTTTATTATATTAAAAATCATATTAAATGAAAATAAAGTGTTTAAAAATATTTTAAGTTATAAAATATAACTTTTAATATTTAAAGGATAATTTCATTAATAATTAAATATTAATGATTATTAAGTTATTAGTTATGATATTAAATTTATTTAATAATTATATTAAATAAATAGTTTATAAATGATTTTATTACTTTAAAAAAATCATTTAAAAAGGATATAAATGAATTAAAAATATTTTAAGTTATGAATAATGACTTTTAATATTTTGATAAATAGAACATTAATACTTTAATATTAATGATAATTATTTAAAAATGATTTTAAATGTTTTAAAAATAATTTAAGGGTAATATTAATACTTTAAAAGTATTTTGAGTTATTATACATAACTTTAATATTTTGAAAATGATTTAATTAATAGTTTAATACTAATTAAATATTTATTATAATAGAATTGATTGGTATTTAAACCATTTAAATATGATTCCAATGTTTGAAAATTCATGATAAATTATAATAAATGTTTTAAAATTATACTGAGTCATTTAAAAATAATATGACTGATACGTACTGATGTTAAGTTATAAAATAGAGTCTTAGACTCGATAATTACCCGATAAAATTGTCGGTAGACCGACATTTTTCAGAAATTGATCTGGACTTAGATATTTTGATTGTATAAGTGATTATTTGTGATTCAATGGTTATTAAACATAGGTGCTAATGTGATTAGGTTATGTGTTGACTGCAATAAGCAGTGTTATGTGTTATAGTATGTTGTTCTAATCGAACGAACTATCTTATTAATGATAGGTCGTGAGATAAGCGATAGATCTTAATTACAAGTTGTAAGCAGCGCTTCAGGCAAGTATCTAACCTTTGCATTTTCTTTATGCAATGGATGTGAGTAAGAATGTTTCTAAACTATATTATTATTGTACAGATTATGAACTTTATATTATATAAGCTCATTGAATATCAACATGTTAATATATGATAATTCGGACATATATATTCTGTTCGTTAATTTCTAGAAGTGGTTAAACAAGTGTCCCCACTTGGATAATCATTGTATTTAATCACATGTTGATATACATTTGTCAATTACCCGTATACAGATATATTGAATTATAGATTATTGTTGAACAAGATAAAACCTTTGATTTAGAACCCAGACAGGTATGAACATCCCTACACGGGAAAATTTTTATGTGCTCCGGCGGACAAAGGATGAACGATAATATCGTTCTAGCAATGTAGTATTGATCAATGCAGGGCTTAACGGGCTGATCACCCCCGTGCCCGTAAGTTATTCGTTTACAGATGAATTTCTGTTTAACCTTTTCGAAAATGAAAACAATGTTCATGGCATGTCACCATAACCCCAGATATAGTCATTATGTAGTTTCAAAAATTTGAAAGAGAGTTGTTATGTTATTATTATCGGTTCAGAATACTTCACAACTATTGACTTGTTGTAGAAGAATAGTACAAAGAAAACATTTAAATCCTTTCAGCTTATATATATATATATATATATATATATATATATATATATATATTGCTATTGCTTGCTGGGCACTCAAATGCTCATCCTTGCTTAAATTTAAATGTTTTCAGCTAAGTGCGAACGACCAGAGAACTCTGCTAAGAACAAAGGAAAAGGGAAGGTTGCTGAATGAACGAATTACTATGTTATGTAATAGTTTAATGTTATTAAGACATTTATGATATATATTATCTATCATGGGTTGTAATGAATGTTTAAAGGTTTCGTACTTGGGAGTTAGACTCTGATAATTATGTAAATTAATTTGATCTTTTATATTATTGTTATTATTATTATTAGTATTATTCCGCTCATAGAAATGGTATCGTGAAGAACCGAGTTCGGGTTTCAAGTATCCGAGTTTGGGGTCCTCACAAGATAGGACGATGAGAGATTATCCCCATCTGTTTGTGTAATCTTGTAGCAATTCCGGGACGGAATTTTTATAAGGGGGGAGGATGTAATACCCGAGAATTTGCACGTATAATAAAATGAATATATTAATGGAAATACTATTTAAGTGAAAATAAGTGTTATTATTTTATGAGTCGATTAATATAATTGATTCGTATTAAATCAATGTGTATTAAGAAATGTGAATTGACATTGAGAAGTGTGAAATGCCTTGTATGGCATAATGCAAAACGAGAAAATTCATTAAGCGAATTAAAACGGGAATTAGGAAGTATAATCGTGTTGAACGTGTGATAGCATATAAGTAATCAAATACGCTCGTGGACTTGTAGTAACATTCTATGGACATCAATTCATATCATATATAATGAGTTAGCGATGAAGATTGGCATGGGCCGAAGCTAAACCAGTCGTGGCACTGTCAGGGCATGGCGCAGCTGCGCTGTGACAACCCAAGAATTTAGAACATTTTGAAAAATCTTAACTGATGGATTTAAGGTCAAATGATAGACCTAGACAGAAAATGAGTGTAGGCGTTTGATATTTTTTGAGAAGGAATTTTGAGGTTTTCAAAATTCTGTGGAGGATTTAGGTGAATTATTCAGGATTAAATGTATATGTGAATACGTCCTGTGTATATGGTTATGTATGTGTTCAAAATGTAGTTAAGGGTCAAGGGTTGACCAGATAAATTATATCAGTGTTAAACCCCAAGTATATATTAAAAACGACAATGTTCAGTTAGAAAACCCTAATGACTTATAAGAAACCCTAAAATCGGTTTTGAAACCCTAATTTTAGTTCCGGGAATCTGAAACCCTAATTTAGAAATTGGAAACCCTAATCTGGGAATTTAAAGGATAATTATAATGCTTAAGTGATATTAATTATAATATTAATTAGGGTAAAGCTTAATTAATTATCAAACTCTAATTTCAGATTTTTAAACCCTAATTGTTCCGTCAAAAACCCTAATATAAAATTGTGGACTTAATTGCTAAATTAGCAATTTAAATTCAAATAAAATAATCCCAATTAACAAAATTGATTTATGAATGGGAAAGTTTAATTTAATTCGATAATCCTAATTATAATTTAGAAATATTAATTTTCTATTTTTGAAAACCTTAAGGGTTAATAACTGTGAATTTTATGTCACTATATATGTATGTACATTATTGATATTTAAAACATTGTGTTATACAGTGATTTAATATGTGACAACATATGTGAAGTGGTGCATGGATCAATAAACATATATACTATAGTTATGGATATATACATTTATAGATTTCATTAAAAAATAAAAGCTTCGTAACCTAATTATGCATTAAGTGAGACAATTAAATAACCTAAGGGTTATAGTAATAAGGAAATGTTAGTATTTAATATGTATACTAACTTAAGTGGATAATCTTGTTATTTCAAGTGACTAATAATTTTAAACCTATTTCTAGTAAACCTAATTAGGTTATGAGCTAAAGTCACATGTATAAGTAATTAAATTTCATAAGATTGGGAATGGAAACCCTAAATAAATAATTTGGGTAACATATATTAAAATTGTTAGACTATGTTTATTACATGGCCCAAAACAATTAAGGAAGAAGCCCAAAGGAAATAAAATGCAAACCAATACTTAGCCCACTTGATTAAGGGTATTTTACACTTTTGATTAATCAAATTTGTGTTTTAAAATAAAAGCAAATTGGGAGATATAATGGGCAAGGGGGGACCGGCCAATTAGGCCTTTTTATGGTAAGAAGATTATGCTAATCAATGTCCATTAGTAGAAATCTTACACACAAGTACATGTGTGTCAATCTCCCATTGGTTGTAAATCTATTAAGCATCCTTAATCACATGATTAGGCTAATTGAAGAGATAAGGTGTAGTCTTTTATTCATGGGACAATAAAAATATGGGGGATAATAGTTATATCACTCATTCATTTGCTAGACATTCATTTTCTTTCATTCTTATTCTTCTATTTTTTCTCCCAAGCTAGTAGCATTCAAGAGAGAAAAGAAAGAGAGAGAGTTCGATTTTTGTGAGAGTGAGAGAGGTGTGCTAGTTTATTTGATGCATCCTAAGTTCATTACTTACTTTGGTAAATCAAGGAAGGTTGCCACTAAATCAAGGTATAACCTAATCTTCATCTTCTTCTTCTACTTTGTATTATAGCTTGAGTTTTGTTGGGGTTATGAACTAATACTCAAGATACCCTAGTTCTACATATCATCATGTATGGAACTAAGTATCTTGAGTGTTAGATCAAAGGTTTAGAGCAAGAAAATGAGCATATGTTCTCTAAGGGGTGAAACCCTTGTTTTTCTTCCACTAAATCTTGTATAACTCAAGTTTTACAACTTGGACTTGTGATCCGTCGAAGGGGGTGCTAGATACATGAGTTATCTAGTAAATCCAAGTGATAGAACACAAATCTAGCAAGTATTGAAGTCATGGGGACTATTTTCCCCCAAACAATCCACATAGTATATTGAGGCTTTGAAACCCTAAAATAGCTATTGTTCCCATTTTTCTTGAGGCTGTTTTGGTCAGTTGCAAATCTTTTAAAAAGCTAGGAAACATCACAGAGGTACCTTAAGAAGTTATCTACATATAGGAAAAAGATCATACGCATTTCGATTTATAGGTTGTGCGTAATGGCTATTTCCGTAAAGGATTCCTAAATATTAACACTCAAATTTCTCACTGTGTATACACTAAAAAAATTCAAAATTTTTACAGTAGGTTTATATATGTTATGAGAGTATACCCTGAAAATTTCAATTTTTTCTGAGCAAAACTCGATTTATGAAAAATGAAGCAAGATCCGAGTGTTTTGGGCACTTTAAAATTAGTAAATCTTTTTCTAAAATTCCAGAAAAATTTGGGAATCATTGTTGGGTCATATACTATCCAAATCCAGAAAATGAGAATTTTTGGAATCAGTTTGCTATTTTTCCTTAAAATGATTAAGTTATAAATAAAAGAAAATAATTAGTTAAATGATGTCTTAAATAAGAAAAATGTGGTTTTAATGTTTGAATACTCTTAATATATAATATTATGGCTATTTTAGGACAATTTGGTAATTTATAATAAGAAATATTATTTATGACCTTTTATGGATATTAAATAAAAGGTTTAATAAAGGGTGAACAAATAGAATAAATTGTTTATTAATCTTATAAATTATTAAAATATTATTATGATATTAATAATATTAGAATATGATATTGTTAAGTAAATAAAAATATTAAGATTAAAATTTCATTAAAATATTATTAAATGGTTTATAGTATTTGATTTAAGTATTAATAAATGATTAAAGTATTATTAAATGATTAATAATATTAGATTAAAATATTAATCTTAGATTAAAATATTATTAAAAGATTAGTAATATTAAATTAAGTATTATTGGATGATTAAAATATTATTAAGAGGATTAATAATATTAGTAAAGTATTAAAATATTATTAAGATTAGTAAGCGAATAAAAGTATTATTAGTGAACTAATAATACTAAGAGGTGAATTAAATATTATCAAGATTAATAATATTGAGTGAATTAAAAGTAGTTGTTATCTGAAAATTATTGCAAGTCTATATATATATATATATATATATATATATATATATATATATATATATATATATATATATATATATATATATATATATTGACTGATAATAAATTATTTAAGATAATTGTTAAGTGTTCAGGAAGAATTTAAATAAACTTAGACTCGAGAAAAGTCTGACTAGACCGTCGGGATGTTAGAATTGTACCGAACTCAACTCGGACTGTAATAGTTTGACTTGAGGCTAGGTGTTATGTGTGGTATAAACTGATAGGGTTATGTGTTATGTATTTAGGTTATTATTTTAAATACTGTGATGATATTATTCTAACTTAGATATACATATTATTAATAATAGGTCTTCAGACAAAGCTTATTAAATTGCATAGTGGTAATCAACGGTTCAGACAAGTTTTACTTAACTCTACTAAGAGTTGTTTTATTCAGATATGCTTATGGTTAATCGTTGTTGATTGTCATGTGAAATTGTACTCTGTACATATTACATGTATAAGTCAGGTATGAAAGGCTGATCACCTTCATTACCAGTTGGTCCAGATATATTTGTTCATGTTCAATACTTGTTCAGTCAAAAGTTTGTTCGTGTTAGCTCTCAATTATATTGATGAATTATAGCCAGCATATTATTCATACTCTTTCAATCATGATATATCCTTAAATTGTATTTAAACTTGCTGGGAAACTTTCATGCTCACCCTTGCTATATCATGATAAACATTGCAGATAAGGCGAATGCGTTCGGATACAGAAAAAAGGATAATGTCAAGTTCTACTTGGGATAAAATGTGCAGCTAGTTTGTAATAGTATAGTTTGATAATAATGTTAGGTGTTAGATAGTTTATGAATTGTGTATAAGTTAAGGTTACTCGATTTTGGAAAATAATGTGTAAAGTGTATTGTATAAATAATTTATGTTTATATCTTCCATAAATATTTATAGAATGATTGTACCAGATCCGTGGTGATTCGGAACCTAGATTTGGGGCTCTCACAGTTGGTATCAGAGCTGTTGGCTATGAACCCTAGGTAGGAATACCTAAGACCAATAGCCGTAGTGATTAGGATAAGATTTAACTTATATAGAGTTAGTTGGTCGGTAAGATTCAAAGACAAATCTCGGCGAGTTATAAAGATACAGAGTTCCCTAACTCTGATAATAAAGTTAAACAGTAGTGATGAATAGATCGAGTCAAAAAGACTAAAAGTTCAGGGATAGGAGATCGTAAAACAAAACGATCAAGATATAGAAATAAATCGTAATATATACGATGAGATGACCCTATGATCTGATAAGGTGATAGCAGGGAGAAGAATCAATCTGATGATTGAAAAGTTTACAGCAAGATTGCTGTGTGAATTGGTACAAATTCAGAAAAACGATTATGAATACGGATTAAATAAAATTCGTATTGAGAAGGGAGTTAAGATTAGGTGGGGATTTCAATTGAGGACTCATGGGGATTTCAATTGAGGACTCATGTCGGCAGTTGAGTTGTATGATTCCTTGTATAGGCGGGGAATTGTACTTGGTGTAAAAACCACTTAGTTTTTGGCACTGATAATCATTAAAATGTTTGTGTCGCGTTATTTGCTATATGCATGTTAAGAGGGTGATTCCTTTCTCATGTGTATAATAGATAGATAGGTCATAGGTAGAGAATATAGGGTTAAGTACGAGTTCTTAAAACTCATTCTTATGTGACATTCTTGACTCATAGTTATATGAAATGTTTATGAACCCCTCAGCAAATGGACGCCAAAGGTCTGACTAGGGTAAGTTCTTAAACTCATATGATTGTGGCAAGTTTATGAACTCATAAGTGTGGTTTGACGAACTGGGTATAGTTGTGTGTGAGTGGAGAATTGAGGATTATAGGAATAGATAAATTGTTAAGCAAATGATTATTATGGAGACATAAGTTTTCCAGAATTCCTAGCTATGCTAGACTTCGAAATTTTGACATCAAGCTAAATACGCACTATGTGCTTTTAAAAAAAATGTAGACTCGTAATCATTTTTAAACGGTTTAAAGTACAGTCTATGTTACTTAATTCGGCTAGACGCAAATGATTTGAAATATCAAAATATATTTTATTTATCACTTATGTACCATGTAACCTGGTGCAAAGATGATAAAAAGGTGATGGAGTTGTAAATACAGGAATACTTAGTGTGAATTTGATCTAAAATCGTTATTCCACTATTGTATGATGTGTTATGACGAAGTCATACAATGACGGCATCCTCAAACGGACTGTTAATATAGTACGACATCATGACGTCATTCTCGAAAATGTTTTCAAAAAGTTTAATTTGCCAACGGGGTTTGGCTACACCTAAATAATTCGATTGAATTGAATTATTGATATGAGTCTGCGCTATTAGATTCAGCTAGACTAATGTTTATGAAAACTCTAAGTGTTCATTGAAAGAAATTTTTCGAATCAAATTGTTTTGGTGCGGAATCCTATGATAAGACTGAGGTGAACTATGTTGTTTGATAAATAATCCAATCTAGTAGCGTAAATATTCGCTAGACATGATTAATACGTTATGCATGACGTAAGAGTACGATAGACTAATCACCTAAAGTACTAGCAACGGTAGTTTACCTTCTTTGTAATTGTAAACCTACCAAATAATGTAAAGTTTTACGATATGAATACCGTTAGAACTATGTGTTAATGGTCTATATGACCCCTCAGCAATTTGAAAACTTTTACTCTTGTGAGTGGTGTATTGGATAGCATATGATGGTGTGTGAATGTTGTAAGCTGTTTGGTGTAAGGTGTAAGGTGAATTTCGGGGACGAAATTTTTAGAAGAGGTGTGAGTGTGACAACCCGATAATTTAAAATTTTTTTAAAAATCTTAAATGATGGATTTAAGGTCAAATGATAGACCTAGACTGAAAATGAGTGTATGCGTTTGATATTTTTTGAGAAGGAATTTTGAGGATTTCAAAATTCTGTGAATGATTTAGGTGAATTATTTAGGATTAAGTGTATATGTGAATATGTTCTGTGTATATGGTTATGTATGTGTTCAGAATGTGGTTAATGGTCAAGGATTGACCAGATAAATTATATCAGTGTCAAACCCCAAGAATATATTAAGAACGACAACGTTCAGTTAGAAAACCCTAATAACTGATAAGAAATCCTAAAACTGGTTTTAAAACCCTAATTTTAATTTCGAAAATCTGAAACCCTAATTCAGAAATTGGAAACCGTAATCTGGGAATTTAAAGGATAATTTTAATGCTTAAGTGATATTAATTATAATATTAATTAGGGTAAAGCTTAATTAATTATCAAACTCTAATTTCAGATTTTTAAACCCTAATTGTTCCGTCAAAAACCCTAATATAAAATTGTGGACTTAATTGCTAAATTAGCAATTTAAATTCAGATAAAATAATCCCAATTAACAAAATTGATTTATGAATGGGAAAGTTTAATTTAATTCGATAATCCTAATTATAATTTAGAAATATTAATTTTCTATTTTTGAAAACCTTAAGGGTTAATAACTGTGAATTTTATGTCACTATATATGTATGTACATTATTGATATTTAAAACATTATGTTATACAGTGATTTAATATGTGACAACATATGTGAAGTGGTGCATGGATCAATAAACATATATACTATAGTTATGGATATATACATTTATAGATTTCATTAAAAAATAAAAGCTTCGTAACCTAATTATGTATTAGGTGAGACAATTAAATAACCTAAGGGTTATAGTAATAAGGAAATGTTAGTATTTAATATGTATACTAACTTAAGTGGATAATCTTGTTATTTCAAGTGACTAATAATTTTAAACCTATTTCTAGTAAACCTAATTAGGTTATGAGCTAAAGTCACATAAATAAGTAATTAAATTTCATAAGATTGGGAATGGAAACCTTAAATAAATAATTTGGGTAACATATATTAAAATTGTTAGACTATGTTTATTACATGGCCCAAAACAATTAAGGAAGAAGCCCAAAGGAAATAAAATGCAAACCAATACTTAGCCCACTTGATTAAGGGTATTTTACACTTTTGATTAATCAAATTTGTGTTTTAAAATAAAAGCAAATTGGGAGATATAATGGGCAAGGGGGGACCGGCCAATTAGGCCTTTTTATGGTAAGAAGATTATGCTAATTAATGTCCATTAGTAGAAATCTTACACACAAGTACATGTGTGTCAATCTCCCATTGGTTGTAAATCTATTAAGCATCCTTAATCACATGATTAGGCTAATTGAAGAGATAAGATGTAGTCTTTTATTCATGGGACAATAAAAATTTTGGGGATAATAGTTATATCACTCATTCATTTTCTAGACATTCATTTTCTCTCATTCTTCTTCTTCTATTTTTTCTCCCAAGCTAGTAGCATTCAAGAGAGAAAAGAAAGAGAGAGAGTTCAATTTTTGTGAGAGTGAGAGAGGTGTGCTAGTTTATTTGATGCATCCTAAGTTCATTACTTACTTTGGTAAATCAAGGAAGGTTGCCACTAAATCAAGGTATAACCTAATCTTTATCTTCTTCTTCTACTTTATATTATAGCTTGAGTTTTGTGGGAGTTATGAACTAATGCTCAAGATACCCTAGTTCTACATATCATCATGTATGGAACTAAGTATCTTGAGTGTTAGATCAAAGGTTTTGAGCAAGAAAATGAGCATATGTCCTCCAAGGGGTGAAACCCTTGTTTTTCTTCCACTAAATCTTGTATAACTCAAGTTTTACAACTTGGATTTGTGATCCGTCGAAGGGGGGTGCTAGATACATGAGTTATATAGTAAACCCAAGTGGTAGAACACAAATGTAGCAAGTATTGAAGCCATGGGGACTGTTTTCCCCAAAACAGTCTGCATCTACTGTTCCTATTTTTCTTGAGGCTGTTTCGGTCAGTTGCAGTCTTTTAAAAAGCTGGGAAAAATCACAGACGTACCCTAAGAAGTTATCTACGTGTAGGAAAAAGAACGGACGCGTTTCGATTTATAGGTTGTGCGTAATGGCTATTTCCGTAAAGGACTCCTAAATATTAACACTCGAATTACTCACTGTGTATACACTGGAAAATTCCAAAATTTTTACAGTAGGTTTATAAATGTTATGAGAGTATACCCTGAAAATTTCATATTTTTCTGAATAAAACTCGATTTATGAAAAATGAAGCAAAATTCGAGTGTTTTGGGCACTTTTAAATTAGTAAATCATTTTTCTAAAATTCTAGAAAAATTTGGGGATCATTGTTGGGTCATATACTGTCCAAATCCAGAAAATGAAAATTTTTGGAATCAGTTTGCTATTTTTTCTAAAAATGATTAAGTTGTAAATAAAAGAAAATAATTAGTTAAATGATGTCTTAATTAAGAAAAGTGTGATTTTAATGCTTCAATACTCCTAATATATAATATTATGACTATTTCAGGGTATTTTGATAATTTATAATAAGAAATATTATTTTTGACCTTTTATGGATATTAAATCAGAGGTTTAATAAAGGGTAAACAATTAGAATAAATTATTTATTAATCTAATAAATTATTAAAATATTATTATGATATTAATAATATTAGAATATGATATTGTTAAGTAAATAAAAATATTAAGATTAAAACTTCATTAAAATATTATTAAATGGTTAATAGTATTTGATTTAAGCATTAATAAATGATTAAAGTATTATTAAATGATTAATAATATTAGATTAAAATATTAATCTTAGATTAAAATATTATTAAAAGTTTAATAATATTAAATTAAGTATTATTGGATGATTAAAATATTATTAAGAGGATTAATAATATTAGTAAAGTATTGAAATATTATTAAGATTAGTAAGCGAATAAAAGTATTATTAGTAAACTAATAATACTAAGAGGTGAATTAAATATTATCCAGATTAATAATATTAAGTGAATTAAAGGTAGTTGTTATCTGAAAATTATTGCAAGTCTCTCTCTCTCTCTCTCTCTCTCTCTCTATATATATATATATATATATATATATATATATATATATATATATATTGACTGATAATAAATTATTTAAGATAATTGTTAAGTGTTCAGGCAGAATTTAATTAAACTTAGACTAGAAAAAAGTCCGACTAGACCGTCGAGATGTTATAATTGTACCGAACTCAACTCGGACTGCAATAGTTTGACTTGAGGGTAGGTTTAATGTGTGGTATAGACTGATAGGATTATGTGTTATATGTTTAGGTTATTTTTTTTAAATACTGTGATGATATTATTCTAACTTAAAAATACATATTATTAATAATAGTCTTCATACAAAGCTTATTAAATTGCATAACGGTAATAAACGGTTCATGCAAGTTTTACTTAACTCAACTAAGAGTTGTTTTATTCAGATATGCTTATGGTTAATCATTGCTGATTGCCATGCGGAATTGTACTCTGTACATATTGCATGTATAAGTCAGGTATGAAAGGTTGATCACCTTCATTACTGGTTGGTCCAGATATATTTGTTCATGTTCAATACTTGTTCAGTCAAAAGTTTGTTCGTGCTAGTTCTCAATTATATTGATGAATTATAGCCAGCTTATTATTCAAACTCTTTCAATCATGATATATCCTTAAATTGTATTTAAACTCGATGGGCAACTTTCATGCTCACCCTTGCTATATCATGATAAACATTACAGATAAGGCAAATGCGTTCGGATACAGGAAAAAGGATAATGTCAAGTTCTGCTTGGAATAAAATGTACAGCTAGTTTGTAATAGTATTGTTTGATAATAATGTTAGGTGTTAGATTGTTTATGAATTGTGTATAAGTTAAGGTTACTCGATTTTAGAGAATAGTGTGTAAAGTATATTGTATAAATAATTTATGTTTATATCTTCTGCAAATAGTTATAGAATGATTGTACCAGATCCGTGGTGATTCGGGACCTGAATTTGGGGCTCTCACATGCGTCGTCCCAGCAGTACAAACTGGCGCAGCTGCGCCAGTGGTCAGTTGGAGAAAAATTAATTCTTCTATCTTGGGAAATTAATGAACAATTATGTGGTGTGTGTAACATTAATAAACCATGAAATAAAGTGTGAAATTAAGTAATATTAATTGTTAATTGTTATATTAATTAATTGTTAATGGTTGTGGCAGGATATTGAATTCTTAGTAATTAACCAATAATGTGTGATTACTAATATTTTCAATATATTATAAAGATAATTAATGGTTATGAAAATCCCTAAATTCAACAATGAGAATTGAATTAAATAATATTGCTGATAATTAATCAAGGAAGTGCATAAATTATTTATTTAACATAAATAAGTAAGTTATTAATATAATAATATTATATTGATAATTATGTGCATGTGAACAATAATACAACTATACTATATAGTGTAATGTGACACCTACGTGACTACATATGAAATGTTATGAATAAAGCAATGTGATTATGCATATTGAAACTATATAGTATAAATATAGCATGAAATGTGTAAGTAGCCATATACATGTGTGTAAACATTAAAATAGAATGAACATGGATTATATATATGTTGCATAACCTCTACTACCTTGAAACGTTAAGTCATATTGTGACATTGGGTTATAATATATGGTTGATGTGACGCCCCCAAATCCAGGTACTTGAAACCCGAACTCAGTGCTTCACGATACCATTTCTATGAGCGGAATAATACTAATAATAATACCAATAATATAGATTATGAAATTTAATTTACATATTATCAAAGTTTTCAATCCCAAGTACGAAACCCTCAAACATTCGTTTCATTACATGATAATTAATATATATCATCATTACCCTAATAAAGTCTAGTTATTACAAAAGATAGTCTTATCATTCTTTCAGCGACCTTCCCTTTCCCTTTGTTCTTAGAAGAGCCTCCAGGTTATTCACCTTTAGCTGAAAATATTTAAATTTAAGCAAGGATGAGCATTTGAGTGCCCAGCAATAATATTTAGCTGAACGTATTAAATATTTTCTTTGAACGATACTTCTACAACGAATCAACAGTTGTAAAGTAAACTGAACCGATAATAAATAACATATCATTTCGATTTCAAATTTTTGAAACTACGTACTGACTTTAAATGAGGATCAGTTGACAAACTATGAACATTATTTTCTATTTTCGAAAAGGTTAAATAGAACTTCATCTGTAAACCGTCATTACTTACGGGCACGGGGGGTGATCAGCCCGTTATGCCCTGTATTGATCAATACTACATTAAAGGACGATATTTTCATCTAGCATTAGGCGCATAAAAGTTTCCCATATTTGGGATGTTCATACCAGTCTTGAATCCAAACCAAAACAATTTAGTTGGATAAAGTTTTATCTTGTTCAACAATAACTTTAAATATATGTCTAGCTGGATCAAATAGCTTAGACGTCTTTTAATTAAACTTATACATACTGAACACCATTAAGTATGTATCAACGTGTGATAAAATATAATGATTATCCAAGTGGGGACACTTGTATAACCATGTATTAGAAATTAACGATCGGAATATATAATTTGATCAATAATAACAGAATAAAGGAACTTGTACAACAATTTATAGTTTAATAACTTACTTATACAGAATCATTGCATAAGTATATACAAAGGTTGAAATATTTGAACAATTAAAATGAACAATTCAGATATTATCTTACGCATGTCCGTTACATAAAGTAAATGCAAAGAGTTAGATACTTGCTTGAAGCGTTGCTTACAGTTTGTAATTTAGATTTATCGCTTATCTCACGACCTATCATTAATCAGATCATTCGTTCGATTATAACAATATACTATAACACATAACACTGCTTATTGCAGTTAGCACATACCCTAATCACATTGGCGCATAGGTTTAACAGCCATTGAATCACAAATAATCACTTACATAATCACATTATCCAAGTCCAGATCAATTTCTGAAACATGTCGCTGTACCGACAATTTTATCGGGTAATTATCGAGTCTAAGACTCTGTACTGTAACTTAATATCAGTAATATTATTTTTAAATGACTTAGTATAATTTTAAAATATTTATCATGAATTTTCAAACATCAAAATCATTTTTAAATGATTTAAATACTAATCAATTTTATTATCATTAATATTTAATTAATATTAAACTATTAATGAAATTATTTTCAAAATATTAAAGTTATTTATAATAACTCAAAATATTTTTAAAGTATTAATATTACCCTTAAATAATTTTTAAAACATTTAAAATCATTTCTAAATAATTACCATTAATATTAAGGTATTAATGTTCTATTTATCAAAATATTAAAAGTCATTATTCATAACTTAAAATATTTTTAATTCATTTATATCCTTTTAAATGATTTTTAAATTAATAAAATCATTTTTAAACTATTTATTTAATATAATTATTAAATAAATTTACTATTTTTAATAATAAGTTAATAATCATTAATATTAATTTATTAATGAAATTATCCTTTAAATATTAAAAGTTATATTTTATAACTTAAAATATTTTTAAACACTTTATTTTTATTTAAAATAATTTTTATAATATTAAAATCATTTTTAAACTAAATTATTAAATAACTTTAATATCATTAATAATAATTAATTAATGAAATTTATCTTTAAATATTAAAAGTTATATTTTATAACTTAAAATATTTTTAAATACCTTATTATTAGTTTAAAAGATTTTTAGTATAATAAAATCATTTTTAATTAATTTATTTAATTCATTTAGTAAATAACTTAATTATCATTAATATTAATTTATTAATGAAATTTATTACAAAATATTAAAAGTCATTAAAAATAACTTAAAATATTTTCTTATATCATAATATAATTTTTAATGATTTTTCCAATATTAAAATCATTTTTAAATAATTTATTTAATATTATAATTAAATAAATTAAATACTTTTAATATTTCAAAAATATTAAATATTTATGAAATATATTTAAAATAATTAAAACTAATTTTTGAAATTTAAAATAATTTTTAATAATTTATTTGGTATTTTTAATAATTAAAAACTATTTTTTTTCTATTTAATAATTAATTTCCAGAAAATAATAAGCTGTCTGTCGCTAAAGGCAACCTATAGTGACAAAACTGTCGCTATAGGTGTTCTTCATGTTCTTCATGCAAACCCAGAACACCATGTCATTTAACGAGTTGCTAGGTTTGACCAAGTGATGTGATCTGTGTAATGTGTTTCTGGGTATTTTACTTGTCAGATCGTGTAGTACTAATGTTATACTACAAGATCCAACAGCAAACATGACCAAAACATGCATTAATAAAAGAGATCGGATCCCTCAAACAAGCTGTCAGACATGTTCTTCATTTCTAGGTTACCCAGAAATGAAGAACAGGTTGTCTGTCCAATTTTGGCCTTCTATAACATGTGATTCTTGTGCGTTTTATGTGAACTAATGCATGAAGTATGTAAATAACATGTAAGTCTAGAGACCCATTACATAAAACCGAATTAACAACAACAAAATCAAAAGATATAAGTTGGTCAAACCTTGTCAGAGATCATGCACTTAAGTTTTCTGGGTTACCCAGAAAACTAAGTTCGTGATTGTGACGAACGAGAATTTTGTAATTTATTTTAAATATTTATTGAATTAAATAAATATTTTTTTTATGATTTAATTATTAGATTAAATAATCAATTGATGCAATTGTGATAGATTAATTTAATTATATGTGTTACATTTATTAAATTAATAAAGAGAATAATTTTATCAAGGTATGAAATTATGTGAGCTTATTTAATTAAATAAATTATTTAATTAAGCATGATGTTATTTAATTAATTTAATTATTAATTAGAGAATTAATAAATTGACATTATTTATTAATGAGATAATTGAATATATGATTATGTGAATTTACGAGTAATTATTATATTTTATTTAAAGTAAATTAAATAAAATATGGGACTTATTTTATAAAGAGGGTGACATTTTCAAACTATATGATAAAAGGTTATTAAAATAATGAGTTTTGAACCTAGTTTCCTAGCCAAATGAGGCCTTAGGAGGAGTTGGGGACAGTTAAACCACGAATAGAATAACTGACCTCAACTCTGCGCTTAAAGGCTCAGATGAGTTTATCTTACGTATTTTTAGAACCAGAGAGTTTGTAGAGAGAGTTGGAGAAATCTTTGAGAGAGATTGTGTGTATTGTGATTGAAATAGAGAGAATTGTCATCCTTACTCATCTACGCTTTGGGTAATCTCTTCTTTCTCAAATTCTATTTCTACGTCTTTTTAAAGTTTTCATAATTATGGCTTAAGTCCTCTGTAGAGTTTCTATGGTTGAATAGGGTAACAATTATGAGTATAAATGTAATCATAAGAGTAGCTTAACATGTTTTTTTTTATATATATTGCATGATCCCATACCCTAAGTGTAGTAATCTGATGACTTGTTATTTCAAAATAAACAGAGTACGTGATATGGCCATATGGCCATATATGTGATAATTAATGTATTGATTATATATTATCCCTAAATTTTGGACTTGTATGTTGTTATGCATGTTAATACGAAGAGTTTAAGCCTTAAACGAACGAATTCAGTGTTATAACGAATTCGTAGGGAGAATTTTCACATAAAGTTTTCTAAAACTTCATGAACATCAAAGTCAGTGAATTGTTAGGCTTTAAATCTGTTATTAAGTGTTTAAAATTAGTTTTGTCAGTATATAAATATTGGGTATTAATTATATATGAATTCCAACATGTGGGTATGTTTAATTTGGAGAATTAATGATTTTGTAGTAATTATTTTCGCTGAATTCTGTGTTCTTCGCGAACTGGAAAAAAAAAAAAATTTAAAAAAAAAATAAATAAAAAAAAAAAAAAAAAATGAGCTTTTAAATTTTCTAAGTCTAACAATGGGTTAGTGTATTAAAATAATGAACATGTAAATATGTTAGAAATATTATATGATGATAAAATATTTGTTTAGCATGTAAATAACATAATTACATGTGAGTTGTATTATTAAATACATAATTAGTTATTCATTCATAACGAACAAATTAGGTGTCAACGTGATGATTTGACTAAGTTAGTCAATTATTAAAGTAGACAACGAGAATAAGTTATGATGATTAGTTAATAATTAACTGGTATTGAATGTGAATGGTATGTAGGATTTATTTCAAAGAACGTGATTAGTTAAAGTGTAATCTATACGCGAGGCAAGTCTCCTAAACTTAAACTCTTAAATTGAGCAAGTTTCTTAACTCTACTTTTACATTGAGCAATTTACTTAAACTTAAATTATTATTCAAGTTCAAGTATTATATTAAAGATTGATTATCTTTCAAAGCATGATTCAATTATACAATAATTGTTCTATTGTATACATTTGAGATTATTATTCAAATCGAATATCATTATTGTTGAACCTTTTTAGACTAGTGAATCTTAATGATTTAGCTAGTCCTTAGTTGATGAACGTTCTAAATTTCAGAACCCTTATTGAATTATCCAAACCAAACTTCCTTTGGTGCGGACTCGAATGTCAAACTGAGATGAACAACCCTGAAAAGGGATTCACTTATGCGTTAGCGTTAAGATATTGTGCACAGTATGGTACTAAGGGCTGATCCCCCTAAGTACGAGAAGAAGGTCCATAGTCTTATGACTGTTAAAGGTTTCAAGTATAATCCTTGATAACCTAGGACATAGTTCAAGGTCTTATGACCCTCAGAATTCTTTTGATTCTTGTTATTCATTCTTGATTCAAAAGTTGAGCTCTTATTCAGACGTCTTTGATTTATTCGCATGTTATTATACTGTTATTTCATTGTTATACTTGTGGGCATTTATGCTCACTCTTGCTTAATAATAACATTGCAGTTAAGAATGAAAGAAGCGATGAACCCTCCACTAGTAAGGGCAAGGGCAAGGGCAAAGTTAGCAAATGATGAAGACCTGTTATTTATTAACTGATGTATTTGTTTAAGACTTGAGTTATGTTGATGTTAAGACTTATTTGTTTAGAATTCCGCACAGATGTTTTAAGGTTAGAGTAACCTGGGATTTATTTATGATTCAGTTGATGTAACCCTTAAGGGAAGAGATTTTATTATAATTTCTATCTATTGTATAGTTTGATATTATTTATGGGTAGATAGATAGATGATGCTTGTACAGTGAACACCAAATCCCGTGGAATCGAAGCACCCGAATTTGGGGGTGTCACAGGTTGGTATCAGAGCCGTAGGTTATGAACCTTAGGTGGGGGAAACAACCTTAGGTAGTAGCCTTATAGAAGAAGATAGTAATTGAAAACTCTTATCGAGTTCTAAGAAATGAATTTTTGTAATTCATTGAAGATAATAAAATACATTATGTGTTTATGTGTTAAGTATGCGTTAGATAGTATGACTTAGTAACTAAAACTTAAAATTTTGTTGTCAGGATGACGAATGATGGAGAAGCTAGTCAAACTGAGGAGGGACCCCATTTACCTATAGTACCTACTGAGGAGGGATCTCGTGTACTTGTAGGACCGACTGAGGAGGAGCCCCTAGACATTCATGTCGTTAGGGAGCAGCTGGTGCAGAGGGTTTCATCTCCATTGATCACCGTTGTTGGTCAGGAGCATGAACCTGAGATTGATCCTGAGGAGGGTCCTGAGGAGGAGTTTGATGAGGAGGAAGAAGAAGAGGAGCTACCACGGTACACTGTTGATGCTGAGATGTATGACACACTATATGATCGTAACGTGGAGTTACAAGATGAGGTTCAGGAATTGACTGAGCGAGCGACTGTTCAGCAGTCTACTTTAGAGGAGAAGGATAGAGAGATTGTGACCCTTCATACACGTTTAGGAAACGTGGAGTGGGATCTAATTCATGAGAAGGGTCAAACCGAATATAAAACCGAGGAGATAGAGAAGCTGAAGAAGGAACTGAAGGAAACTTCTGGAAGACTAAAAATAGCAGAGGAAGGATGGGTAAGTGAATCACATCGAGCTGATCGTGCAGAAAATGATAGTCGTGCAAAGAAGGCAAAGCTTGAAGACACGTACGCCACACTTAATCATGCGATGGATGAGGTTCAAGAGCGAGTGTTAAGGTACCCCATCCAGTTTGAAGGACTTCCATCGTATATGTTGGATCGCAGGACGATGTCTCGTATCATGAATGAGGAGCGTGGCAAGGCTATTGAGCACCTTGGAAGACAGGAATAGAATCTGTTTATTTATGTGAAAGACTTATATAGTTTTATGTAAATTCTGATGTGTTTATGAACTAAGGAATATGTTAATATTTGAATGTTTTAAATCCTGTGGATTCTTTATTCCAGGATAAATGATGTAAATAGCAGTATGATATAGTTTAATGTTAAAACTTTTTATTTGAATGAAAAGATATCAAGTTGTTTGAGATGATGTGTTAAGTGATATGTTAAATTGTTGAGTAATGTCTTAACTATGTAGAGAAATAAATAAAGTTCTAATAAACGTTTATTTAACAGAAAAATGCCACCAAGGAGAAGACAACAACGTCAACCGGCTCAAGAAGGGTCAACCAATAATAACAATAATGCCAATGTTAATCCAGTTCAACAGCTAGTTAATTTACTAACTGGAGTCATGAATAACCAACCGCAAGCTCCACCTAGCACAACGTTTAAAGATTTTAAGGCGGTGGGACCGCCAGAGTTCAAAGGTTCCAGAAACCCGATCGAGGCTCAAACGTGGGTGATGGAAATGGAGAAGGTTTTTGACGTTGCTAGGGTTCGAGAAGATCAGAAGACCGTTTTTGCGACATTTATGCTGAAGTCTGAGGCTAGCTACTGGTGGCAAGCAAACAAGATGCGAGGAGGTGAAGGTGTAATTACGTGGGAGGGATTCAAAGAGATGTTTTTCGAAATGTATTTCCCAGCTAGTTCGCAGAATCAGATGGAGGTGCAATTTCTGGAATTGAAACAGGGAAACATGAGCGTGCCTGAATACGCGGCTAAATTCGATGAGTTGGCAAGGTTTGCCCCGTATCAAGTACACACTGACGAGAGGAAAGCCAGACGATTCGAACAAGGACTGAAGCCTTGGGTATACAGCAAGGTATCAATGTTTCAACTTAACACGTTTGCGGGAGTTTTGGAAAAGGCCATTCTCGCGGAAGGAGGAAGTGATGCAGTGACTAAGTACAACCAAGAACAGAAAAAGAAAAAGAGTGAGAATGAAGGTAATAACAAGACTGGTGGAAGTAATACTGGGAATAATAATAATCAGAAGAGGAAGTGGACGGATAACTCGACAGCTGGAAGTCAACACGGAGGGCAAAAAAAGAAGATAGAAGCATGTCTGACTTGCGGCAAGGCACATCTAGGAGTTTGTTTGAAGGGAAAGAGAGTGTGCTACAATTGTGGTCAGGAAGGCCACATAGCACCAAATTGTCCAAACCCAAAGAAGGGTGCTTGTTTCAACTGTGGTTCGAAAGATCATTTAGCAAGAGACTGTCCCAAAAAGGGATCGGGAGGATCAGGACAAGGAGGAAACCGGGGAAATAGCAGTGGAAATATCTTAACCATCACCGGACCACCTGCAACAAACAGACCAATCGCCAGGACTTTCAATATGACGGTGCAGGATGCAATCCAGTCTCGTGATGTGGTGTCAGGTATCATTCCGATCAATGAAATTAATGCTTACGTTTTATTTGATTCGGGTGCTACTTGCTCCTTTATATCCGATGACTTTGCTAATAGTTTAGATTTGCTTAAGGATGAATTGGAATATCCCATGATTATAGAAATTGCGAATAGAGAGATAATTCCTGTTAAGCATGTGTATAAGAATTGTAGAGTGGATATTAAAGGTAATATCATGAACGTAGATCTTATCCCTATTCGATTGGGGGAATTCGACGTTATATTGGGTATGGATTGGTTATCCAATTATGGGGCTGTAATTGACTGCCAAAAGAAACGTATTAACCTTATGACTCCGTCAAAGGTTGTGTTTTATGGTAGCAAGTCGCCTAGACAAGCGAGTTGTCTGACGATGTTGCAGGCCAGGAAGTTATTAAGACAAGGCTGTGTAGGATATTTAGCTTATATAGTCGACAGTCGAAAAGAGAACCCGAAGGTAGAGGAGATACCAATTGTGAGGGACTTCGTCGATGTATTTCCAGACGATTTGCCAGGACTTCCTCCAGATAGAGAAGTAGACTTTGTGATTGATTTGGCGCCCGGAACTGCTCCAATATCGAAGGCACCATACCGAATGGCGCCAGTAGAGATGAAGGAATTAATGGTACAACTACAAGAATTGTTGGACAAAAAGTACATTCAACCGAGCGTATCGCCGTGGGGAGCGCCGGTGTTGTTCGTGAAAAAGAAGGACGGATCGATGAGGCTCTGCATTGACTACAGAGAATTAAATAAGGTCACGATTAAGAATAAATATCCATTACCGAGGATCGATGATCTGTTTGATCAATTGAAGGGAGCAAAATACTTTTCCAAGATTGACTTGAGGAGTGGTTATCACCAACTGAAGGTGAGGCCAGAGGATGTACCAAAGACAGCGTTCCGAACGCGATATGGTCATTATGAGTTTTTAGTAATGTCGTTTGGTCTTACGAATGCTCCTGCAGCATTTATGGGACTAATGAATGGTGTATTCAAGCCGTTTTTGGACAAATTCGTGGTGGTATTTATAGATGACATTTTGGTATATTCCAAAACCAAAGAGGAACATGAAGAACACTTGAGGCTAACGTTGGAAGTATTGAGAAGGGAGAAGTTGTATGCTAAGTTTTCGAAATGCGAATTCTGGATCGAGAGAGTACAATTTCTTGGTCACGTAATCGATAAAGATGGAATTTCGGTAGATCCATCCAAAGTAGAAGCTGTGATTAACTGGGATCAGCCGAGAACGCCGTCAGAAGTAAGAAGTTTTCTTGGATTAGCAGGATATTATAGAAGATTCATACAAGATTTTTCTAAGATCGCAACTCCGTTAACGAATTTAACTCGAAAAGCTGTGAAATTTGTTTGGACGGAGAAGTGTGAGGAGAGTTTTCAAGAATTAAAGAAGAGGTTGAGTACAGCGCCTGTGTTATCTCTTCCGGATGATACAGGAAATTTTGTTGTTTTTAGCGATGCGTCACATAAAGGACTTGGCTGTGTGCTGATGCAAAACGGCAAAGTCATTGCGTATGCATCACGGCAGTTGAAGGATTACGAGAAGGGTTACCCAACCCATGATTTGGAGTTAGCTGCAGTTGTTTTTGCTTTGAAAATTTGGAGGCACTATCTATACGGGGAAAAATGTGAAATATATACGGACCACAAGAGTCTGAAATATATTTTTACACAGAAAGATTTGAATATGCGTCAAAGAAGATGGTTGGAATTAATCAAGGATTATGACTGTGAGATTTTATACCATCCGGGTAAGGCTAATGTGGTTGCCGACGCCTTAAGTAGAAAGGGTCGTGAGAAATTGATGATGTTGACTGCTCAGCAGGAGCTAATTGCAGATATGGAGAAACTGGAGTTAGAAGTGAAGTATCCTACGGAGATTGATGAGAAGCTATTTCAGATGCAATCTGGTACAACTCTACTAGATAGAGTGAAGGAGGCTCAGCTTCAAGATGATGAATGCAAAAAGGTAACAACGAAGATATCTGAAGGAACCGAACCAAGATTTAAGATGGATAAGGAAGGAATATTAAGATTTGAAAGCAGAATTTGGGTTCCGCCAGTACAAGAAATTAAGGAAGAAATTTTGAGTGAGGCTCATAGTTCAAGATATTCGATTCACCCTGGTAGTACAAAAATGTACCAAAATCTTCGAGAACATTTCTGGTGGCCGAATTTGAAACGTGATGTTGCAGAATGTGTTGCCAAATGCCTGACATGTCAGAAAGTTAAAGCAGAACATCAGAGACCGAGTGGATTGCTACAACCGTTGGAGATCCCAGAATGGAAATGGGAACATATTACGATGGACTTCGTGGTTGGCCTTCCGACGACTCAGAAAGGCTACGACGCAGTATGGGTTATCGTTGACTGACTGACGAAATCCGCGCACTTCCTTCCTATAAAAATCAGATTTAACTTAGATCAGTTGGCAAGATTATATGTGAAGGAGATTGTTTCGAGGCACGGAGTGCCGGTATCTATTATTTCCGATAGGGATCCGCGCTTCACATCAAATTTCTGGAAACGTCTTCAGGAATGCATGGGTACACAACTGCGAATGAGTACAGCTTACCACCCTCAAACAGACGGACAGAGCGAACGAACGATTCAAACACTGGAAGATATGTTACGAGCCTGTGTAATGGACTTCAAAGGAAATTGGGATGATCACCTACCGTTGGTAGAGTTCGGCTACAACAACAGTTACCACGCTAGTATTGGTATGCCGCCTTACGAAGCGTTATACGGCAGAAAGTGCAGAACTCCGCTTTATTGGGATGAAGTTGGTGAAAGACAATTGCTAGGGCCAGAATTGGTACAGCAGACGGCAGAAATAGTCAAAGTGATCCGAGCACGACTGGTAGCAGCTCAAGATCGACAGAAGAAATACGCTGATCCACATCGTAAAACTATCGAGTTTGAATCCGGTAGTTATGTTTTCTTGAAGGTCTCTCCCTGGAAGGGAAAGATCAGGTTCGGAAAGAAAGGAAAATTGAGCCCAAGATTTATTGGACCCTTTGAGGTACTGCGAAGAATTGGAGAAGTTGCGTACGAGGTAGCCTTACCTCCAGCACTCGAGAATATTCACAACGTCTTCCATGTTTCTGTGTTACGACCTTACAAACCTGATTACGAGCATGTAATTGAATACGAACCCCTGCATTTTGAGAAAGACTTATCTTATGAAGAAATTCCTGTCCAAATTGTCGACCGAAAAGAACAAGTTCTGAGAAATAAAGTAATACCTTCTGTTAAGGTAATTTGGAGGAACCACAACGCTGAAGAAGCTACGTGGGAACTCGAAGAGAATATGATGAAGAATTACCCTCATTTATTTACTTAATTATGTGTATGCGATTCTGGGGACAGAATCTTTGTAAGGGGGGGAGATTGTAACGAGTCAAAATTACTGAGTCGTGATTCTGGGGACAGAATCCTTTTAAGGGAGGAAAGATGTGACGAACGAGAATTTTGTAATTTATTTTAAATATTTATTGAATTAAATAAATATTTTTTTTATGATTTAATTATTAGATTAAATAATCAATTGATGCAATTGTGATAGATTAATTTAATTATATGTGTTACATTTATTAAATTAATAAAGAGAATAATTTTATCAAGGTATGAAATTATGTGAGCTTATTTAATTAAATAAATTATTTAATTAAGCATGATGTTATTTAATTAATTTAATTATTAATTAGAGAATTAATAAATTGACATTATTTATTAATGAGATAATTGAATATATGATTATGTGAATTTACGAGTAATTATTATATTTTATTTAAAGTAAATTAAATAAAATATGGGACTTATTTTATAAAGAGGGTGACATTTTCAAACTATATGATAAAAGGTTATTAAAATAATGAGTTTTGAACCTAGTTTCCTAGCCAAATGAGGCCTTAGGAGGAGTTGGGGACAGTTAAACCACGAATAGAATAACTGACCTCAACTCTGCGCTTAAAGGCTCAGATGAGTTTATCTTACGTATTTTTAGAACCAGAGAGTTTGTAGAGAGAGTTGGAGAAATCTTTGAGAGAGATTGTGTGTATTGTGATTGAAATAGAGAGAATTGTCATCCTTACTCATCTACGCTTTGGGTAATCTCTTCTTTCTCAAATTCTATTTCTACGTCTTTTTAAAGTTTTCATAATTATGGCTTAAGTCCTCTGTAGAGTTTCTATGGTTGAATAGGGTAACAATTATGAGTATAAATGTAATCATAAGAGTAGCTTAACATGTTTTTTTTATATATATTGCATGATCCCATACCCTAAGTGTAGTAATCTGATGACTTGTTATTTCAAAATAAACAGAGTACGTGATATGGCCATATGGCCATATATGTGATAATTAATGTATTGATTATATATTATCCCTAAATTTTGGACTTGTATGTTGTTATGCATGTTAATACGAAGAGTTTAAGCCTTAAACGAACGAATTCAGTGTTATAACGAATTCGTAGGGAGAATTTTCACATAAAGTTTTCTAAAACTTCATGAACATCAAAGTCAGTGAATTGTTAGGCTTTAAATCTGTTATTAAGTGTTTAAAATTAGTTTTGTCAGTATATAAATATTGGGTATTAATTATATATGAATTCCAACATGTGGGTATGTTTAATTTGGAGAATTAATGATTTTGTAGTAATTATTTTCGCTGAATTCTGTGTTCTTCGCGAACTGGAAAAAAAAAAAATTTAAAAATAAAAAAAATAAAAAATAAAAATAAAAAAATGAGCTTTTAAATTTTCTAAGTCTAACAATGGGTTAGTGTATTAAAATAATGAACATGTAAATATGTTAGAAATATTATATGATGATAAAATATTTGTTTAGCATGTAAATAACATAATTACATGTGAGTTGTATTATTAAATACATAATTAGTTATTCATTCATAACGAACAAATTAGGTGTCAACGTGATGATTTGACTAAGTTAGTCAATTATTAAAGTAGACAACGAGAATAAGTTATGATGATTAGTTAATAATTAACTGGTATTGAATGTGAATGGTATGTAGGATTTATTTCAAAGAACGTGATTAGTTAAAGTGTAATCTATACGCGAGGCAAGTCTCCTAAACTTAAACTCTTAAATTGAGCAAGTTTCTTAACTCTACTTTTACATTGAGCAATTTACTTAAACTTAAATTATTATTCAAGTTCAAGTATTATATTAAAGATTGATTATCTTTCAAAGCATGATTCAATTATACAATAATTGTTCTATTGTATACATTTGAGATTATTATTCAAATCGAATATCATTATTGTTGAACCTTTTTAGACTAGTGAATCTTAATGATTTAGCTAGTCCTTAGTTGATGAACGTTCTAAATTTCAGAACCCTTATTGAATTATCCAAACCAAACTTCCTTTGGTGCGGACTCGAATGTCAAACTGAGATGAACAACCCTGAAAAGGGATTCACTTATGCGTTAGCGTTAAGATATTGTGCACAGTATGGTACTAAGGGCTGATCCCCCTAAGTACGAGAAGAAGGTCCATAGTCTTATGACTGTTAAAGGTTTCAAGTATAATCCTTGATAACCTAGGACATAGTTCAAGGTCTTATGACCCTCAGAATTCTTTTGATTCTTGTTATTCATTCTTGATTCAAAAGTTGAGCTCTTATTCAGACGTCTTTGATTTATTCGCATGTTATTATACTGTTATTTCATTGTTATACTTGTGGGCATTTATGCTCACTCTTGCTTAATAATAACATTGCAGTTAAGAATGAAAGAAGCGATGAACCCTCCACTAGTAAGGGCAAGGGCAAGGGCAAAGTTAGCAAATGATGAAGACCTGTTATTTATTAACTGATGTATTTGTTTAAGACTTGAGTTATGTTGATGTTAAGACTTATTTGTTTAGAATTCCGCACAGATGTTTTAAGGTTAGAGTAACCTGGGATTTATTTATGATTCAGTTGATGTAACCCTTAAGGGAAGAGATTTTATTATAATTTCTATCTATTGTATAGTTTGATATTATTTATGGGTAGATAGATAGATGATGCTTGTACAGTGAACACCAAATCCCGTGGAATCGAAGTACCCGAATTTGGGGGTGTCACAGTGATCTTCTGGCCTGGTTTGACCTTCCACTAGCTTCGATCCATTAGATATTTAGGCGATATACAAGCTTAATCCTGAAGTCCATATACCATAGTACAAACATATTACAACATCAACAACAAATAAACTAACACCTGCAAGATCCAAGGCCATGAATCTACTGTCAGACCGTCCTAGAAACTTTCTGGGTAACCCAGAAATGGCCCGGTCAATGCCGGTCAACGGTATTTGACCGTTAATAACTACCAACCTAGACATCAAATACCTCTGATTCTTTTTGAAGATTAAAGACAACATTACAGGCTACCACTAACAACTTAAAAACAACACAAAACATAATCGAGTAAGGATCTGGGGCCTCTGACATTCGTTGTCAGACCACAGAACCAAGCTTTTCCAGATTTCTAAGATCTTCAAATCTGAGCTTCTAGATGTTATGGATCTAACATCTATCAACCCAGATCCTCATTATACACTAGATTTAACATGTTTAACACAAAAAATCTAGCATCTAACAACAGATCGTTGGACAGAAATCATGACTAAGGTTTATACCTTCTATGAACGATTCTTGATTCTGGCTACTGATTTGTTTATGATGAACGTAGGGCTGTGTTATAAAACTGATTTGCTTGCTAAAATCGTTGGTTTTAGTGAGAGAGAGAATTGGTTAAGTGTTGGACAAAATTTAGTGAACAAATGCATTTTCTCTCTTCTTCAATCCTTAAATAGACAACAAGGTGCATGAATTGGCTAAAGCTAGAGGCTTGTTGCTGTCAATTATGAGCATGTGGAGAACTGTTAGGGTTAGTAACCAACTAACCACAATTGTCAAAACCTATTCTAGCCAAAATAATTCAATTAGGGGCAAACTAGTCTTTTGATAATTCATTTAAATGGCAAAAAAGAAACTTGTCAAACCCTTAGGGTTTAACCCTAAGGTTTAGCACAAAATGTAGAATTTCCATTATAGGGTTTGCTATAAAATAAAAATTAAATAACTTTTAGTTTCTTAAAATTTTGAAATTAGGGTTTCCTAATTATGATTAATTATCTAATTACCTTATACAGTAACATTAGAGTTTAGATCATATAATTATAATTAACCTTGCTAATTTAGTAACTAGGGTTTTATAATAACTTGGGATTTTTCAAAAATAAAAATTAGGGTTTCTAGAATTTTAATTAGGGTTCACCTAATTAATACATTTAATACACGACATAAATTATATAACATACTTATAAAACAATCTTGCACTCTAATTTGGATCTCAAATTAGGGTTTAACATTATTACTAGGGTTTGGTCATAATACACCGTAATTGACTTACCATTATCAATACGGAAATACCGTACAAATACATAGCACTGAAAAATTAAAATATAATTAATATTATATTATTATTCTCATACCTTGACAATAATCCAAAATTAGGGTTTGGATTCCATATCTGATTTATTCTTCCTATTTAACATTAATAATTAAGGTAAAATAATTCACTTAATAACTTGTACTAAAATTCATATAATAAAATAATTATTATAATTATTCAAAAAAAATTACTTCATATATTATTTAAATAATATATGCTTATATTTTCATGGAAAATAATTAATAAAACATTTCTACCATAATTTAATTATTATTAGAATATACTCTATAATAATCAATAATTCTAAAATAAAATTACTTGTAAATATTTATGTAAATAACTATATTTTTATTTATCACATAAATACATATACACAATATCTTGTACAAATCCTCATCCTTAATATATAAAAAAAAATTTATACGCAAAATTTCTTATTTATTTATGTAGAAAATATCAGGTTGTTACAGTTGATATGTGTATTAAAATATAACATAAGAATGAAAGTGTGTAGGAGTATACTAGAATGCTGAGTTATATTGGGTTGTCCCAAAATGAGTGTCCCATTTTCTCCTAAATCTCAGTCACGTGTTTGAACAAAAGGGTAATGCCTATGTTCTTCATTTTTTTCTTCCAAGCTTGCTAGACTATGATCATTGCTAGCTCGGTGGTTGGTATGGAGTGGTTGAGCCACCCTTCATGAACCATTGTCCCATTCCATTGCACCATGGATTCAAGGTTTGTGTAACACCAATGCCCAGTCCACACTTCTTCTATAAATAACAGCCATGTTTATCAGTTAGTGTTGCTTGGAAATTGTCTGATATTGCTAAGTAAGAGTTGGAAACATACAAGTGATCTTAAAGCTTAGGAGTTAAATTAGGAGCAAGTTCTTTCACAACTCAGAGGTATAATTCCATTACTAGCTTTCCAATTTTAGTTTCTGTTAAACAGAGTTTATTAGTATGGAAATTCAAAATTTTGATTTTGTAGAATTGGATGTTAATGAGGGTGGGTAATATTTATATAGGTGTGATATGACCTTATAAGCATGTTTAAACTGATACATGAGTGTTTGGGAATGATTTCATGAGTAAATTCTGTGTTTGGACTGAACAGTTGCCGAAGCTAACTGTTCCTGGTTTGAACCAGGCACAGCGCAGCTGCGTCGTATTTACACTGAGGTGCAGCGCAGCTGCTCCGGTCTCTGAAATCAGTTGGAGCTTCTGTTTTACAATCTGTCAAGCGTTAGCCACTCATTATAACATGTACTAGCATGAAAGCATGTGTAAGGGGGTATATGTAGGTATATGAACCAATGTGAACATGTTTACACTAGATTGGCATGATTAACGGAAGTGTGTAGTTGAAATGAATTTAGAAACTTTAGAAATAAACTTGATGAGTATGAGTGCTATGTTTATGTACTGACCCGCAAGCACGTTGATATGGTTTATATATGCATGATGTATGACTCTTAATTCCTTGTTCATGACCAAACTTATTAGGATTTGTGTTAATGAAGTTTTCAAGAAAACTTAGTCTAGTGAGCTAACATGCATGATTCTACATAATGTATATTCTGACTTTACAAACATGTTAGTATGGCTTAGAAATGCTTGAATAAACCTTTAGACTATGTTTATATAATTAGTAAGCAAGAATGAACATGTTGAACCTACTAGTGACCTTTGGAACATAAATTTTGACAAACTATCTTGAAAGATAGAACCTGACCTTTATAAGCATGTTGGTGATATTCTTAGACTCATTCATGTAGCATAAACGTAAATACACCATACTTGTGTAACACATTCCAAGAAAGCATAAACGAAGCATGTTTTCAACCAAAGTGGTACAAAGTGCATATATGTGTTTTGAATACTCATAAACATGTCTAATATGAGTTATATGAGTATCTTATATGTTTAGAGGGCAAGCATGATAGGTTTTGTGGTTTCATGACCTTAACTTGTTGAAATAGTTAATTTATAAAAAGGAACCTAGATTGACTTAAGGAGTATGATAAAACCCTTAACACGACAACTATATCATGTGTGAGAATTTTGGTCAAGCCGGACGAAAACTGTAAGGCAACAGCTCAGTCCTGGTCTGGCCAGGGGACAATGCAGCTGTGCCGTCCCTAGGCCTAGACAGGGCGCAGCTGCGCCGTGCAGCAGTCATAATTGAGTTCTGTTTTTGGTCTGATGTTTGAAGCATGTCTACATGATTAATTTAACTTATCTTATATGACTAATGTGCTAGTTAACGTGTTAAAAAAAGCATGCTAAGTGATAGGGTCAAGTGTTGATCATAACTTTCGAATGATAAGTCCAAGAGGATGTTTTCATAATAGCAAAACAAAGATACGTGGGTTAAACCTATGATGACTTATAAATTGATTTTATACCATATGTGCATACTTGAACTGTGTCGAGCTTGATTAAAGGCTGTGTTAGCTAATGAACATCTTGTACTTATAATATGATATACTAGGATTCGAAAGTGTTGATTTAGTAACGTGGATAAACTATGCGTAAGGCAAGTTTCCTAAACTTACTCCAATTATTATTGAGCAAGTATCCAAACCCGACTCTTATTGTGCAAGTATCTTTACATTCTTTATTCGACGAATACCGTAAGCTTATTTCTTTGAATACAAGTTATATTGATTTCTCGTTCAAATGAGCCATTATGCTTAAACCCTTGTGAAAACTATTATTCATAATGAACTTGGTATTATTCTTAAATATTATGAAAAAGTCGATGCCATTTGATTCGTCTAGACTATATGCTTGCTTATAAAACTGTCCAAACCCATTTGATTGATGCGAAAAATCTTAAAAACTAAGTTGAACAACCCTTATGGTAAGGGGATTGTATGTTGTTGAAAATCCCAACACATGAGTATATTATTACTGTGGTGTTATGTATAACGTGAAGTATTGTAGACTGATCCTCTACATTACTTGATTCTTTTGGGTTATCAGTTTAATATTGGTAATTCTAGTAGATATTCAATAGCCCTTAATGACTGCTTAGTATAAATTGTTATCCAGTCGGACATCTTGATAGCCTTTGAATTCATATCTGTCTGTTGATTTATATTGAATTATCAATCTTATTCCAAGAATTGTTGATATTCATTATTTATGATATTATTCTGAAACTCTGAACTATCTTAGAGGTGTTACTTCGATATTTCATACTTGTGTTATAAAACTCTTTACCCTTGTTGTATTGTACTTACTGGGCAATTTGTGCTCGTTCTTGCTTATTTAAAACCTTTCAGTTAAGGCGGAACAGGGAGGTGTCTCCGGGAAAGACAAGGGCAAGGGCAAGGCTACCGACTAGCTTGTCCCTTTTATGTTTAATCTATTATGTTGTTTTAAGACTATTTCCAAACTATGTTTAAGCATAAGTAGGATTATGTATTAAGTCTTTATTCGATATTATTATGTAATCTATTAAGCACTCTATGTTACGAGACTTGAGAGAATAATTATAATAAATCGTTGTACATTATTCTAAATTAGATCTTTCGTTGTGAATGTATAATTTTAGTTATTATGGTGATTCCATGAGAACGTGACGAACTGAATTCGGGTGACCAAGTGGAGGTCAGAATTTGGAGGTGTCACAGCGAAAGGAGTGGCCACTTCAGAGTCGCACTGTAGCGCCACTCGTAGGCATGAGTCTCGCGCTGCAGTGCCAAGACCGGAGGGTGGGTGCTGTTAAGTGGCCCAGCAATGCCACTGTTATACTTGAGGTTGGCACCGCAGCGCTGGTAATGGAGAATTGTTGACCAAGTTGATTGTGAACCCAATGGTTTGCAAGAAAAGTATGAGTCATGTATATACTTAATGAACATGATAAGACCATTCCTAAATCACATATACAGTGATGACTTTAGGAATTTAATGTTGTTTAATGGGTAATTGAACGAAGAACGTAAAGTGTAAGAAGTTAAACCGTAATCAATTACGATGGTACTTAAACAATGATTGTTGAGTATTGGTGTAGTAAAGTAAGAAACGTTAATAATGTGTAAGGAAGGATGATTAACTCGAAATGAGTTGTATTAATGAAATAAATTTAGTTAAGTTATAGAAGAGAAAGAAGTGGGTAAAAATGATGTGATTAAATTGTTTGGTAACTAATTTCAGTGTGCTATGTGAATATATCATGTAGATACTGTAAAGACTGAGAACTGTTGAATATTTATTTGGAGACGCTTGAAGGCAAGTTTTCTTAACGCCTGTCTAACCTTCGTGTTAGCCAGGTTTTCTGTGATTCATGTTATGAGATGCATGAATTGTTTTACGAAAGTGTCGATGCCAGTTTTAACTCGGCTAGACTAATCCTAAAAGATTGATTGATTTATTTACATGTCTTTCGATATAGAATTGATAATGCTATCCTGCGCCAATTGTTTGGTACGAATTTAAGGTATGCCTGAGTATGAATAAACAAATGTATTTTACATCGATTATTTGATGGGCATGTGAGGTTTCCAAAACTTAAACGTAAATACGTTTAACAGATGAATTTGATCAACATAGAGTACTATAGGCTGATCACCTAGAAGTGCTCGTAAGAAATATCGGACTTACGGTCTTAGTACCGGGTTGTCCTTTTTCGTGAATAAAAACTATAGAGAATGTTCATGGTCTATTGACCTACTCAGAATTTCTAAGTCACTATATGTACTTTGAAATTGTTTTATGAGATGAGAAGTACTATTCAATGTTTCATAGTACTTCATAACTATTGTTCAGTTATTGAAGAATAATCATATTATTCTCGAAGTGGTATTTATATAATATATTGTTAGACTTGCTGAGCTAGTTTTGCTCATTTCTTGCTTGAATCATATGATTGTAGCTAAGGTCGAGCGAACCAAGGGTTCTAGTAAAGATAAAGGCAAGGCAAAGATGAATAATTAGTTTATCATTTAATAGACTAGTATGTTGTATGAATCATATTATGATGAACAAAGAATGTAACAGTTTCAGAACCTAGGGAATGGATTTATTATTATTATTGTAATAAGAATGTAGTTAAAACACTCATTCTGATGTTGTTTTAATGGAATGAATATATAGTTATGAGCACCTTGTAGCACCATCTGTTGGGTTGGAAGATACCCGAATTTGGGGGCGTCACAGGATTAAGGAGATGGAAGGGTCTAAATGACTCTAATGTCCTCACTTGGCAAATTCTATAAATAGAGAAGCTTGCTAGATCATTTGTCTTGTTTAAATTTCACCAATAACTTATAACTTATACACTTGAGAGAAAGAGTAAGAAAAGCTAGACTTGCTATTTCAAGTAGAAAAGAAGAAGAAAGCTTTGACCATCAAAGGTAATGATTCCTAAACCATGATTCTCCCTCTCTTCATTTGACAGAGAAGTGAGTAGTGGTAGAGCATATTTGATAAGGAGTGATAAGGATGGTTATTAATGGATAAAACCTTAGTAAACCATGTGAAAGTGAAATCATAGTATAAAAGCTATAAACCATTGAAAGTCATTGAAAATTTTGATTATGTTGTTGTTGATGGACAAGTTGAAAACCATCATTTGTAGATACATGTTGTATTAATGGAATGAATCCATTTGGAACGGTGTAAAAATCTTAAGTAACGAAGTTATAGCAAAATTTACGAGATTAGACGATAATCGTCGAAATAGTTAAATTCTAGGAATGGAAGTCAAAAATTAGCAATAAACATGGAAACGTTGGTTTTCGATGGAGAATAGTCTCAATTGGTATTCTAGAATTGCAGACTTAAAAATGACCAAATTCTGACTTAGAACGAAGAAACGAGCATTGAATGTTCACGAACGTTTAACGTTTTCGTAATAACGAACTAATCGGTGAATTCCGAGCTAATAAGTGGCGCTGCAGCGCCGAGCCATGCCCAATAGCTACTGAAGAATGGCCCCGTAACGCGGCCAATTGCACTAGGGATGGCGCCGCAGTGCCAGGTCCGGGTATTAGACACTGCTAACTCGCTCCGCAGCGCGAGTCCAAGAAGGAAAGCTGGCGCCGCAGCGCCAGCACTAGACAAGGCATGGTAAGGAAGGGTTATAAAGATAAAAAGGAAGTTGGTTAAGTAATGATAAAGTAATACATTAATAAACCTAAAGTAACATCATTAAGGATGTTAATAACATTGGAAATGATAACTAAAGATTAAAGAAAGATTAATTGAACGTAAATATAATACGGTGGAACGTACCCAATGTTAACAAATCTAATGATAGATTAAATTGAGAAGAAGGGTAAGATAATTTAAGAACCATACATGTTTGATTATGACCTAATGTGGTTTGTTACATGGTTATTTATTGTAGAAATCCTTAAAGACTCAAAAGGAAAAGTATTTAATCTGTAGAAGACGCTGAAGGCAAGTATTTTAACCCTTGTCTGAGTTCTTTGGACAAGCTTTATAAATTCATGTACCTTACGCATGAATTGATGTATGATGAAGTCAAAACCAATTCTTTCGGCTAGACTTAAGATATGTTATGGATTTCTTATAATCTATCGAACTACTGTCAATGTTGATAAGTTTTGCCAAACTATTTTGGTATGTGTCGACGTCGGGATTTTTAGTTGTCCCTTTTATGTTCTTGTCTTTTGGTGTTCTCATGTTAGGTGAGATTTGTTTCAAAAAACAAGTTGTGAAAAGGTCCGACATGTATATGTCGACGATTAGACTATAAGAGTCGCCAGTTGGTTTTTTAAAATGGTTGTACCAACACAACCGAGAAAAGGTTTGCACATTAACCCAGTGATGTGACACTGTGAAACCGAGATTTGTTAGGGTCTGGGGACTTGATTATGCAGAAGGAAAGTGTTAGGCACCCCCCGGCATCCGTGTTGCCATGGTGAACGCCACTTTTCAATTAAACTATTATATGAATGTGTGTGTGGGGGGGGGGTCAATGTGCAATTATTTAGAAATAGCGTTATACCTCATTCGCACCTATATACAAAGGGTTTGAATTTTGTATAAAAGTTCAGTTTTAACAAGATATAGCAATGATGTTTTGTAAAAAGAGGTTTTTTAAACCCTTATGCTCAATAGTAATTAAGGCATTTTATACTTTCATTTTTATTAAATGTTCGGCTTGGTTGCTTTTATTTTCGAGATGTGAAGCATCTTCGAGAAACTAATATACATAGCAGTGCCGAACTCCTTATGGGCATAAGAGTCATCTAAGGAAATTCAACACCGTGAATAATTTACAAGCCATGTATAGCTGAAAATGTCCATCACGGGAACCGAATCTAGATTAAGTAAACTGAATCTGTGATCACATGATTCCTAGGCTCACATGATGTCGCAATTTGTATGAATTCTATAAATAGTTATATATATAAAAGTTGTATATATATATATATATATATATATATATATATATGTTTGTGTGTGTGTGTATGTGTGCAGGCAATCAACCACCACGAAGCACCTCCATGGGCGATTGGAAAATATAAATAAAGCAATAAAATGATCAACCGCCTTAAAGTAAACTCCAGGCAGGACCAAATATAAATAAAGCTGTAAAAGGCCACGAAGTAAACTCCAGACCTGACAGAAATGTAAATAAAGCAGTAAAAGGCCACGAAGTAAACTCCAGGCCAGACTAAAATGTATATATATATATATATATATATATATATATATATATATATATATATATATATAAGTAGTAAACACTTCGGATGTAAATCCAGGCTCATCGAACAATGTTCGACAACAGTTTAAATATAAGTATATATATATAAAAGCAAATAAACGCTCAGAACGTGAGTCCAGGCTCAATCGAGACATAACTTGATAATGTCAGTCCATATATATATATATATATATATATATATATATATATATAATACATATATACAAAAAGAAATAAAAGTCACAGCCCAAAGTTCGGGCATACACACGCTACACGACTCTTAATGTGAAGAACTGTGTGTGCACAGTAGTGGAGAAAGGCTTTAGAAAGTGTAAGAAGGCTTACAGTGGACTGCCAACGAAGACTTCAATAGCTTTAAATGGATGAACACTCGGCTCTTGCCGGGAAAAATATAGCCAAATATAAGCTCACAAGTGTTTGAAATGAGAAAGCACTCAGTTTAGGGTGTGTACAGAGCAAATTAGACAGGGCTTCCTTACCTTTTTCCTATGAAAAATGGCTGGCCCAAGCCCTCTATTTATAGAGGGGGAAGCCGCAGGTGTACCTGCAGCAGCCGCAGATGCACCTGCGGCTGCCTGGGCTACCCTGGGCTCCGCGGGTCCCGCCGTCTCAAAGTACGTGCATGCGTGCAACATGTTATCCTCTTGAACTTTCAAAACTTCAACCGGGCATCTGGTTGAGGTGTATAAGACCTTTTTCGGCATGCTGTTGTCGAGAGCTACACAATGACATGGGATTAGAGGTTGTACGAAGTCAGGAAGATGGGACCATGCCCTTGGTCTTCAGACTTCAAATTCTATCCGGTGTGCTGTCTTGTGTAGTAGTCACTCAGGATTAGAGCTCTTTGATTCTTGTAGGACGCTTCTATGTAGAATGTATGTTAAAATGTTGTTGAGACGGCGTAGAAGGTAAAATGACAATTTTGCCCCTCACTGGGGTTATCTCCGATTTGATCTAATTTAGCGGTCGTTGCTTAGGGTTATCTCTGAAAATGGACTGCTGCAAGTGTTGACCATCCTCAGGGTTGTCTCTGACCTCCCGAGGTTATCTCCAGGCTTGGGGAAGGAGTGCCTCGGGGTTATTGCCAAGTGTTGAAGCTAACTGCTGGGTTGGAATGAGCATCTCTGGGGTTATCTCCAGAACTGTAATGACACTCCTCGGGGTTATCTCTGAGGTTGATACTATCTTTCCTGGTGTTGTTTCTGGGGCTGAGACTGAGTATATCGGGGTTATCTCTGAGATGAAACGGTCTTCTCCGGTGTGATTTTCGGTATTTGAACTGCATTCCTCGGGGTTATCTCCGAGGTTGAAACTGAAACTCCTGGTGTTATTTCCATGACTGAGCTGGATGTTTAGGGGTTTTCTCCGAGATGGTAATAACTGAATATCACAAGGTTGTCTCTGGGATTGAACTAAGCTGCCTTTCAGGGTTATCTCTGAAAGACGATTCTGCCCTCCTACAATGTTAATAATAGGTATGTAGAAAATTTCGAGTGTCTACAGATGCCCCTCTTTATCATATTCATGCAATGCAATGGCATAGAAATGATAAAGAATTCTAGACACTTGAAATGTAACAAGATAATCATGATGTAATGTACATCAACATGATGTAAATGTATGTGGTTTGTTGGATTGTTCTCCAACATGGTGGGATGATTGTCGACTCCCCTTGACTTCTACTGGGAACAGGGTTATTCATGACCACTCTGATAAACTATTTCGACGTGTGATCCAAAGCTACCATGAACTTCCCTGATGTTGACGTTGGGATTATCACCAAAGCCCTTAATCCTTGGTACAGACTTTCAATGAAGATGTATCTCTCATATACAAGAGACTCTATGGGATGTGTGTTATCTGTTGAGGATGTGTATAACATATTCCATCATCGATCCTCCTCGATAAGGATGCTTTGTTGGAGTTACTGCCAATAGTCTGTGTTGTCAGGATTGCCTGACCTTCGCTGACATGTTCATCAACGGATGGGATCCTACTCGAGAATATTGTCAAGGCTGCTTCTTGACTTTCGTTGACGTATGTATCAACGGCTGAGTTGAATAGAGTTTCTACTAGGAAGCAAGGTTTTGGGGTTACAACCTCGAATTGATGGCATCGGACCTTCTTGAGGTATTACCGAATGTAGTTTGCAATAGCTGTGGAAATTCATCGCCGTCCATTTCCTGTAATCTGAGAGCACCTCCTGGCAATACCTCTTTAATAATAAATGGGCCTTCCCAGTTCATGGCAAATTTTTCCTTAGATTGATCTTGGTTGTTAGTGATCTTCTTCAAAACCAAGTCATGTTGTTTAAACTGCCTTAGCCGGACTTTTCTATTGTAGGACCTGGCGATCCTTTGTTGGTATAACTGACCATGAAAAATAGCATCATTTCGCCTTTTGTCTATTAGAGACAATTGGTGATACCTATCTTGTACCTATTGGTCTTCATTCCAGCTGAGCATCTATCAACACTCTGAGAGAGATTCCATTTCAACTTCTATGGGAAGCACTGCTTCCATCCCATAGGTTAATGCATAGGGTGTTGCCCCAGTGGAAGTGCATATTGATGTTCTGTAGGCTAACAAAGTTAGAGGCAATAAGTCAGGTCATCCTTTGTGGTTAGCAGACATCTTTTGCATAATCTTCTTGATATTTTTGTTAGCCGCTTCAACAGCACCATTCATCTTTAGACGGTAGATGACGGAATTGAGATGTTTGATGTGGAATTTACTGCACAATTCCTCTATCATTTTGTTGTTGAGGTTCTTAGCATTGTCTAATACAATTACCTTTGGTTGTCCATATCGACAAATGATATTATTTTTGATGAAAGCAATGATGACTTCTTTGGTAACCCTATGGAAGGAGGCTACTTCTACATATTTGGTGAAGTAGTCGATCATGGTGAAGATAAATTGATGACCATTACTGACTTTGGGCTCGATGGGCCCGATCACGTCCATTACCTATAATGAGAAGGGCCAAGGTGAACTCATATTGTGGAGTTCCCTTGGAGGGGCGTGGGTAGCATTATCATGAATTTGGCACTGATAACATCTCTTAACGTGATCCTCACAGTCAGCCTTGAGAGAGAGCCAGTAATGCCATGTTCTTAGGATTTTCTTTGCAAGTAGGGGGCCGCTCATGTGTGGGCCACATACTCCTCCATAGATTTTATCCATGAGCCTCTGAGATTGGTCCTTGTCCAGACATCTGAGGAGACCTAGTACTGCATCTCTTTTATAGAGTACATCTCCGCTCAGGTAGAATTTTATAGCTAGTCGATGGATCCGCCTTCTTTTAGTCGGGCTTGCCTCAGCGGGTGTAGATCCATCTTGTAAGTATTCCTTGATATGCTGATACCAAGGGTGTCGGATGGGAGGCAACTCATCCAATACTTCTCAAGCGTAATTCCCATGGGTTGGTGCCTTTTGTTGGGCAAATATGAGGGTTGGCATGTTTTCCTTGTCTAGTATGTTAATCAAGGAGGCCAAGGTTGCTAGCGCATTCGCAATATCATTACTATTCTGAGGAATGTGGAGGAAGGATATTTATTCAAACTCCAAAGCCATCTGTAAAACCTGTCGATGGTAAGGCAGCAAGTGTAGACCTTTGGTGTGATAGATTCCTGTGGTTTGCCTGATTACCAACACAGAATCTCCACACACAGTTAACCGTCTGATGCCCATTGATTGGGAAAGTTTTAGCCCCATAATACAGCCTTCATACTCAGCTGTGTTGTTGGTGTTGGCAAACTACAATTTGACGGGGACGGGATGCTGCTCCCCCGTAATAGACACTAGAACTGCTCCAGCTCCAGAATATTCCATATTTACAGCTCCATCAAAATACATCTTCCAGGTTTGGCGTGCATCGTACTGATGGTGTTGCTGAATTGCCATTACCCTTTCATCGGGGAAGTAAGTTTCCAAGAGTTTGAAATCCCCTAAAGGGGCGGTGGCCAGTTGATCCGCAATTCCTTGACCTTTAATGAACTTTTGTGTCGCATAGACGATGTCAAATTGTTGTAGGATCAACTACCATCTGGACATCCTACAATTCAACATGGGTTTACTAAACACATACTTGAGAGGATCTACGCGGGATATGAGATGGGTTGTGTGACCATGGAGGTAATGCTATAACCTCATGGAAGCCATGCTAAAGCACAACAAGTCTTCTCAGTCAGAGTGTACTTGTGTTCACTGCTGCTGAATCTTTTACTGAGGTAATAGATAGCTCGTTCTTGGCCTCTATTATCTTTCTATCTCAGCATGCAGCCCATGGCATTGTCACTTATGGACAGGTACATGAACAGGGGAACTTTGACTAGCTACTTTTTTATTGTAAGGAAGGCCTTCTGGCACTCATCATTCCACTTCATGGAGGAGTACTTCTTCCTTAACAATTTGAAAATAGGCTCAAAGGTTGTTGTGAGTTAGGAAATGAACCTACCGATGAAGTTGATTCTTCTTAAAAATCCCCGTATCTTCTTCTTTGTTTGAGGAATGGGCATTTCCGTGATGGCCTAAATTTTGGTGGGATCCAGCTCAATTCCCTTGTGGCTGACTAAGAATCCTAGCAACTTGCCTAATTTAACGCCAAAGGGGCACTTAGTTGGATTCAACTTCAAGTTGTACTTACGCAACCTGTTAAAGAGCTTTTTGAGATGGTCTAGGTGGTCTTCCTCCCTTCGGGACTTGACAATAATGTCATCCACATAGATCTCTATCTCCTTGTGCATTAAATCGTGGAAAAGAGCCATCATGGCTAGCTGGTAGGTAGCTCCGGCATTGATGAGGCCGAATTACAACCGTCTATAGCAAAAGGTTCCCCAAGGCGTGATAAATGCAGTTTTTTCACTATCCTCTTCAACAACCATAATTTGATGGTACCCCGCGAAGCAATCAGCAAAGGATTACATGTCGTATTGAGCAGTATTGTCAATTAGAAAGTGGATAAATGGCACGGGAAAGCTATCTTTAAGGCAAGCTTAATTTAGATCCCGATAATCCACACAAACTCGCACCTTTCCTCCTAGTTTAGGCACGGGGACTATGTTTAATAGCCATTCAGGATATGTAGACACCATGATGATGCCTGCTTGAAATTGTTTCATAATTTCTTCATTAACTTTTAAACTCCACTCAGGTTTTAATCGCCTGAGCTTCTGCCTGACTGGCTTGAATTTCTCTTTGATGGGGAGGCGATGGATGACAATGTTAGTGGACAAACCCACCATGTCTTTATGAGACCATGTAAACACATCCTGGAATTGGGTTAATAGCGTAACAAAGTCATTCCTTTGGTCTGGAGTGAGGTATGTACCAATCTTGATTAGTTTAGGGCTTTCTAAGGTTCCAAGATTGAACGAAGTGGTTTAATCAAGGTTTGGGTTGGGTTTGTCTTCGACCCATTCTTTGATCTCCTGAGGTATCTCAATGTCCTCTTGTATTTCCATCAAGTCTGAGTCTAACTTTTCATCAAAGTTACAATCCTTGTGGAGAAAAAGCACCTTATCAGCAAGTATAAGCACATCTAAATTCAGAGTCCTGAAACAAAATATGTTTTCACTTAATATATAAAATTATTTAATTATACAAAGTGTTAGCACGCAATGACAAAACAACTGCTAATACTGTACAAAAAAGTAAGCAGTTATTGATATCTACAGGGCAGAGGGAGTTTCTGCATGTTTTACCCTTGTCGACCAATGAAAGGAGTGCTGCTCCAATTGTCAAAGGTGAAGTCCTGATGGACTGCAATGATGGAGGGGATGTCATCGTCCTCCTTTTCCCGAATGATAACCATTACGTCCAGACAATCATCGTCTGGAGTGTATAGTTGTGTGCTCATCATGGACAATGATGTGTATGTTTGACATCGTCCTGATGATGTCTTATTTATGTCTCGGTTCCTTTTCTTCCTTTTCGATATTTAGAACCAAGACTTCTTTCCCCTTGATCGGTATCAGTTTAGGAAATAACATAGCATTACACGGGCAGGCACCTTTACCATAGACCGTACAGGCTCAGGAACTATAGGTGGAGATAATCGTTGTGTGGCTAAAGTTGAAGGAATTTGCTTGAGCTTATAAGGATTCCTGCGACTGGAACTAGCAGTATAGCCTAGTCCAGTTATCCCTGTTTGATTGGGAACTTGAATGGGGCGCTTAATGCCTTGATGATCTTTGCCCGACCCTTGTCCAGGTTGATAACCCAATGTCATCATTTCTTGAGTGGCCGACATTACTTCGGTAGAAATCTGGGGTGTGAGAGGTGGCACCCCAACATGATGGTAGTGAGTGTTGCTCACCTCCAGAGCATGAAAACTGACCAGCTCAACTTCTGAATTGAAGATGATGAGTGGGATGTCACCTTGTACAGGACATTCCGGCTGAGCATCGACAGTTACTAGGCTATTATTTATGATATATTTAAGTTATTGGTGAGGAGTGGAGGGGACGGCTCTGGCTATATGAATCCACGGTCTTCCCAGGTTCAGGTTGTATCTTGTATCTATTTTGAGTACATGAAAAGACATGCAGAACGTATGTGGACCAATCTCCACAGGCAGTTCAATCTCTTCGACAGTGTTTCGTCGGGATCCGTCGAAAGCTTTGATGATTGTATAGCTTCTTCAGATTCTGTTAAGATTAATATTCATCTTCACCAAAGTGGCATAAGGACAGATATTCAAAGATGACCCTCCATCTATTAAAACTCCTCCCACCATGTATCCGGAAGACAACACCGCTATGTGCAACGGCTTGTAATGACCGGTCCCTTCGATAGGTATTTCGTCGTCAGTAAAAGATCTCACATTGTTGTTAAAAATGTGATCCACCATATGCTGAAATTTCTCAACATCTATTGACTTATGTAGTTGGGCTTCTTCCAAAACCCTGAGCAATACCTTCCTGTGATCTTCGGAAGAGAAAACCAAGTCCAATATAGAATTTTGATGTGGAGCTTCTCTTAAGCTTAAAACCACTTTGGCTTCATTGTGGCCCATAGTACAGAGAAATTCTTCCACTTTTTCCATGGGAATCTTCCCCTTTGTCTTGATGGTAGGCTTTATCACCCGTAGGGGAAGATACAGTGGATTATCCTTCGACACTACAGCAGTTATATGAGATGTGGATCCTTCAGCCCCTCTATAATTCTATGGAACTTTTTGAAGGCTGACAACATGAATGATAAGATAATTGGCTCTGGCGCAGCCACTTTCAAAGGAATCCCAATACCCTTGAGCTGAACGGGTTAAATTATAGGTGAGGGGGTAGCTGCATCTGTCTCAAAAGATATGACTGTTATGACTTCCATCCACCTTGTAGGAAATTCGTCCCCACTCTCTAGTACTACAACATTATCGTCTGCCATTTGCAGGACACCACTGTCAATTAAATTCTGAATAAGGCGACGGCGTGCCCAGCATTCTTCTATGTTGTGATCGCGAGAGTGGGAGTGATATTGGCACACTCCATTAAAATCAAACCGCTTTGATCGCATGCTGATTGGAGGTAGTAGAGTTGTGATTCTTCCTTCATTTATCAGCATCTGCAGTATTTCTTCCATCGGTTGGCCTAGGTACGTAAATTCCCTTTCGTTGGTAAAATCCCGACGGGCTTTGGCATTTTCTCTTTTTGTAATTTTATCCTCCAGTGTTTCATTTTCTAGAGTACGTGATAGAGTGTTTGCAACAAGAGGAAGGAGACTGGCATGCTCCTGACTAAATAATTGGTGTGTGACTTGGTGTTGATGGACCACCATTTCTGCCAATTGGTTAACTTGCTCACATAGAGTCTTCATTTTTCGTTCCATCGTATACCGGAACTGAGCAAAATCCCATTTGTCAGCACTGTCCTTGTTGGTCAGGGATAATCCACCATGATTATTGGAACTCTGTCCACTACTCCAATTAATCATATTAACCTCTTCTTTTTTGTGCTAAGGAAGAGGGTTGTCTTACACATGGGGTTGGTTTGGTTTAGCTACCACGATCTCCCCATTATCAATCAAATTTTAGATCTTGTGTTTCAAGGCCAAGCAATCTTGAGTATCATGTCCTGGAGCTCCAGCATGATAAGCACATTTCTGACTAGCATTTAAACCCTTCCCATTCGGGTTGGCTGGCGGAAGAAGATGAGTAATTTTCTTCTGAGTGGTCAGAAGATTGAGAATATTCTCAAGTGAGTCCCCTAAGGGTGTGAACACTCGAGTGCGGCTAACTTCTCCACCCTTTGGCAACGAAGGGTTGGAAAACTATGCTTGAAAGAGGGAGTAATTTCTCATCTGGATAGGCATATTCTGACTACCTTTCTGACCTTATAGTATCAAGGAAACATCTTCCTCTTTCTTTTTATGGACCCTCCGGGGGTTGTTTCCATAATTTTCAGACTGGATGTGCTCTGCAACAGCTTTAAGGGTAACTAGGTCTTGAATCTTTCCTGACTTCAATCCCATCTCAGTCATTTCCCCATGCTTAATCATTTCAGAGAATGGTTTGGCAATACCAGCTAACACCCTCTCATAGAAAGGAGCTTCTTGTATGTCTATGAAGGTCATCACCATCTCTGACTCATTCATAAAGGGAACAACTTGAGCAGCAAGGGGCCTCCACCTTTGAGCATACTCTCTAAAAGATTCATTGGCTTGCTTCCTGACTTTAGTGATTTAGTACCGGTCAGGGGCCATCTGAGACTGGAAGCTGTATTGAGTGAGGAAGGCATGAGCTAGCTCCTCCTAGCTATGTATCTTGGAGTTGTGTAATCTAGTATACCACGATCGGGCTTCTCCAGTCAGACTTTTCTGGAACATCTGCATTCTGAGCTTCTCATCGTCGGCATAAGATCTTAGCTCTCCAATGAATACCTTCAAGTGTGTGTAAGGGTCTCCTAACCCGTCATACTTTTCAATGTCAAGAGTCTTGAACTTCTCTGGATAGTGCACACCAGGAAAAATATACAAAGGTCAGTATAGGAAACACTCCCATGTGCTCCAATTCCTTTGATAGAACGGATAGTCTCTTCCATTTGAAGGACTTTCTTTCTGATATCACTGGTGTCTAGATCTTCTTTGAGATGGGTGGTATCATGAATTTTGTTGGTTGTATCCAACTGAAGATCAGGTACTAGAATGGCTTTATCCGAACCTTGGGTTCCTCCTTGTGTAGAGGATTCTGTATGTATAGGTATCCTTGTACCTTGAGTAGATTGGTGTAGTTCTTTAAGCAGAACATCCAAATCTGTGATTTATTTACTTAATCCATCAAATTCTTCACGAGAGATAGGATTAGGATTAGTCTGATCTGATGACGACATAATTAGATGTAGGCTCGTGGCCTTTTCGGACTTTGACCGGGTAATGGGTTCAATTGTTTCCCTGTAAAAAAAACTGACGTAGTTTAGTTTTAGGGAATGTATAAATGTTGACATGCTATATGACGTATCCGTTTTAGGAGTATTATCCTGCAAAACGGACGTTAGCTATTTGTAATACAGGATAGCATGTTAATATTTGTAAAATATGCATGTACACGTATTTCTTCATATTTCCCATTATATGGAGATCAATATGGAATGAAATTACAAGTAATTGACTTTACGAGTAATTTTAAAATGGGAAAGCATGAAGAAACTTCCCTCCGCATTTTGGTTTATCAGAGGCTGACCTATCTTAGGCTACTCTCGCGGCTTTTTGGCATGAAGGTTCCCAAATCATCGCAATTTACTCGACAGGACGTTAATCTGGTCTTTCAATTGGAGCGAATTTGGGTGGTGCCTTTCTTGAGCCTCGTTCGAATTTGTCTTCCTACGAGTCCAGTAATCAAACACCGATAGGATAGCCTCTTAATGGAGGAACCACACAACATACATTCACATTCAACGTGTCTCACCGTTTATGAAAATGATGACATGTGCGAAGCACTAATATCACAAGCAGATATAGTGTAAAGCATTAAGTACAGTAAGTAAATGCATTCGTACACATCCATCAAATGTAAATGCAACATCCACACACAAGCATATAACAGTTTTGAAAAGCTTGAAATAGCGGTTTAAGTCCTCTTACTGGAGTCCCCAGCAGAGTCGCCACCTGTCGACGTCGGGATTTTTATTTGTCCCTTTTCTGTTCTTGTCTTTTGGTGTTCTCATATTAGGTGAGATTTGGTTGAAAAAATAAGTTGTGAAAAGGTCCGACATGTATATGTCGACGATTGGGCTATAAGGGCCGCCAGTTGATTTTTTAAATGGTTGTACTAACACAACCGAGAAAAGGTTTGCACATTAACCCAATGATGTGATACTGCTTAATGGGACTGTGAAATCGAGATTTATTAGGGTCCGGGGACTTGATTATGCGGAGGGAAGGTGTTAGGCACCCCCCGACATCCGTGTTGTCACGGTGACCGTCACTTTTCAATTAAACTGTAATATGAATGTGTATGTGTGTGGGTCAATGTGCAATTATTTGGAAGTAGTGATATGCCTCATTCGCACCTATAAACAAAGGGTTTGAATTTTGTATAAAAGTTCAGTTTTAACAAGATATAACAATGATGTTTTGGAAAAAGAGGTTTTTCAAACCCTTATGCTCAATAGTAATTGAGGCCTTTGATACTTCCATTTTTATTAAATGTTCGGCTTGGTTGCTTTTATTTTCGAGATACAAAGCATCTTCGAGAAAATAATATACATAGCAGCGCCGAACTCCTTATAGGCATAAGAACCATCTAAGGAAATTCAACACCGTGAATAATTTACAAGCCATGTACAGCTGAAAATGTCCATCACGGGAACCGAATATAGATTCAGTAAACTGAATCAATGATCACATGATTCCTAGGCTCACATGATGTAGCAATTTGTATGAAAGCTGTAAACAGTTATTTATATAAAAGCTGTATATATATATATATATATATATATATATATATATATATATATATATATGTGTGTGTGTGTGTGTGTGTGTGTGTGTGTGTGTGTGTGTGTGTGTGTGTGTGCAGGCAATCAACCACCACGAAACACCTCCATGGGGGATTGAAAAATATAAAGAAAGCAATAGAACGATCAACCGCCTTGAAGTAAACTCTAGGCGGGACAAAATGTAAATAAAGCGGTAAAAGGCCACGAAGTAAACTCCAGGCCAAACTGAAATGTATATATATATATATATATATATATATATATATATATATATATATATAAAAGCGATAAACGCACTGGACATATATCGATCCAGGCTCGTTTCGTTAATTCGCGGTCGAGGATATATATATATATATATATATATATATATATATATATATATATATATATATATATATATATGAAAAGAAATAAAAGCCACGTACCGAAGTCCAGGCATACACACGCTACACGATTCTTAACGTGAAGAACTGTGTGTGCACAGTAGTAGAGAAATGCTTTAAAAAGTGTAAGAAGGCTTACAGTAGACTACCAAAGAAGACTTCAATAGCTTTAAATGGATGAACACTCGGCTCCCGCCGAGAAAAATATAGCCAAATATAAGCTCACAAGTGTTTGAAATGAGAAAGCACTTAGTTTAGGGTGTGTAAAGAGCAAATTAGATAGGGCTTCCTCGCCTTTTTTTCTATGAAAAATGGCTGCCCCAAGCCCTCTTTTTATAGAGAGGGGAGCCGCAGGTGCACTTGGGGTTGCCCCAGGCTCCGCGAGTCCCGCCGTCTCGAAGTACGTGCAAGCGTGCAGCGTGTTATCCGCTTGAACTTTCAAAACTTCAATCCGGGCATCCGATCGGGGTGTATAAGACCTTTTTCGGCATGTTATTGTCTAGTGCTATACAATGACATAGGATTAGAGGTTGTACGAAGTCAGGAAGATGGGACCATGCCCTTGGTCTTCAGGCTTCAAATTCTATCTGGTATGTTGTCTTGTGTAGTAGTCACTCGGGATTAGAGCTCTTTGATTCTTGTAGGACACTTCTGTGTAGAATGTATGTTGAAATGTTGTTAAGACGGCGCAAATGGCAGAATGATGATTTTGCCCCTCACTGGGGTTATCCCCAGTTTGAGCTTATTTAGCGGTCGTTGCTCAAGGTTATCTCTAAGATTGGACTGCTGCAAGTGTTGACCATCCTCAGGGTTGTCTCTGAGGTGTGTCTGACCTCCCAGGGTTATCTTCGGGCTTGGGGAAGCAGTGCCTTGGGTTTATTGCCGAGTGTTGATGTAAGACCCCAAATTTTATTAATAAAGATTTAATTTTCTCGAAATATTTTTTTTTTGAATATTATGGTGTGGATTTGAGATAGTGTTATAGTTGTGGGTAGTATTTATAAAATTTTGTGAAGTATGCAAGTTGTTATATAATATTCGATTGGTCGGGGAATATTCGTTTTAACAGGGAATATTCGTACGATGGCACAATCATTGGTGGACCCCACAACAGAAGTATTGTCGTAGTAAGAGAACGGCATAATTATCTTTTTATAAAAATAACGGCGAAAGTGTTACCGTTAAAACTGTTGAACTACTCGGTAGTAAAAGTACAGTAATACGTGTGGTTGCATAGTAGCACACGGTATTGATTATTGATGATTACGTAAGAAGTCACTCAGTTATACTCAATTATTGCTACAGTAATTGTTGCATCATATCTCTCATATTATTGATTCAATCATTGTCACAGTATCATCTGCATAATATGTTATATTATTAAATCAATAATTGAGATGACAAAGTTATTCATATTATTATTTGTAATATTGACAATGTCTAGAAGTTCTGTCAAGGAGAGGTTAGATAATCTAATTGCGCACCAATAAGGAGAAATCCTTATCGGAAAGCCCCCTATTTCTTGGGAACAACCTGGTTATTAAATATTATGAATTATAATATTAATGATGAATAAGTTCGTGTTGATTAAAGATGAAATTGATAGTTCCATTGTGTTGGAATTATTAGTGTTAGTGAAAATCGACATTTGTTTCGATAATAATTGATGTCTGGAAGTTATCGGGTAATTAACCGGATAAATGAGTAATTAATTGATATTGATTCACATGATTATAACTATTTGTTCACATATGTGTACTATTGATTCATATTCATTTACTATTAGGGGAATTGGTGCAAGATTGATAATACTTGCATGATTAAGTTAAAACTGGAGGTATAGATGGAGGTACCATACTGTAATTAGTTTTTTCACATGATTATACTATTGAGTCAAATAATTTTACTATTGATTCACATGATTTACTATTAGGGGAGGTGGTGCAAGTTTGATAATACTTGCAGAACTAAATTAAAAATGAAGAAAAAGAAGAAGGTATTATACTATAATATTTCGAGCCCCAAAATGTGCAATTATTAAAACTTTATTTTCCTATAAATAGAAGCTCATTCCTTCATTATTTTTTACCAATTCACTAAGGCTATAGAGCATTTATTATAGAAAGAAATTATAGAGAGAAAGAAGAAGAGAAGTCTGCTACCTCACTATTCTAGTATTCTGTTTTCTTCTAAGGTAAGGGGTATTATTCCTTCGTATTCATGAAGAGAATTATTTTCTTTCAACACTCGTAAGGGGTAATATTTCTTTCGTATTCATGAAGAGAGCTTCTGTTATTCCATTTTTTATTATTATGATTGAATAACCTGTCCATACGATGTACCGCATACATGGCGAAATTCTTCTGTTATTCCATTCTTTATTATTCTATTGGAATATCCCGTCTGTGCGTATTACGCATGACCTGGTTCCATTCTTTATTATTCTGTTGGAATATCCTGTCTGTGCGAATTACGCATGATCTGGTATCATTATTTATTATTCTGTTGGAATAACCTGTCTGTGCGGTCTATCGCATGCCTGGTGAATTCTTTTGTTATTCCATTCTTTATTATTCTGTTGGAATAATCTGTCTATGTGGACTACCACATGCATGGTGAATGACCCTTCGAATTTATTATTTATTAAATTATGGAAAAGATCTGTCTACGTGGATTACCGCACGGCGGATGAAAATCTATTTGCAGTTTCGTATATTCTATTATACTCGTATGAGATATCATTTATTTTGTACTCGTCATGAAATATCATTTTATTTACGAGTTACTATTCACGGGTTACTATTTACCTGGTTACTATTCACTTTAGTATTATTCACTTGGATATCCGGGGCATTTTTCGTGTCGGGATACTATTCATGAGTTACTATTCACAGGTTACTATTCACCCGAATTACTATTCACCCGAATATTATTCACTCTTTGGGATGCTTTTCATGTCGGGGTACTATTCACGAGGTACTATTCCCGAAGTACTATTCATGGGATACTATTCACGGGGTACTATTTACCCGAAAAATATATTTCTTTTCTGGCCAATTATTCTTGGTACATGAATATTATTCTTTAATTTTACTCTACAAAGCACTATCATGTTAACAATTTGGACGTTATTGATTTCTGGATAAATTAAATTATAAATCTTTAAAATTTATCCTTGAACTTGTTTTATTGAATTATTATGTCATTGTCATCATCCTCATGCTTATATTATGATGAAAGTCATCTTTGGCTTATTTGCAGAGATGGACTTGGTATGATTATGATAAGGAATTATTCGGTATAATCATGACCGTAATGTGACGAATGATGTGGAGAAAGTCCTCATTGGCCTGTAGTTCATTGATGGACAGTTGTTGATATGATTATGACCAGGGATTATTCGGTATAATCATGACCATTGATGATTACATGAATATCCTTGGCCATGGTGTATGGATGATTTGATTTAATTTATTAAGCTGAGTCTCAGCGATAAAGTTGATGAAAAACTTTTTAAATCATAGAAGATAGTAGATTTTATGCTCTAGTTGACTCTTCTAATGGATTGCTTATTCCGCTGCAGTTGTTGATCTAAAACTTGTTGTCTATTATATTCTATCAGTTGTTATACTGTTAACGCTAAGGATAATTTATTCTGTATTATCTTTGTCATAATATTTCTTACTGGACTAGTTGAGATCACCCTTTCTTTCGTTGTTCTCTTCAGGAAATGAGAATATAGCTTGGACGAGTCAGGAAATGGAGTAATGATCCAGTATAAGTGGCTTTAGTAGTCCTCACTATTCTATGGAATAGTGTGATAATAGTTGTAATGAGGACTCCATTGAGTGTGTATATTATCTAGATGACAATATTCTTGTTTAAACTCTCAGCTATGTTTTGTCGTATTTTACACAACTGTTGTATAATTAAGTTGTATTTGATTTATGTACCATGTAAGTGACGACCCAAGATGGGTGATGTATACCTGTTTTGGGGGCATCACAGTTGGTATCAAAGCTTAGGGATATGATCCCTGGCTGAGATGTGAGACAAGAACTATGAGGGGAGAGACGGGAAATTCCTTCGCTAGTATGACCTACGTAAGTTTATTTGGTATTTAATTCGTCGGTCAGAGTAGGGATAATATGTGATATGTTAAGTAACCCTTGTTTTGTGATAGTGTTTGAAAATGGCATCTAAAAATGTTGACATCAGCAATGAAGCACATGAGACCGTTGAGTCACCTACGATCAATACCCAGGATAATGTGCAATAGGAAGACAATAATCCTCAGGTAAATAACAACACCAATCAAATGATGAACGATGGGATGTTCAGAGGCTTTATGCAATTCATGCAACATCATGTAAGAGAGACTCCTATTCAAAATATAGGTGGAAATAATGGCAAACCACGGTCGATCACCGCTAACCAGTTCAAGGAGTTGGGACCACCGAAGTTTTTGGGAAAGCCAGAACCACTTAAGGCAGAGACGTGGTTAAAGTAGATCACCAAGTTATTTGATGTCTTGGGATGCTCCGAGGAACAAAAGGTTCCCTTCGCCACCTTTATGTTACGTGAAGAGGCAGATTACTTATGGGAATCTATAAAACGTACCCAGCCTGACGCACTCAAGATGTCTTGGGAGAAGTTCCAAGAGCTGTTCAACGACAAGTACTTTCCCGAAAGTATTCGTCACATGAAGGAGGTGGAATTCATCAAGTTGGAGCAAAACAATATGACCGTGTCGCAATACGAGGCTAAATTTGCAGAGTTATCCCGGTTTGCATCCCAGTTAGTCGATAATGAGGAGCGAATAAAACTAATGTTTCTAAGGGGTTTGAAACCTGATATACGTCAATACCTCATTTCTCACAAACTTTGTTTATATTCAGATGTTGTGAATAGGGCTCAGTTATTGGAGCGCGATAATGAGTCAGCACAACCAAAAGGTAACGAGCAATAACACGATAATAATCATACCGGTGGCAACGGCCATCGGAATAATGATAACCATTATGGGGGAAATTATCATGCCAAGAATGGTAACCACTTCGGTGGTAATCATGGCCAAGATAATAGAAGTGGAAATTTAAAGAAGAGAAGGTTCAACAACGATGGAAAGACAGCAGCACCAACACCCGTTTTCAAGGAAGGAGAACGACCACTAATTGTATGCTTTAAATGTAGAAGCGAGGAACATATCAGTCCAAGATGCACGATGAAATCCAAAGCATGTTACAATTCTGGAAAAGAAGGTCACCTAGCCCGATTTTGTCATGCACCAAAGTCAAGTCCAGCTGGGACGGTGGCACCAAAGGCGGATACGGACAAAACAAAGTTGGTGGTTTTAAGAAGAGCATTTTTTGTGACTTCTCAAAAAGCGAGTGACCTGAACGAAGTTAGCACGGGTTAGTTAATTATGAATTTTTGCGAAGTTTATACCTTATTAGATACCAATTCTACCCATTCTTTTTTCTCTCTTGCTTGCGCTTAACGTTTAAATTTGACTCTGGAGAGATTAGACTTTGACTTATCGATTGAAACTTCATTAGGAGAAACCTTCATTACATGTGCTATCCAAGTCTTGGATGAGAGTTACAGTTTTGAATGATATTTCTATTGTTAATAAATTTTCTGATGTATTCTTGAAGACTTCTTAGCCTACCCCAGAGCGCGAAATCAAATTTTGTATTGACCCCAGTACAAAACCCATTTCTTCAACCCTTAAATATTTTTGCAACCAAAATGAACGTATAATGCGCCAAAGACGTTGGCTCGAGCTGTTGAAGATTTCGATCGTACCATTCAATACCATCGTCGGAAAGCGAACGTGGTAGCTGATGCGTTTACGAGTGCGATATTGTTAACACAAAAACTCATTTCGTATAACTTACAAATGATGAAGAAGGAGTTAAAGACTCTAGGGACCCACGTGAAGATAACGAATATACGAGTAGAATCGACTTTAATCGATAAAGTTAAAGCCGCTCAAGCTACACACCCGAATCTAATGAATATGAAGAAGAAGGTTCAAGAGGGCGTTATTCTAGAAGCAAGAATCGATGAAGAGAGGAAATCTCAACCCTTGATTTTATTGGTCTATTTGAAATACTTGATCGAGTAGGAATTATGGCCTATAGACTCGTTTTACTGCCAAGTATGTCGCGCATTCATAACGTTTTTTTCACATATCGATGTTACGTAAATATGTGGACGACCCGAACCACATTATTGAATTAGAATTAGACGAGATAGCAGAAGATTTAACGTATGAAGAGATACGTGGATAAGAAAGATTATATTTGACACTCAAAGGTTATACCTCAAGAGTTAGAATTTGAAGTGAAGTCAAGATATACTCACCTTTTCGGCATACCAGGTACGTACGTAAATTTCGAGGGTAAAATTTCATAAGCAGGGGAGATTGTAAGACCCTAAATTTTATGAATAAAAATTTAATTTTCTCAAAATATATTTTTTTAATATTATGGTGTGGATTTGAGATAGTGTTATAGTTGTGGGTAGTATTTATAAAATTTTGCAAAGTATGCAAGCTGTTAATATTCGATTGGTCGGGGAATATTCAGTTTAACAGGGAAATTCGTAGGACGACACAATCGTTGGTGGACCCCACAACGGAAGTATTGTCGTAGTAAGAAAACGACAGAATTATCTTTTTATAAAAATAACGGCGAAAGTGTTACCGTTAAAATTGTTGAACTACTCGGTAGTAAAAGTACAGTAATACGCGTGGTTGCATAGTAGCACACGGTATTGATTATTGATGCTTACGTAAGAAGTCACTCAGTTATACTCAATTATTGCTACAGTAATTGTTGCATCATATCTCTCATATTATTGATTCAATTATTGTCACAGTATCATCTGCATAATATGTTATATTATTAAATCAATAATTGAGACGACAAAGTTATTCATATTATTATTTGTAATATTGACAATGTCTAAAAGTTCTGTCAAGGAGAGGTTAGATAATCTAATTACGCGTCAATAAGGAGAAATCCTTATCGGAAAGCCCCCTCTTTCCTGGGAACAACCTAGTTGTTAAATATTGTGAATTATAATATTAATGATGAATAAGTTCGTGTTGATTAAAGATGAAATTGATAGTTCCATCGTGTTGAAATTATTAGTGTTAGTGAAAATCGACATTTATTTAGATAATAATTGATGTCTGGAAGTTATCGGGTAATTAACCGGATAAATGAGCAATTAATTGATATTGATTCACATGATTATAACTATTTGTTCACATGTGTGTACTATTAATTTATATTTATTTACTATTAGGGGAGTTGGTGCAAGATTGATAATACTTCCATGACTAAGTTAAAACTGGAGGTATAGATGGAGGTACTATATTGTAATTAGTTTTTTCACATGATTATACTATTGAGTCACATGATTTTACTATTGATTCACATGATTTACTATTAGGGGAGGTGGTGCAAGTTTGATAATACTTGCAGAACTAAATTAAAAATGAAGAAAAAGAGGAAGATATTATACTGTAATATTTTGAGCCCCAAAGTGTGTAATTATTGAAACTATATTTTTCTATAAATAGAAGCTCATTCCTTCATTATTTTTTACCAATTCAATAAAGCTATAGAGCATTTATTATAGAGAGAAATTATAGAGAGAAAGAAGAAGTGAAGTCTGCTACCTGAGTATTCAGTTTTCTTCTAAGGTAAGGGGTATTATTCCTTCATATTCATGAAGAGAATTATTTTCTTTCAATACTCGTAAAGGGTATTATTTCTTTCGTATTCATGAAGAGAGCTTCTGTTAATCCATTCTTTATTATTATGTTGGAATAACATGTCTATGCGAAGTACCGCATACATGGTGAAATTCTTCTGTTATTCCATTCTTTATTATTCTATTGGAATATCCTGTCTGTGCATATTACGCATGACCTGGTTCCATTCTTTATTATTCTGTTGGAATATCCTGTCCATGCGGATTACGCATGACCTGGTACCATTATTTATTATTCTATTGGAATAACATGTCTGTGCGGTCTATCACATACCTGGTGAATTCTTCTGTTATTCCATTCTATATTATTCTGTTGGAATAACCTGTCTACGTTGGACTACCGCATGCATGGTGAATGACCTTTCGTATTCATTCTTTATTAAATTGTGGAAATGATATGTCTACGTGGATTGCCGCACGGCGGATGAAAATCCATTTGCAGTTTCGTATATTCTATTATACTCGTATGAGATATCATTTCTTTTGTACTCGTCATGAAATATCATTTTATTTGGTATTTTATTTACGAGTTACTATTCACGGGTTACTATTCATTCGGTTACTATTCACTCTAGTATTATTCACTCGGGTATTCGGGGCACTTTTCGTGTCGGGGTACTATTCATGACTTACTATTCACCCAAATTACAAGTCACCTAAATTACTATTCACCCGAATATTATTCACTTGGATATTTTGGGTACTTTTCATGTCGGGGTACTATTCACGAGGTAATATTCTTGAAATACTATTCATGGGGTACTATTCACGGGATACTATTTACCCGAAAAATATATTTCTTTTATGTCCAAATTATTCTTGGTGCATGAATATTATTCTTGAATTTTACTCTACAAAGCAATATCATGTTGACAATTTGGACGTTATTGATTTCTGGATAAATTAAATTATAAATTTTTAAAATTTATCCTTGAACTTGTTTTATTGAATTATTATGTCATTGTCATCATTCTCATGTTTATATTGTGATGAAAGTCATCTTTGGCTTACGTGCAGAGATGGACTTGGTATGATTTTGATCAGAGATTATCCGGTCATGACCGTAATGTGACGAATGATGTGGTGAAAGTCCTCATTGGCTTGTAGTTCATTGATGAACAATTGTTGGTATGATTATGACTAGGGATTATACGATATAATCATGACCATTGATGATTACATGAATATCCTTGGCCGTGGTGCATGGATGATTTGATTTTATTTATTAAGCTGAGTCTCAGCGATAAAGTTGATGAAAAACTTTTTAAATCATAGAAGATAGTAGATTTTATGCTCTAGTTGACTCTTCTAATGGATTGCTTATTCCGCTGCAGTTGTTGATCTAAAACTTGTTGTCTATTATATTCTATCAGTTGTTATACTGTTGAAGGCTAAGGATAATTTATTCTGTATTGTCTTAGTCATAATATTTCTTACTTGGCTAGTTGAGCTCACCCTTTCTTTCATTGTTCTCTTCAGGAAATGAGAATATAGCTGGGACGAGTCTTGAAATGGAGTAATGATCCAGTATAAGTGGCTTTAGTAGTCCTCACTATTCTATGGAATAGTGTGATAATAATTATAATGGGTACTCCATTGAGTGTGGATATTGTCTAGATGACAATATTCTTGTTTAAACTCTCAGCTATGTTTTGTCGTATTTTACACGACTGTTGTATAATTAAGTTCTATTTGATTTATGTACCATGTAAGTGGCTACCCAAGATGGGTGATGTATACCTATTTTGGGGGCGTCACAGTTGAAGCTGACTACTGGGTTGGAATGAGCATCTCCGAGGTTATATCTGGAACTGCAACGACACTCATCGGGGTTATCTCCGAGGTTGATACTATCTTTCCCGGTGTTATTTTCGGGACTGAGACTGAGTATCTCTGGGTTATCTCCGAGATGAAATGGTCCTGTGTGATTTTCGGTATTTGAATTGCATTCCTCGGGGTTATCTCCGAGATTGAAACTAAAACTCCTGGTGTTCTTTCTGGGACTGAGCTGGATGTGTCGGGGTTATCTCCGAGAAGGTAATAACTAAATATCCCAGGGTTGTCTCCAAGATTGAACTGAGCTGCCTTCCAAGGTTATCTCTAAAAGACGATTCTGACCTCCTACAATGTTAGCAACAGATATGCAGAAAATTTCGAGTGTCTACAGTATGGTTTTCAAAGGAAGACTTAGTATGTATAAACGAATGTTTTGTCGTCAAACGACAGGTACGTGAGGTTGTCAAACCTTAAACGTACATACATTTAAAGAAATTAGTGTTGTACAATATAGAGTGCTATAGGCTGATCACCTAGATGTACTCGTAAGATATATCGGACTTACGGACTTGGTGTCGGGTTGTCCTTTTCAAAGAAAGAATGAAATTCTCATAGTCTTGGACCAAACTTGATGTTTTACTGAATGATGTTCATTGTCAAATATTTTAAAGAAAAGAGAAGTGCTATTTTGAATTATCAATAGTACTTCATAACTATTGTTTCAGTTATTGAAGATATATAATTTATATGATTCAAGCCTGTTGTTAAATGAAATTGTCATATTTGTTGAGCTAGTTATGCTCATTCTTGCTTGAACCATATGAATGCAGCTAAGACCGAACGGACTGAAGGATCTGAAAAAGATAAAGGGAAGGCTAAGGCAAACCAATAAGTTGCCTTTGTAATAGATTAGTACATATGTTGTAATTACTTAATATTATGACAAGTACTCATGTAATGGTTATAAAGAACCTGTGAATGGGAATATTGTTTTGGAATATATATATATAAGACATATTCATTCTTTTGAGGCATTTCAATTGAATGTATGTGTGAACTGTAGCACCGTGTAACACCATATGTCGGGTTGGAAGATGCCCAGATTCGGGGGTGTCACAGATTGGTATCAAAGCATTAGATTATAAACTTAAGGGGGGAAAAGAACCTTAAGTCATAACCTTAAGAAAGTTAAAGAAGTAAAAGATGAAGTTAACCCTAAAAATGCATTATATATGATGTGTTTTTATTATTCTACTGTCGTGTACTAATCAAACAATATTATTTTGTTGTAGATGTCAGGAGAAAACGAAATGTATAAGGATATACATGTAGTAAGTGAGGAATCGGTGAATCAAATAGAGATCTTACCGAACCCTATAGCAAAAGAGCTAGAAGTGGTTGTGATTGAGTCAGTAGACTTAGAAGACTTAGATCTCATGTCCATGTTTGATGGCATATCGGAGGAGGAAGTAGAGGTGGCGTCTTTTAACACCGTAGCACCTGAAGAAGTGGTGGCTCCTGGGGAGGCAATGAAAACACTATTCATGGCCTTATGGGATAGAAATATCCAGCTGGGGAAGGAGGTCAGAGAACTGAAGGAAGATGTCCAGGAAATCCTGGAAGGCAAGAAAAGTATGGAATCTATGTGGGAGGAGGAACATGATGAACGTGTTTTGGCGAAGGACAAGGTCTATGAGCAGAAATTGGAGACCTTTGAGCTCAAGCAAGAGCTAAAGGTCAAGAAGTAGAAGATAGGGAGAATGTCCTATATTCATAGGAGTTCTCATGCGGACTTCCAGCAGCAGGTAGCTGGGTATCCGATAGAGGCAGGGCAGACTCGACATACTATCAGCCGAGATATTATTGCCAGTCTGGCCAACGCAGATTTTGAGAATGCCATAAGGCAGATGTAACCTAGTGGTAGCTAGAGTAGAGTTAGATATGTACATATGATGTATCTAGTAGTGACGTAAAACCCTCTTTTGTATATCAAAGGGTAGTATTATACTACAAGAAGTAAATCAATATAAGCCTTTTTATGGAACATATTGTGCAATGAGTTGAAGTTATTGTTTAAATAATAAATAATAACTAATAAACAAGAATGATGTAATAATGACGTGTTGTTTATCTTAATAGCAAAATGCCGCCAAGAAGGAGACAAAGAAATCAAGATGCTAATGTAAATCAACCGAAGGGAGGTTCAGTTAACCCGATGCAAGAGTTTATTAACCTTTTAACGGCTACTTTTAATAGGAACGGGGCTAATATACCAGTAAATCCCGCAGTAGTACGAGCTACTACTTTTAAGGATTTAAGAATGTCGGTTCGCCGGAGTTCAAAGAAACTACGGACTCCATAGAAGCCCTAACTTGGGTAAAGGAAATAGAAAAGGCATTTGTGATTGCAAATGTCAATGAGGGAAAAAAGGTTGCTTTTGCCACCTATATAATGAAAGGGGAGGCCAACTTCTGGTGGGAGGGGGACCAGGCTAGGGTCAGGATAGAAAATCTAACGTGGACGCGGTTCAAGGAGATTTTCTTCGATAACTACTTTCCCACAAGTATGCAAGGAAGAATGGAGATGCGGTTACTAGAATTGAAACAAGGGGAGATGACGGTTCCCCAATACGCTGCTAAGTTTAATGAACTGGCAAGGTTTGCTCTACACCAAGTGAACACGGAGGTGTAGAAGGCTAGAAGGTTTGAGTAGAGCTTGAAACCCTGGCTCTACAGTCAGATATATGTGTTCCAAAGTAACTCATTTGGGACTATACTGGAGAAGGAAATTATTGCCGAAGGTGGTAACGAGGCTTTAAACCAATACCACAAGGAGAAGAAGAATAAGGGAAAGTTAGATGGGGGAGTAAAAGTTGAAGGAACCAGTGGTAGTGGTGAAGGCCAGAAGAGGAAGGGATTTAACTCTAAGAATACCGGAGTGAAGTAAGGGGATCCTAAGGGAATGATGGAGGCCTACAAGAACTACGGGAAGACTCACTTAAGAGTCTGTCTCAAGGGTAAGGCTGTATGCTACAACTGTGGACAGGAGGGGCACATTTCGCCTAACTGTCCAAGTCCAAAAAAGAACCATGGATGCTTCGTGTGTGGATCAACTGATCATATAGCGAAGAACTACCCAAAAAAGGGGACAAACGGGAATAAGGGCGCTAATATGAGGGCGCTAATAGCGGTAAGTTAGCTATTGATGGTCCAGCGCAGACGAATATGCCGATGGCCCGTACCTTTAACATGACGGTTCAAGATGCAGTTGCATCAGGGGATGTAGTTGTCGGTATTATCTCGATCAACGACATAAATGCTTACGTGTTATTTGATTTGGGTGCTACTCGTTCTTTCATAGCATGTGATTTTGCTAGACGATTAGGATTACTTCCCGAAAGATTATATGTACCTTTGAATATCAAGGTAGCGAACGAAGAAGTAATTCCTATTGAAAATATACATATGAGTTGTTGTGTAGATATACGAGGTTGTAAATTATCGGTATATTTAATACCGATAAAGTTAGGAGAATTTGATGTAATTCTCGGGATGGATTGGTTGATTAACCATGGGGCAATAATAGATTGCCAAAAGAAATGTGTAAACATTAGAACGTTGAGCCAACCTTATATAATGTTTTAGGGTAATAAATCATCAGGACGTTCGTGTTGTCTTACTATGACACAAACGAGGAAATTATTGAGGATGGGATGTGTAGGCTATTTGTGACATGTTGTTGATACCCAGAGAGTGGGAGCAACTATGGAACAAATACCTATAGTAAAAGAATTTATGGATGTATTTCCAAGTGAATTGTTGGGACTTCCACCAAATAGGGAGACCAAATTCGTGATAGACACTGGGCTAGGAGCGGCACCAATTTCCAGGGCACCATACCGTATGGTGCCAGTGGAGATGAAGGAGTTGATGGTACAGTTACAAGAACTGTTGGATAGGAAGTACATTCAATTGAGTGTTTTGCCGTGTGGAGCACTGGTACTGTTTGTGAAAAAGAAGGACGGATCATTAAGACTTTGTATCGACTACCGAGAGTTGAACAAGTTAACGATAAAGAATAAATATCCATTGCCCAGGACCGATGATCTCTTTGATTAGTTGAAAGGGGCAACGTATTTTTCTAAAATAGATTTACGAACGGGGTATCATTAGTTGAAGGTTAGAAGTGAGGATGTACCTAAGACAGCATTCATGACTCGTTACGGCCATTACGAGTTCCTGGTAATGTCATTTGGGTTGATAAATGCACCAGCTGCATTTATGGATATGATGAATAGAGTGTTCAAACAATACTTGGACAAGTTCGTCGTAGTGTTTATCGATGATATTCTAGTCTATTCTAAGATGCCAAAAGATCATGCTGAACACTTAAGATTAGTGTAGGAGACACTAAGGAAGGAGAAGCTATATGTGAAATTCACTAAGTGTGAAATTTGGCTAGAAAGGGTATAGTTTTTAGGTCATATTATAAACCGATAAGGAATTTTAGTGGATCCAGCAAAGGTTGAAGCAGTGAGAGTTGGGAACAACCAAAAACGCTGACTGAGGTGCGGAGTTTCCTAGGGTTAGCTAGATACTATCGGAGATTTATCTAATATTTTTCGAAGATAGCTACTCTGTTGACTAAGTTGACAAGGAAGACGGTGAAATACGTGTGGACGGAGAAGTGTGAAGATAGTTTTCAAGAACAAAAGAAAAGACTGAGTGAAGCACCTATATTGTCTTTACCGGACGATACAGGGAATTTTGTAGTTTATAGCGATGCTTCGCATAGGGGTCTTGGATGCGTGCTCATGCAGCATGGCAAGGTTATTATGTATGTGTCACGACAGTTGAAGGATTATGAGAAAGTTTATCCTACTCATGATCTGGAACTGGTCGCGGTAGTGTTTTCCTTGAAGATATGGAAGCGTTACTTATACGGGGAGAGATGTGAGATATACACGGACCATAAGAGTCTAAAATATATCTTCACACAAAAGGAGTTGATTATGAGACAAAGGAGATGGCTGGAGTTAATAAAGGATTGTGACTATGAAATCTTGTATCACCCCGGAAAAGCCAATGTAGTGGCTGACGCCTTGAGTAGAAAGGGTCGGGAGAAGTTATCTATGTTAATAGCTCAAACTTAGTTAATAACAGAGATGGCTAGAATGGAGATAGAGGTAGAGTTACCGAGTGAATCGGGTCAGAGATTTTTTTCAACTGAGATTTAATCTACCATCGTGGAATGAGTCAAGGAGGTATAGTTCAAAAACGACGAGTGTGACCAGATGAAGAAACGGCTAACCGTGGAAAAAGAATTAAAGTATAATCTTGATAATGAGGGATTATTAAGATTTGAAGGAAGAATTTGGGTTCCAAATGAGACGGAATTAAAGGAGCAAGTGTTACAAAAAGCTCATAGTTCGAGGTACTCGATTCATCCTGGTAGTACCAAGATGTATTAAGAACTTTGACATAGTTTTTGGTGGCCAAACATGAAGAGGAAAATAGCAGAATACGTGAGTAGGTACTTAACTTGTCAAAAGGTTAAGGCCGAACATCAAAGACCAAGCGGCTTGTTGCAGTCCTTGGAAATTCCAGAGCGGAAGTGGGAGCATATCGCGATAGACTTTGTGGTGGGACTTCCAATTACTCAGAAGGGGTATCATGCGATTTGGGTAATAGTGGACCAGTTGACGAAGTCGGCTCACTTTTTGCCAATAAGGGTTAAGTATAACTTAGATCAGTTGGCTAAACTTTATGTTAAGGAAGTCATTTCCAGACATGGAGTACCAGTTTCGATAGTGTCAGATCGTGGATCACGATTCACGTCAAGATTTTGGATGAGTCTGCAAGAATAGATGGGAACACAACTGAAGTTGAGTAAGGCTTATCATCCATAAACTGATGGACAGAGCGAGAGAACAATTCAGACGTTAGAAGATATGCTGAGATCTTGCCTCATGAATTTTAAGTGTAGTTGGGATGATCATCTACCATTTGTAGAGTTTGCGTATAACAACAGTTATCATGCGAGCATAGGCATGCCGCCTTACGAAGCTCTGTATGGACAGAAATATAGAACACCATTGTGTTGGGATGAAGTGGGAGAACGCTGGATGCTAGGACCTGAATTGGTTTTACAGACAGCGGATATAGTGAAGATGATACGAATGTGTTTGGTAGCAGCTCAAGATAGACAAAAGAAATATGCGAATTCACATCGAATAAATAGAGAGTTTGAAGTAGGTTCGTATGTATTTCTGAAGGTATCTCTTTGGAAAGGAAAGATACGCTTTGGAAAGAAGGAAAAGTTAAGTCCAAGGTTTATAGGACCTTTCGAAATATTAAAAAAGGTAGGAGAGGTAGCCTACGTAGTAGCATTACCTCCAAACCTAGAAAGGATACATAATGTGTTCCATGTATATGTATTACGTCCTTATAAACCAGATTATAAGCACGTGAATATGAACCTATTCATATTGAGAAGGACTTGACGTATGAAGAAGTGCCTATCCAAATTATTGATAGAAAAGAGCAAGTTCTAAGGAACAAAGTTATACCTTCGGTAAAGGTATTATGGAAGAACCACGATGCCGAAGAAGCAATGTGGAAACTTGAAGAAAAGATAAAGAATAATTACCCTCAGTTATTTATTTAATGTAAAACGAGATTCTGGGGACAGAATCCTTATAAGGGGGAAGGATGTAACGATCGTGAAATTCGGACTTATTGTAAAATAATTTTGTTTGATTAAATAATGAATAAAATTATATTATATGTTATTATTATGTGTTAGTAAGATGAATGTTGTTCTATAACCTAAACATATCGAAATGTTGTGACACCCCCAAATCCGAGTTACCTGACCCCCGAGTTTGGTGTTCACGATCCATAATATAATATCATTTAACTACCCATTCATATATAAATAGGAATACATAAGTCATTAACATAAGTTGTTAATACATAAGTCCCAGGTCCACTAACCTTAACATTACAGAAATACCCCTTAGATATACAAAAAGGGTTTATAAATACAGTACAACATAATAATAATATTGTTCATTATACTACTCCAGCATCTTGACTTTGCCTTTGTTCTTCTTTGACCCGCTGACCTCTTCATTCCTAGCTGAAATGTTTTATTTATAGCAAGGGTGAGCAACTAGTTTGCCCCGCAAGTTAAGACATACAATAAAGATATATGAATCAACGAGAACAGACTATCTATTTTGATAGAATGACACCATAGTTCGGGGAACTTTGAATTAGCTGAACAAATCGTTAATTAATAACAAGTCTTCTCGTATTCTAGGCAACGCAATAATTTGATAATGAAATAGTACAACGCTTTCAAAGTTTCTACGATATTCTATTGAATAAACAAGAATCAATTCTACGCAATAACAAAGTGGAATATTTTCCAAATTTGTGCTGAGTGATCTCACCAGATCTTTGAACTTATTTTCTCGGGTATCTATCAAAGATTTACTTTGATACATACGCAGGAGTATTAGATAACCATAAAGATTAAATCATACCCTCTGCAAGTACTTAGAGCCGGCCAACTCCTTGTACCCTATATTATGCATAATACTTAACAACGCGCAATGGTCGAATATACGACCTACAATGTTCCCTTTATATAAAAGGTTGTTCTTCTCAGTCTCAGAATCAAGATTTTGATTTAACAACGAAATACTGTGATTTCAAATTCTATCTACTTATCGATCTAGCCGAAACAATTGGCATCGATCTATCAATAACAATTGATTTCTCTTCTCGTATTTATCAAGTTCTAACAATTGTTCGTCTAGCCAGTATAATTAGCTAAGACATTTCTCAATATAATTTGACAATAAACAGGAATTATCTGTATTGTCAATATTAGTTTCTGCAGATATAAATATCCAACAACAGTAATTCTACGAATATATATTTTCTGAATCAGTAATTCAATTTGAATTTTAATCATGCACTAACTGCGAATAATCAACAATAAATTCCCTGGACATGGTATAATTATCAATAATTAACCATTAAAATAATTGAATTAATATAACTCAAGGTTGAGTTAGGAAACTTGCCTTCCGCGTTGATTACAGCTACACAATATAATTAACTGCGTTTGTAAGACCTATAATCAACAATGTTGATCTCACAATTAGCATAATCATTTATAACACGTAACACTGTATTTTACAGTCAAACTTCTCCTACACACATTATCACATAGCCACATTAGTGTTTATAACCTATATAAACACTTATCAAGTCTAACTATTTCGGTCTGGTTGGACTTCGGTCCATTCTCGGTGTTCTGGTCACCCTATCCGACAATTCACACATTGATTGTCACTTAAACTTGGTCTCTAAGCTTCAATATTATTTTAGATAAATCAAACATCGTTTATAATATTTTCTGGAAGCTTTTAATAATTTATAAATAATTATTATAATTTGTAATAATTTTTTCAAACACTTAAATCATTTTTAAATGATTTAATTATCAAATAATCTTATTTAATAATATCAGAATATTAATAACATACTTGTCAAAATATTAAAGTTATTATGAATAACTTAAAATATTTTTAAATCATCAATATTCTACTTAAATGATTTTTAAAGTAATTAAAATTATTTTTAAATCATCACCATTAATATTTAAATATTATTGTAATTATTATCAAAATATTAAAAGTCATTAATTATAACTTAAAATATTTTTAAAACATATTTCTCACTTTTAAATGATTTTTAAATCAATAAAATTATTTTTAATTCATTTATTTAATATCATAATTAAATAAATCTAATATCATTTATTAATGAGAATTCTCCAAAAATATTAAAAATTATATTTTATAATTTAAAATATTTTCTAACACTTTATTGTTATTTAAAATAATTTTTAAATCATTAAAATCATTTTTATCTTATTTATTTAATTTAATAATTAAATAAATCTAATATCATTAATATTAAATTATTAATGAAAATTCTCTATAAATATTAAAAGTCACATTTTATAACTCAAAATATTTTTAAATACATTATTCTTATTTAAAAGGATTTTTCATAATATTAAATTATTTTTCTCTAATTTATTTAGTACACTAAGTAAATAAATTAAATACCTTTAATATTTAAATAATTATAAATATTAAAGAAAAATATTTCAATTGGTCAGAAATTATTTTTCATAATTTAAAATAATTTTTAAAACTATTTTTGGTAATTTTTAGAATTTATTTCTATTTTTTATTTATTTTCCGAAAAATCAGAAATTAAAATAATTAAAACCGTCGCTAATAGCCTTTAGTGACACTTGTCTGTTGCCTTTTGTGACGCCCCCAAAATTAGGTATACATCACCCATCTTGGGTCGTCAGATACATAGTACAAAATACAAATACAACTTACTAATACAACTGTCATGTACAATACGACAAAACATAAACTGTGAGTTTGAATACAAATATTATCTTCTAGAGAGTATTCATACTCAAAAGGAGTCCTCATTACATTTATTAACACACCATTACATAGAATAGTGAGGACTACTAACTAATACTATCATTCGGACCATCACTCCGTTCCCCGACTTGTCCCAGCTACGTTCTCATTTCTTGAAGAGAACAGTGAAAGAAAGGGTGAGCTCAACTAGCCCAGTAAGAAATATCATGACTAAGATAATGCAGAATAAATTATCATTAGCCTTCAACAATGTTAAAGTGATAAAATATAATAGACATCAAGTTTAACTGCAGCGGAACAAGCAATCCATTAAAAGAGTCAAGTAGAAAATAAACTCTACTATCTTTTATGATTTAAAAGATTTTCCAACACTGTGATCGCTGAGACTCAACTTAATAAAATAATTCACATCATCGAATCACCCCTGCACTACGGCCAAGGATATTCGTATATTCATTAATGGTCATGATCATGCCAACAACTGTCCATCAATGCACTACGGGCCAATGAGGACTTTTATCACATCATTTGTAACATTACGGTCATGATTATACCGAATAATCCCTGGTCATAATCATACCAAGTCCATCTATGCACTACAGGCCACAGATGACTTTCAACATTTTATAAACATGAGGATGATGACAATGATATAAGAATTCAATAAAACAAGTTCAAGAATTAATTTATCCAGGAATTAATAACGTCCAAATTGTCAACATGATACTGCTTTGTGGAGTAAAATTCAAGAATACTTAGAAGAATATTTTCATGAAAAGATACTGGATGAAACGCAATTATCAAGGATATTCCACAAATTTCATGGAGTATAGAAGTCAAAACTTAACCAATTGAGTACAATAAAGAATGGAATAACAAAAGAAATCACCATGCATGCGATAGACCGCACAAACAGGTTATTCCAACAGAATAATAAATAATGGAACCAGGTCCGGCGTAAACGCACAGACAGGATATTCCGACAGAATAATAAATAATGGAACCAGGTCCGGTGTAAAACACACAGACAGGATATTCCGACAGAATAATAAATAATGGAACCAGGTCCGGTGTAAAACACACAGACAGGATGTTCCAACAGAATAATAATAAAAACGGAACCAGGTCCGGTGTAAAACACACAGACAGGATGTTCCAACAGAATAATAATAAAAACGGAACCAGGTCCGGTGTAAAACACACAGACAGGATGTTCCAACAGAATAATAGAAGAATGTCACCAAGTATAGGGTATTCCGCATATACAGGTTATTCCAACAGAATAATAAAGAAATGGAATAACAGAAATTCTCTTCTTGAATACAAAAGAATAATATCCCTTACCGTTTTAAAGACGAGCTGAAATAAGGAAGTAGTTAAGTAGCAGAATACTCTTCTTCTCTCTCTCTATAGTTTCTCTCTATAGTTTCTCTCTCTAGAGTTCAGTGAATTCGTAAGAAATAATGAAGGAATGAGCTGCTATTTATAGAAAAATAGAATGCATAGTAACTAATCTATGAACGGTCCAGATTGATTACTTTAATCTGACGGTCCATATTTAAAGAAAAATCTTTTAAATAAAATATAATATATTCTATTTATAGAATAACTTTAATAAAGTATTCTGTTTTATATAAAAAGATGTTTCTGTTTTATTACGTTAATAATACGAATAAAACAAAACGTCATTATCGCTAAATAATTCATATTATTAACTGACAATAATTGAATCAAACTGAGTGACTTCTCACATAAGCATTAATAATCAATACTGTGTGCTACTATGCAACCACACGTATTACTGTACTTTTACTACCGAGTAGTTCAACAGTAACAATGGTAAAATTTCCGCCGTTATTTTTAATAAAATATTTTTGTCGTTTTCTCAATCCGACAATAATTCCGTTGTGGGGTCCACCAATGATTGTGTCGTTGTACGAATATTCCCTGTTAAAACGAATATTCCCCGACCAATCGAATATTATATAACAACTTGCGTACTTTACAAAATTTATAAATATTACCCACAACTATAACATTATATCAAATTAACTCCATAATATTCAAAAATGATATTTATAGAAAATTCTTCTTTATTTATAAAAGTTGGGGTCTTACAACCTCCCCTTCTTATGAAATTTCGCCCTCGAAATTAGGGTACGTACCTGGTATGTCGAAGAGGTAAGGATACCTTGATTTCATTTCAGATTCTAACTCCCAAGTCATTTCCTCAACATCGTGGTTTCTCCACAAAACTTTGACTTGAGGTATAACCTTGGAGCGTAGAATATGTTCCTTCTTATCCAAGATTTGAACAGGAACTTCTTCATACGTCAAATCTTCCGCTATTTCGTCCGGTTCTAACTCAATAATGTGGTTCGGGTCTTCCACATATTTGCGTAACATGGATATGTGAAAAACGTTATGAACACGAGACATACTTGGCGGTAAAGCGAGTCTATAAGCCACAGTTCCTACTCGATCGAGGATTAAAAATGGACCGATGAATCGAGGATTGAGCTTTCCTCTCTTTCCAAATCTCGTAACTCCTTTCCATGGAGCAACACGTAAGAACACATGATCTCCTACATCAAATTCCACGTCCTTTCGATGAAGATCAGCATAACTCTTTTGTCGATCTTGTGAGGTTTTTATACGTTGTCGGATCGTTTGAATCTTTTCTGTAGTCATACGTACCAACTCCGGTCCCAACAACGTTGCTTCACCCACCTCATCCCAGCATACTGGAGAACGACATTTTCTTCCATACAATGCTTCGAATGGAGCCATGCCAATACTTGCTTGATAACTGTTGTTGTAGGAAAACTCCACCAATGGTAAGAACTTGTCCCAACTTCCCTTGAAGTCAAAGACACAGAGTCTTAATAGATCTTCAAGAGTTTGAATAGTCCTCTCTGATTGTCCGTCCGTCTGAGGATGATATGCTGAACTAAATCGTAACTCCGTGCCCATAGCTTTTTGTAAACTAACCCAAAATCGTGAAGTGAATCTTGGGTCTCGGTCAGAAACTATGGATACTGGCATACCATGCAGTCTTACAATCTCGTTTATGTACATACGAGCAAGACGTTCAAGTGTATAAGTTTCTCGTATCGGTAAGAAATGAGCAGACTTGGTCAATCTATCAACAATGACCCAAATCGCATCAATACCTTGAGAAACCCTTGGAAGACCGGTAACGAAATCCATGGTAATGTGCTCCCACTTCCATTCTGGAATTTCAAGTGGTTGCAATGGACCTTTTGGTACTTGATGCTCCGCTTTGACTCGTTGACAAGTTAGACACCTTGAGATAAACAACGCTATCTCTCTCTTCATATTGCTCCACCAAAATGTATGACGAAGATCATGATACATTTTGGTACTTCCAGGATGGATTGCAAACGGTGTGTTGTGCGCCTCCATCATGATTTCATACTTTAAATCAGGGTTGTTAGGAACACAAAGTCTGGAGTTGACTCGAAGTATTCCTTCTTCATCGATTTTTGCTTCCGGCATAGCACCTTCTTGCACTTTCTTCCTCATACGCATCAGCTCCAGGTCTGTAGCTTGAGCAGCTTTAACTTTATCGATTAAAGTCGGTTCTACTCGTATATTCGCCATCATCACATGGGTCCCTGGAGTCTTTAACTCTATCTCCATCCTTTGCAAATCACACAAAATGGGTCTTTGTGTTGACAATATCGCAGTCGTACTTGCATATGATCTTCTACTCAATGCGTCAGCTACCACGTTCGCTTTTCCAGGATGGTATTGAATGGTATGATCATAATCTTTCAACAGTTCAAGCCAACGTCGTTGTCGCATGTTGAGTTCCTTTTGAGTGAAGAAATATTTGAGGCTTTTATGATCCGTAAAGATCTCCACCTTCTCCCCATACAAGTAATGCCTCCAAATTTTAAGTGCAAAGACAACAGCTGCCAACTCTAGATCATGAGTAGGATAATTCCTCTCATATTCCTTGAGTTGTCTTGATGCATAGGCTATGACTTTTCCATGTTGCATGAGAACGCATCCCAACCCTTTGCTCGAAGCATCACTGTAGATGACAAATCCCTCCGAGCCAGATGGTATTGTTAGAACAGGTGCTGAAATGAGTCTCCTCTTGAGTTCTTGAAAACTCTGCTCACATTCTTCGCTCCAACCGAACTTTGTATCTTTCCGAGTCAGCTGAGTTAATGGAGTAGCGATTCGAGAAAATCCTTCCACGAATCTCCGATAATAACCAGCTAGACCGAGAAAGCTACGTACTTCGGTTACTGATTTAGGTTGCTCCCAGCTTTGAATAGCTTCAATCTTTGCCGGGTCAACAGATATTCCACGACTTGATACTACGTGCCCAAGGAATGCTACCTCTTCCAGCCAGAACTCGCATTTCTTCAACTTGGCATAAAGTTTGTATTCACAAAGCTTTTGGAGTACCAGCCTCAAGTGTTGCTCATGATCTTCACGGCTTTTGGAATAAACAAGGATGTCATCGATAAAGACGACCACAAAGTGATCCAAATATTCCTTAAATACCTTGTTCATCATATCCATGAAGGCAGCAGGAGCATTAGTCAATCCAAAAGACATAACTAAGAATTCATAATGCCCATACCGAGTTCTGAAAGCCGTCTTTGGAATATCCTCAGTTCTAACCTTCAGCTGATGATATCCAGAACGAAGATCGATCTTTGAAAAGAATTGTGCTCCTTGCAACTGGTCAAACAGGTCATCAATACGTGGCAATGGGTACCTATTTTTGATGGTGACATGATTCAACTCCCGATAATCAATACAAAGTCGCATACTCCCATCTTTCTTCTTCACGAACAGAACAGGAGCACCCCAAGGAGAAGTACTAGGACGAATAAAACCAATGTCTAACAATTCCTGCAGTTGGGTCTTTAACTCCTGAAGTTCAATAGGAGCCATTCGATATGGGGCTTTGGAAATGGGTTTTGTACCGGGTTCAAGGTCGATACAAAATTCAATTTCACGCTCTGGGGGTAGGCCAGGAAGTTCTTCGGGAAATACGTCAGGAAATTTATTAACAACAGAAATATCATTCAAAGCTGACGTATTTTTGTTTAGATCTGTGACATGAGCTAAGAAAGCTTGACATCCGTTTTTCAATAAACGAATAGCTTTATGGCTTGAGATGACAGCGATTGATTTTAATGGTTTGGTTGCTTGAATTCGCATAATAGGTCGATTAGGAATATGAAAGCTAACAACCTTACGAAAACAATCAATTTTTGCATGATGAGTAGTTAACCAATCAATCCCTAGAATCACGTCAAATGCAAGTATTTTTAATGAAATAAGATCGACAGGTAATGTGTGGGTACCAACTTGAACCAAACAAGACTTATAAACCGTGGATGTAATGAAGGTTTCTCCCAATGGAGTTTCAACTGCTAAGTCAAAGTCTAATTTCTCCGGAATCAAATTTAATCGATGAGCGCAAGTAGGAGAAATAAAAGAATGGGTAGAACCGGTATCAAATAAAGTATAGACTTCGTTAGAGTTTATGATAAGCTTACCCGTGATGACCTCATTCGGGTTCCTTGCTTTCTGGGAGTTCACAACAAACGCTCTCCCTTGCACAACCGGTTTTGACTTTTCTGGGACGGCCTTTGGTGCCTCCATCCTAGCTGAATTTGTCTTCGGTAAACGACAAAATCAGGCTAAATGACCTTCTCTTCCACAATTATAACATGCTTTGGACGGCATCGCGCAGTTTGGACTGATGTGCCCCTCCCCTCCGCATTTGAAACATATGATAGGTGGTCGTTCTCCTTCCTTAACGACAGGTGCTGGTGCTGACGTCTTTCCATCATTGTTGAATCTCCTCTTCTTGAAATGCCCATTCTTATTATTTTGGCCCTGATTACCACCGAAGTGGTTACCATTTCTGGCCTGTTGATTCCCTCCACGCTTGTTGTCACCGCTTCGATGACTGCTTTCACTAGTATTATCATTTTGCCGGCTGCTCTCTTTTGGTTGCGTTGTCTCGTTATCGCGCTCCACCAACTGAGCCCTATTTACAACATCTGAATACAAACACAATTTATGAGAAACAAGATGTTGACGTATCTCCGGCTTCAAACCTCTTAAAAACATCCGCGTCATTCTTTCTTCATTATCCACCAGGTGGGACGCAAACCGGGATAACTCCGCAAATTTTGCCTCGTACTGCGACACGGTCATATTATTCTGCTCCAATTTGATGAACTCCACCTCCTTCATGTGACGAATACTCTCGGGAAAGTATTTGTCGTTAAACAGCTCTTGGAACTTCTCCCAAGACATCTTCAGTGCGGCAGGTTGAGTACGCTTTATCGATTCCCACCAGTAATCTGCCTCTCCTCGCAACATAAAGGCGGCAAAGGGAACCTTTTGCTCCTCGGAGCAACCCAAGACATCAAATATCTTGGTGATCTGCTTTATCCATGTTTCAGCTACAAGTGGTTTGGGTTCTCCCTTAAACTCCGGTGGTCCCAGCTCCTTAAACTGTTTAGCGGTGACCGCCTGAGAGTTTCCAGTATTTCCACCTACGTTGTGGACAGGAGCCGCTTTCACCTGTTGTTGCATGAATTGCATAAAACCTCTGAACATTCCATCATTCATCATCTGGTCAGTGTTGTTGTTTGCATGAGGATTGTCACCTTCCTGATGAACATTATCCTGATTATTGATATGTGGTGAATCAATAATCGTCTGTGCTCCATTGCTATTCTCAACATTCTCAGATGCCATTTTCAGATACTGCCACAAAATAAAAGTTAATTGATATGTCATATATTATCCTTATATTATGACCGACCAATTAAATACCATGCAAATAAACTTAGGTAGGTCATACTAGCGAAGGAATTCCCCGTCTCTCCCCTCCTAGTTCTATTCTCACATCTTAGCCAGGGATCATATCCCTAAGCTCTGATACCAACTGTGACGCCCCAAAATTAGGTATACATCACCCATCTTGGGTCGTCAGATACATAGTACAAAATACAAATACAACTTACTAATACAACTGTCGTGTACAATACGACAAAACATAAACTGTGAGTTTGAATACAAATATTATCTTCTAGAGAGTATTCATACTCAAAAGGAGTCCTCATTACATTTATTAACACACCATTACATAGAATAGTGAGGACTACTAACTAATACTATCATTCGGACCATCACTCCGTTCCCCGACTTGCCCCAGCTACGTTCTCATTTTCTGAAGAGAACAGTGAAAGAAAGGGTGAGCTCAACTAGCCCAGTAAGAAATATCATGACTAAGATAATGCAGAATAAATTATCATTAGCCTTCAACAATGTTAAACTGATAAAATATAATAGACATCAAGTTTAACTGCAGCGGAACAAGCAATCCATTAAAAGAGTCAAGTAGAAAATAAACTCTACTATCTTTTATGATTTAAAAGATTTTCCAACACTGTGATCGCTGAGACTCAGCTTAATAAAATAATTCACATCATCGAATCACCCCTGCATTACGGCCAAGGATATTCGTATATTCATTAATGGTCATGATCATGCCAACAACTGTCCATCAATGCACTACGGGCCAATGAGGACTTTTACCACATCATTTGTAACATTACGGTCATGATTATACCGAATAATCCCTGGTCATGATCATACCAAGTCCATCTATGCACTACAGGCCACAGATGACTTTCAACATTTTATAAACATGAGGATGATGACAATGATATAAGAATTCAATAAAACAAGTTCAAGAATTAATTTATCCAGGAATTAATAACGTCCAAATTGTCAACATGATACTGCTTTGTGGAGTAAAATTCAAGAATACTTAGAAGAATATTTTCATGAAAAGATACTGGATGAAACGCAATTATCAAGGATATTCCACAAATTTCATGGAGTATAGAAGTCAAAACTTAACCAATTGAGTACAATAAAGAATGGAATAACAAAAGAAATCACCATGCATGCGATAGACCGCACAAACAGGTTATTCCAACAGAATAATAAATAATGGAACCATGTCTGGCGTAAACGCACAGACAGGATATTCCGACAGAATAATAAATAATAGAACCAGGTCCGGTGTAAAACACACAGACAGGATATTCCGACAGAATAATAAATAATGGAACCAGGTCCGGTGTAAAACACACAGACAGGATGTTCCAACAGAATAATAATAAAAACGGAACCAGGTCCGGTGTAAAACACACAGACAGGATGTTCCAACAGAATAATAGAAGAATGTCACCAAGTATAGGGTATTCCGCATATACAGGTTATTCCAACAGAATAATAAAGAAATGGAATAACAGAAATTCTCTTCTTGAATACAAAAGAATAATATCCCTTACCGTTTTAAAGACGAGCTGAAATAAGGAAGTAGTTAAGTAGCAGAATACTCTTCTTCTCTCTCTCTATAGTTTCTCTCTATAGTTTCTCTCTCTAGAGTTCAGTGAATTCGTAAGAAATAATGAAGGAATGAGCTGCTATTTATAGAAAAATAGAATGCATAGTAACTAATCCATGAACGGTCCAGATTGATTACTTTAATCTGACGGTCCATATTTAAAGAAAAATCTTTTAAATAAAATATAATATATTCTATTTATAGAATAACTTTAATAAAGTATTCTGTTTTATATAAAAAGATGTTTCTGTTTTATTACGTTAATAATACGAATAAAACAAAACGTCATTATCGCTAAATAATTCATATTATTAACTGACAATAATTGAATCAAACTGAGTGACTTCTCACATAAGCATTAATAATCAATACTGTGTGCTACTATGCAACCACACGTATTACTGTACTTTTACTACCGAGTAGTTCAACAGTAACAATGGTAAAATTTCCGCCGTTATTTTTAATAAAATATTTTTGTCGTTTTCTCAATCCGACAATAATTCCGTTGTGGGGTCCACCAATGATTGTGTCGTTGTACGAATATTCCCTGTTAAAACGAATATTCCCCGACCAATCGAATATTATATAACAACTTGCGTACTTTGCAAAATTTATAAATATTACCCACAACTATAACATTATATCAAATTAACTCCATAATATTCAAAAATGATATTTATAGAAAATTCTTCTTTATTTATAAAAGTTGGGGTCTTACACCTTTGGTGTTCTTGGCTCAAGAACACTGTCAGACAATGTTTCAAGGGTGCACATTTAACCGAGTGTAATTTCCAGCCTGATCATGTGTTTGGACTAACTTATGGCTCAACCATGTAGTACATATGTAGTACTACAATTACCAAGTATTATCTCGGTCAAACAACAACAATCCTGAAAGATCCAGAGCTTCAAAGAAGTTGTCAGAACTATTCTGGGGTTTCTGGGTAACCTAGAAACCCAGACAGTGTCGACCCGGCACTTTCCAGCTCATTTTAATATAGGTTCAGTTTACGATTTATGTGATCTCATGGTACCAGTAGGTACTCCTTGTGTCAAGGAACATATTAGAAGAAAAATATCAAATAAACAACAACACATCAACCAGATTTAATCCGGTCAAATGTTGTCAGAAAACAAGTTCATACCCTTTCTGGATTTTTCCAGAAATTTAAAACGTGATCGAGTGGCATGGTTTGACCACATTCTACTCTCGATATACTAACGATTTGAATGATCTAAAGCAATACATTTACAGACCATATAACAGGGTATAATCTTGTTAAAACAGAAACATCAAAACACGAACAATCGAACAGATATTAAGCACACAAAATGTTGTCAGACGGATATTTTAAATTTCTGGGTTGCCCAGATTGTGCTTGGTCATGCCCGGTCAACGGGTTTTGACCTTAAATAACTTCGAATATAGCTATTAACTGACCCTGATTTTACTTGCAGATCCAAGACAACATGTCAGGCTCCAACTTACAACATTAAAACATTACAAAGCATGAACACGTGAAGATCTAAGCCAACTGACATTTGCTTGTCAGACAACTTTAGAGCTTAAGAACAGATTTTGAAAAAAATCATTTTAAGGCACTTTGATGCTATGGATTCATAATAGATCATCATAGATATTCATAAAACATCCATTAGCAAGATTATAAACACATAAACACAATTTTTATCTTAGCAACTTGGATCAAAAATAAAAATTTGCTTTATACCTTTCTTGTCCAATGTTTGATCTCAACTCTCCAATCTGATCTTGAGTTTCTAGGAGGTGTTTATGTGACTAATTTACTTGAGATTTTCGGAGCTTTGAGAGAGAATGAGAGTTGGTGATAGCAAAATAGCAAAATGGCTAATGTTTTGTGATTTTCTCTCTCTTGAATCTATATATATTGCTTATTGTTGCTTTGGATCTGTGATTTTCAGCTGGTGGCTGAGATTTTGTGTTACCAAAGTCAAATTGGTGGTTCACCAACAAAAGGTATTACAATTTTTACAAGTTACCAATTAAAGAAAATGAAAAAAGGCCATTTTGGTCATTTACAAAATAATTTTAATGGCAATCTTGACAAATACACAAACCCTTAGGGTTTAGGGTTTAGGTTAGGGTTTAGGGTTTGGACCCTTTAGAGTTTAAGGTTTAAACCCTTTAGTTTTCCAATTTAATTTCCAAAATTTTCAAATTTCAGTTTCCAAAAATAGCAAATTAATTTTCCAAAATTATAATTAGGATTCAATAAATATATTAATATTTCCTAATCATAAAATTTAATCTTGCTAATTAAGTTTCATATTCCTAATTAAAATTACTTAATTTAGCAATTAAGGTCAAAATGATCATTAGGGTTTATAACCCACGAATTAGGCTTTTAATTAGAAAAATAAATTTTCTAAATTACAATTAGGGTTTGGAAAATAGAAATTAAGATAACAAAAATATAATTAGGATTTTCTAATCATATTTAAATTTAATACATACTTTAGGCTTGCCAATTAGGATTATTATTTCTAATTTAGGGTTTAGAATTCCCGAATATAAAATTAGGGTTTTTGGGCGTACAATTAGGATTTCCAACGGTACGTTAGGATTTCTAATCCTGAGATTAGGGTTTCTAATCTCTTATTAGGTTTTATTAATTTCAAACCTTATCTGATTAATCATTGATCAATAGATTTCTTCAGTACAAACACAAACTCATTAAAATAATTAATTTAATTATATTTTCTACCGAATCCCTATCTAGAAATTAGGGTTAGGGTTTCTAAAGCTGTTAAGCACAACTCTACTCTAATTTTATTAGTCAATACACAAGTTGACTTTCTCGAGACTCGTATCACCGATACTTATCACAAAATTGATAATTAATATTAATATTAAAAAAAAATATTATTCGCAAATTTTTGATTATTCGAAATCTCGGGTTATCACAAATGTCGTAGTATTCTGGCTACGAGAAGGAATTATAGTGTTTGAATTTCCAAGACAAAAATAAAAGATTTTCGAGAAATTTTCTAAAAAACACTATTCACGCATTTCTGCTCGGGAATTATTTTTGAACTTCCGAGAAATACGTAATGATAGATTATTAAGGATGGAATATGTAATAATATTTTAGTTATGACAAACGCAGTTTTTCGTCTGCGTACCAAATTTAAGAATGTTAGGGAACGTAAGATTTTATAAATTATGATCATATAATAACGAGTATTATACAGGGCAATGAATACGAGTATGATATGAAGTATCATACGAGTATATGTGAATGATGGTATATCGTATATGATGAATAAGTATACGAGTTAGCATATGAGAGGAATACGTAGACAATACGTTATAAGTATTAAGTAAGTGTATTGGACTTATATGATTTGGTAGGAATGGTGCAAGCCTAACTCTAGTCCCAAAGTACTTAAACCTAAAGCCCAAAGTAAGAACCGGATCCATGGATCGAATCGATGGATAAGGAAAACCCATAGGACAACCCATGTGGGTCCCATGGATCATATGGCACCATCTTGATGACCAAGTAAAGTGGTTTTACTTGGTGACCAAGAATGAATAGTAAGGAGGTGGATTAAGGAGGTGGAAGGGCCTAAATGACTCTAATGCCCTCACTTGGGAAATTCTATAAATAGAGAAGCTTGCTAGATCATTTGTCTGGTTTAAATTTCACCAATAACTTATAGCTTATACACTTGAGAGAAAAAGTAAGAAAAGCTAGACTTGCTATTTCAAGCAGAAAAGAAGAAGAAAGCTTTGATCATCAAAGGTAATGATTCCTAAATCATGATTCTCCCTCTCTTCATTTGATAGAGAAATGAGTAGTGGTAAGCATGTTTGATAAGGAGTGATAAGGATGGTTATTAATGGATAAAACCTTAACAAACTATGTGAAAGTGAAATCATAGTATAAAAGCTATAAACCGTTGAAAGTCATTGAAAAATTTGATTATGTTATTGTTGATGAACAAGTTGAAAACCATCATTTGTAGATACATGTTGTATTAATGGAATGAATCCATTTGGAACGGTGTAAAAATCTTAAGTAACGAAGTTATGGCAAAATTTACGAGATTAGACGATAATCGTCGAAATCGTTAAATTTTCGGAATGGAAGTCAAAAATTAGCATTAAACTTAGAAACATTGGTTTTCAATGTAGAATAGTCTCAATTGGTATTCTAGAATTGGGGACTCAAAAATGACCAAATTCTGACTTAGAACAAAGAAACAAGCTTTGAACGTTCATAAACGTTTAACATTTTTGTAATAACGAACTAATCAGTGAATTTCGAGCTAAAAGATTCAAAAATGAAATATTTTCTAATGACATCGTAGAGCATGTGAATTGTGAGCTAATGGCTTTTGAACGAGCCAATTCGGACTTAAAATGAACAAATTATGGGTCCGGCTAGTTCATCAAAGCAAGAAGTCTGTCAAAATTTTATGGTGTACAGGACTGGCGCCGCAGCGCCAGCCAATGCTTAATAACTGGCACCACAGTGCCGAGCAGTGCCCAATAGCTACTAAAGAATGGCGCCGCAGCGCGGCCAATTGCACTGGGGATGGCGCCACAGCGCCAGGTCCGGGTGTTAAACACGGCTAACTTGCGCAGCAGGGCGAGTCCAAGAAGAAAAACTGGCGCTACAGTGCTAGCACTAGACAACGAATAGTAAGGAAGGCTTATAAAGATAAAAAGGAAGTTGGTTGAGTAATGATAAAGTAATACATTAATAAACCTAAAGTAACATCATTAAGGATGTTAATAACATTGGAAATGATAACTAAAGATTGAAGAAAGATTAATTGAACGTAAATATAATACGGTAGAACGTAACCAATGTTAACAAATCTAATGAACGATTAGATTGAGAAGAAGGGTAAGATACGTTAAGAACCAAACATGTTTGATTATGACCTAATGTGGTATGTAACATGGTTATGTATTGTAGAAATCTTTAAATACTCAAAAGGAAAAGTATTTAATCTGTAGAAGACGCTGAAGGCAAGTATTCTGACCATTGTCTGAGTTATTTGGACAAGCTTTATAAATTCATATACCTTACGCATGAATTGTAGTAATATGAAGTCGAAACCAATTCCTTCGGCTAGACTTAAGATATGTTATGGATTTCTTATAATTTATCGAACTATTGTCAATGTTAATAAGTTTTGCCAAACTATTTTGGTATGATTTTCAAAGGAAGACTAAGTATGCATAAATAAATATTTTGTCGTCAAACGACAAGCACGTGAGGTTGCTAAACCTTAAACGTACATACGTTTAAAGAAAGTAGTGTTGTATAACATAGAGTACTATAGGCTGATCACCTAGACGTGCTCATAAGATATATCGGACTTACGGACTTGGTGACGGGTTGTCCTTTTCAAAGAAAGAATGAAATGCTCAATGTCTTGGACCAAAATTGATGTTTTACTGAATGATGTTCATTGTGAAACGTTTTAAAGAAAAGAGAAGTGCTATTTTGAATTATCAATAGTACTTCATAACTATTGTTTCAATTATTGAAGATATACGATTTATATGATTCAAGCATGTTGTTAAATGAAATTATCATACTTACTGAGCTAGTTATGCTCATTCTTGCTTGAACCATATGAATGCAGCTAAGACCGAAAGGACTAAAGGATCCAGAAAAGATAAAGGGAAGGCCAAGGAAAACCAATAGGTTGCCTTTGTAATAGATTAGTACATATGTTGTAATTACTTAATATTATGACAAGTACTCATGTAATGGTTATAAAGAACCTAGGAATGGGAATATTGTTTTTGAATATATATATATATATATATATATATATATATATATATATATATATATATATCATTCTTTTGAGGCATTTCAATTGAATGTATATGTGAACTGTAGCACTGTGTAGCACCATATGTCGGGTTGGAACATACCCAGATTTGGGGGCGTCACAACACTAGTTCACAATGGGTTGCTCAACCACCCACCACTAGCCATCTTTCTAGCCAATGATTACTTGCTTGGAAGTTATGTATTTAGAGTGTAGACCACTATTCATGTACCATAAGGGTCACTGATTTTGGGACCTGGCTAATTCTCAGCAACTAAAGCTTAGTTTGGTTCCTTTAATTTCTAAAAATATAATTTTAATGTGTTAATGCTACTACACCAAGTAAAGTTAGAAATTATTTATGTACTCACATCACATAATCTATGTACATTAGTCCACATAATATTTTAGTTGGGTAAAATATCATTTAGTTGAGTATTCCCACCCCATTACTTCCTATCTCACATAAATATCAAAATAATTAATATCAAACATTTATTCTCTTTCCATTAATTCTCTTTCTATTAATTTCTAGTTAAACCTTTATTCCGGTTTAACTTTAATATTCATGCCACACAAGGCTCATTTATCCCACTTTCTAGAGTTATATAACTCAAGCTCATTATCTCAATAGTAAAATATTAAGGGTCTAGGCCACGTTTGGCTTTTCCCCAATTCTACATTATTTTAATATTTATTTAATGTAAAGCTTAGGTGTCACACTTTACCTTAATATTTAATTACCTTAAATGATTATATACTGTGAACTTATATTCATAACATCTTTATCCAAATGGCAATTTCTTTACAACAATTAGTATATACTACACTAATTAATATAATATACTTCTTTATTTTCATTTCTTCCATAAATTGTTCCAAAATAATTTTATTTAACCACCACATAAAGTATTAACTTAATGCATCAATCTCTAACCAATAATTACTTATAACTATATTGGTTCTCTTCTTTTATTAATCACTTATCTTTCAAATATTAACCCTTTTATATATTACAATACTATGTAATATATTAAAAATATCAAATATTAATTAATAAATTTCTTTCATCCTCTTATGCTAAACACATATATTAATTCACCATCTTAAGTAAGTGAATCAACTCTTTCTATTCAATTTAATATCATATCACTACCACTCAAAGCTTTATAATGTTATATTCTATAATATAACCTGATTAACCAACATTCATTATAGGTTAATAAACTTCCATAATAAATATTTATTCAATTCATGCTTGGCTATCCTAATCCATTCATAGACAACTTAATCACCATTTATGACCTTTATATGAGTCCCTGGTATTCATTTCTTGAAATTTAAATTCCACAAACTTACTCAGAATTTTCTACAGATCGACGCAGCTGCGCTGGTCATAAGCTTGGAATTGGCGCAGCTGCACCACCTCAAGTCCAGAGGCAGACAAGTTCTGCATTAGTAGAAATAAAATCTACACTCTTAAATACTTTACATATACCTCATAAATGATAACTCATCTAAAATCAACTTCTTCTTTGATTTCACAATATCAATTACTGCTTCATCAATAACTTAGAGATTAAACTTCCTATTTCAGACTCTATTTACCTTAATAGTTAGTTAACTATAAAAATCTTATATATATATATATATATATATATATATATATATATATATATATATATATATATATAATTTCTTTCCACCAAATCACATAATTCAAGATATATATAAGTCACGCCAAGATCTTTCCACACGCCTCAATCACCAAAAGCTTGTCCAATCCTACACAATAAATAAGTCAATACCAAAAGCTTGACGTCTTGGACCGTCGGGGGATAGCTCCGGCGTGAGAGTCAATACAGGCTGACACAAGGTTTAACAATGGAGGTTTTGTGAGTGTAGTGTCTGAGTAATAAAAAATGTCTCGTGCCTCCTTTGTGTAATGCTTTGTACTCATATACTCATTCCACTGTCTTCCATGCACCCGACTTCTAGTCACGTCAGCTCATTTGTAGGCCACCCACCTGCTCCCCCTCCCACTGTTTTCCACTGGCCGGGATTATGTCTAATCCCCATTAATTAAGTATTGGGTCTGGTGTCCAACACTTATCCATCCAACTTTTCTCAATCTAAGCCTACAAATATCTTCACTTAAGGGCTGGCCCATTCCTCCAAAAGCCCAAACAAGGATGGCCCAATAGGTCCAAGTATTTATGGCCCAACATTGCCCCCCAGTCTTTTATTAAACAGAATATTTAATAGAAGAGTATACATAAATGGTCCAAATACTAATAGAGCCCAAATGAAACCGTACCAAGCCCAATATAAAACTAACTGAGACCCAACTGGTAGGAAACCCAAATCCGAACGCAAACTCTTCAAATTCACCATTATTGCTGGCATTAATTGAGCCGCCTTCGAGTTTCAGGAATTTACTGAGAAGACAGCCACAATAAAAATCCACTTTTCCCCAATTTTGACGGTTTTACCTTCTCATTTCAAAATTATACTGCTCTAGCTTTCTTCTTCCTCCAGATTTCTCTCTCTCTCTCTCTGCAACTTGTTATCCATGGCTTCTCAAACTTCAAATGATGCTATTCCTATCTCTGTGACACCCATTGCCTCCATCCCTCCTGCTCAAAGTCCTACAAAAGTAGCTTCAGCAACTAACCCCAAATCCTCTGCTAATCCCAGCAAGAATCTGCCACATAAACCCACCCCAAATCCTACTCTGTTCTTCGCAAGTGAGGAGAAATTTCCTCATGCTAACATGCCTTCGACACTTTCAGAGAAGAATCTTTGCATCATCCGAGAGAGCTACCTGATACCAGATATCCACCATCTGAGGTTGCCTTCTTCTACCGAGCGGATGTACCAACAACCAGACGGTTGGACTGCCATTCCTCTTACTCTCCTGGAGAAAGGAGTCCGTTTTCCTCTTCACGCCTTCCTTATAACCCTTCTAGAGTTTGTGGGTGTGGGATTTACCCAACTAGTCCCAAACTCATATATTCATATCCTTGCTTTCATTGCTTTCTGTCATGAGTTAGGAATCACTCCTACTCTTGATTTCTTTTTCTCTATCTATACTGCCAATAAGTCCCGAGAAAAAGGATTCAAGGTGCTGAGTAAACAATCCCCGAAGGCTAATGAGAACTTCGAGAGGCGTTCCTTAATAGATACTCCTTCAAGCAACAAAGGATGGCATAAGGAATAGTTTTTTGTCAAGGGACCTGAGCTCTCCTCCATCTCGGACTGGACTTCTGCAGAACGACTCTCTGCTGACTTTGAAGATATCACCGAGGAATGCATGGCTAAAATGACAAAGCTTATAGAGAAGGTTCCGATGAAGGAATGGAGCTTCGGACTTTTAAGAAAGCAAGTGTGGTTGTATGACCACAAATGTAAGTCCCGAACTCAACTGTTGTATAATTTCTTAAGTTCTTCATTTGTAACTATTCTGAAATAATGTCTTTATCTGCTTCAGTATCTCTCATCAAACTTACTTCTATTGACCGAAAGGAATTAGACAAATTTCTTTCTAGTAAATCTTCTCGAACTTCTACCGAACCCTAAAGCATTGAACCTCCAACCTCTGAACCACAAACTTCTGAACCCTATGCTTCTGAACCACAAACCGCTGAACCAACTCCCACCGAAGAGACAAGCCATCCTCATAGGAAGAAAAGGGCTGCTAGAAAACCAAAACATGTTCCTGAACCAACTTTTAATGAGAGTCTCCTAGATATGCCCATAGCCGAACGCACAAAACTCCTTCACACCAAAAAGAGAAGAATCAAAATAACCCCCCTTTCTGCTAAAGAACTCAGAGTACCCTCTACTAAAGCCCCTCCTTCTCCTATCGTTCCAATAGAAATTGATGAACTTGAAGTAGAGCCTGAAGAGTATGATGAACCTAGTTCTCCCCTCGCTCAAAAAAGAAAACTCACTTCAGATGACCAACCACTGCCAACACCTGAACCTATAATAACTTATCTCCCACCTCCGCCTGAACAAATCATACCACCTCCACAACAACCTTCCTCTTCTGCCTTCATTTACGACACTGACGACCACCGCTACTCTATGGACGGACCTTAACGAAAACTTCCCTTTTCACCTCTACAATGCCTTCGTTTGCGATACTGATGACCACCGCATTGGCAACAGTTCCATCATGGACTTAATCGAAGAGGGCATGACTCACCAAGCCAGAGTAAGCCAACTATAGTTTATCTTTCTGTATTTATAAATTTCCACTTGATGTTTATTTGCTGAATTCTACATAACTACAGGCAAATGGTATCTTCGGGCGCCTCCAACAAAGATATAAGAAAATTGAAGCCGAAGAGGATGCTGCCCAAAAGGAGAATGCAATTCTCAAGTCTTCTCTGGCAAAGGAGAGAAGCCAACATGGAGATGCCAAGTGGAATGCTGAGTGCCTCCGAAAAGACCTTGATAAGGTTAAAGAGCAATTGGCTACCACCGAAGATGTTCATCGAACCACGGTTGAATTAAATGTAGATCTAGTTCGAAAGAACGACGCTCTATCAAAATCCAACCAAAGCTTGGCGACACAAAATAACGAGGTCAAAGTATCCGAAGAATGGCATCTCAAACTTCAACGCAAAGTTGAGAATGAACTTCGAGAACTCAAAGCCCTCGGTCCCCCACTTACCGATGAACTCCGCAAAGAAATCCAAACTGAATACTATAAATCACTGGAACTGAACAATGAAATAGTTCAGATGTACGCTGAGGGTTATGAAACAGCCCAAAGTAAAGGCAAGGCGAAGCTCGCTATAGCCTCTCTGATCCCGACACTCCTCGACTCTTTTGAAGACGAAGACGAGGATAACGCCTGAAGACGACCTTCCTTAGCTTTTACTTTTATAACTTGTAAAAATTTATTCAACATTTTGTAATGACTTCTATTTTAATGAAATGTTATCAGCTTGTTCCCTTATTACTCCTTCAGCTTGAACTGTTAGTACATAATCAAGTAATAATATAACCTGAACTCAACACTTCAAATAAAACACGCGATAATATAATCTGAACTCAACACTTCAAATAAAATCAGGTAATAATATAAGGTAATACTTATTCATTACCGAAGTGTGAAACAAATCATCACCAATCCAATTCGCCATCTTCAGAATGAATAGATCCAACCGAACCTCCATGAAATCCAGTTCACCATCGACATGTCGAATCTGGATTCTATTCAACACCCAAAGAATAAACAGGTCACCGAACCTCCATGAAATCCAGTTCACCATCAACAGGTCGAATATGGATTCTATTCAATACCTAACGAATGAACAGGTCACCGAACTCCGAAGAAATTTAGTTCGCCATTAACAAGTCGAATCTGAACCCTGTTCACCGCCTAATAGAATGAATAGGTCACCGAACCTCCATGAAATCCAGTTCACCATCGACAGGTCAAATCTGGACCATGTGTTAGATCCCAAATTTTATGAATAAAGATTTAATTTTCTCGAAATATTTTTTTAATATTATGGTGTGAATTTGAGATAATGTTATAGTTGTGGGTAGTATTTATAAATTTTGTAAAGTATGCAAGTTGTTATATAATATTCGTTTGGTCGGGAAATATCCGTACGACTGCATAATCATTGGTGGACCCCACAACGGAAGTATTGTCGTAGTAAGAAAACGACAGAATTATCTTTTTATAAAAATAACGGCGAAAGTTTTACCGTTAAAACTGTTGAACTATTCGGTAGTAAAAGTACAGTAATATGCGTGGTTGCATAGTAGCACACGGTATTGATTATTGATGCTTACGTAAGAAGTCACTCAGTTATACTCAATTCTTACTACAGTAATTGTTGTATCATATCTCTCATATTATTGATTCAATTATTATCACAGTAGCATCTGTATAATATGTTATGTTATTAAATCAATAATTGAGACGGCAAAGTTATTCATATTATTATTTATAATATTAACGATGTCTAGAAGCCAAGGAGAGGTTTGGTCACCTAATTGCGCGCCAATAAGGAGAATTCCTTATTGGAAAGTCTCCTCTTTCCTGAGAACGACCTGGTCGATTAATATTGTGAATTATAATAAAAGTGATAAGTTTTGTTTTATTATTATTATAAATGTAATAAAATAGAAAATTTTTTATATAAAACAGAATACTTTTATAAAGTTATTTATTTTATTAGACTATAAATAGAATATATGATATTCTATTATGTATAGTATTTGCATAGTGTCTGCATAGTATTTATATAGTAAAATTTTTTTATATAAAACAGAGTACTTTTATAAAGTTATTTGTTTTATTAGACTATAAATAGAATATATAGTATTCTATTATGCATAGTATTTGCATAGTGCCTGCATAGTGTTTGAATAGTAAAATCTTTTTATAAAAAACAGAATACTTTTATAAAGTTATTCGTTTTATTAGATTATAAATAGAATATATTATATTTTATTTAAAAGATTTTGTTTTATTAGAATATTTTATTAATACTGCATAGTAAATCAATATGGACCGTCCATTTAAAAGTAAATCAATCTGGACCGTTCATGAATTAGTTACTATTCAGTCAATTCTCCTATAAATAGAAGCTCATTCCTTCATTATTTCTTACGAATTCATTGAAACTCTAGAGAGAGAAACTATAGAGAGAAAGAAGAAAAGTATTCTGCTACTTCACTACTCCTATATCCAATTTCTTCTAAGGTAAGGGGTATTATTTCTTTCGTATTCATGAAGAGAACTTCTGTTATTCCATTCTTTATTATTATGTTAGAATAACCTGTATACGTGGACTACCCTATACTTGGTAAAATTCTTCTGTTATTCTATTCCTTATTATTATGTTGGAATAACCTGTATATGCGAAGTACCGCATACATGGTGAAATTCTGTTGTTATTCCATTCTTTATTATTCCGTCGAAATATCATGTCTGTGTGTTTACGCATGACCTGGTTCTATTTTTTATTATTCTGTCGGAAAATCCTGTATGTGCGTTTACGTTTGACCTGCTTCCATTATTTATTATTCTGTTGGAATAACCTGTATGTGCGGTTTTTCGCATGTATGGTAAATTCTTCTGTTATTCTATTCTTTATTATTCTGTTGGAATAACATGTCTATGTAGATTACCACGTGCATGGTGAATGATCCTTGGTATTCATTCCTTATTAAATTGTGGAAATGATCTGTCTACGTGGATTACCGCATGGCGAGCGAAAATCCATTTGCAGTTTTATATATTCTATTATACTTAGTTGGTTAAAGCTTTGGCTTCTATACTCCATGAAATTAGTGAAATATCCTTGATATTGTCGCTTCATCCAGTATGTTTTCATGAAAATATTCTTCTGAGCATTCTTGAATTTTACTCTACAAAGCAGTATCATGTTGACAATTTAGACGTTATTGGTTCCTGAATAAATTAATTCTTGAACTTGTTTTTATTGAATTCTTATATCATTGTCATCATCCCCATGTTTATATTTTGTTGAAAGTCATCTTTGGCCTATGGTGCATAGATGGACTTGGTATGATTATAAATAGGGATTATTCGGTGTAATCATGACCGTAATGTTACAAATGATGTGGTAAAAGTCCTCATTGGCCCGTAGTGCATTGATGAACAGTTGTTGGCATGATCATGACCATTGATGAATACACGAATATCCTTCGCCCGTAGTACATGGATAATGTGTGGTCGTGACACTAATGAATATCCTTAGTCGCAGTGCAGGGATGATGTGGATTATTTATTAAGCTGAGTCTCAGCGATAAAAGTGATGAAAAACCTTTTTAAATCATTAAAGATAGTAGATTTTATTCTCTACTTGACTCTTTTAATGGATAGCTTGTTCCGTTGCAGTTAAACTTGAGGTTTGTTATAATTTATCAGTTTAACACTGTTGAAGGCTAACAATAATTTATTCTGCATTATCTTAGTCATAATATTTCTTACTGGGCTAGTTGAGCTCACCCTTTTACTTTTACTGTTCTCTTTAGGAAATGAGAACATAGCAGGGACTAGTCGGGGAACGGAGTGACGGTCCAGATGATAGCATTAGTAGTCCTCACTATTCTATAAAATAGTGTGATAATAAATATATTGATGACTTATTTTGAGTTTGAATACTGTCTAAAAGACAATATTTATATTAAAACTCACAGCTCATGTTGTATATTTAAGATTATACTTGTATTCTGTACCATGTATTTGGCGACTCAGGATAGGTGATGTGTAAGACCCCGAATTTTATGAAATAAAAGTATTCAATTTTTCTTATAATTACGATTCAGTAAATGGTTAAATTGATAAAAAGAAAAGTTAAGGGTTTTATATGAAATTTTTTCAAAATAAACAAGTGGCTATAAAATACTTATTTTTGTCGGGGAATATTCGTTTGGTCGTGGAATATTCTTTCTGTCGGGAAATATTCGTTTCGTCGTGGAATATTCTTTCTATCGGGGAATATTCGTACGATGGCGCAGCTAATTGTGGGTCCCATAACGGATAACTGTCGGATGAAGATAACGACAAAATTTGAGTTTTTATAAATAACGGCGTAGTTGTTACCGTTAACACTGTTGGAATATCCGGTGGTTAAAATACTGTAATACGCGTAGTTGCACAGTAGCACACGGTATTGCACAGTATTTTTTTTAATTATTGATTCTTACGTGAGAAGGCACTACTCAATAATTGTTACAGTAATTACTGTTCAATATTTTATTTTATTGAATCAATAATTGCTGCGTTGATATTTTATATTACTGTTGTTTCAATAATTGTTACTGCACAGTATTTCCCATTATCAGATCAATAATTCATATTATTTGAATAATATTATTAGATAACATTATTGGCAATGTCTAGAAAGTTCTGTCTAAGGAGAGGTTTGGTCACCTAATTGCGCGCCAGTAAGGAGAAATCCTTATCGGAAAGCCCCATCTTTCCTGACAACGGCCTGGTTGTCATAAATGTGATTCTGTAATATTATTTGTGAATAATTAATTATTAATTCATATGATAAGGAAATATTTATTTTATGTGGATATAAATGAGGGATATATTTTTGTTGTTAAAAATGAAGGAATTAATGTTGAGGTGTTTTATATGTATTTTTGTCGGAACGGAGGTATTGAAAATCAAATTAGGATTTTTGAGATATTTTGCGGGGGTAATAATTTTTAATCCGACCGTTGGATCGTAGTAATTTTTAGATATGTTATTCATATATAAGTTGAGTATATGTCCACAAATTTTGAACCGTTAAAAATGAATGTATGATTTGTTATGAATTTTACAAGATGACTGGTTCAGAAATTGTAGAAGTTGCGGAATTTGTCATTTTGGCGGAAAATTTTAGAATTGGTGGGCCCTACTCTTGGTTGATAAAAAAATGTGCTGAGATTTTTATTCAAATGTGGTGGGTGGGAATAGTAGCAGGTAAGCCATCAGGTTGCAGGTTAAGTCTGCTTCGGCGTGCTAACATTTTCCTATAAATAGAGGGCTAAGTTAGAATTGAAAATCACACCAGAAACATAAGCTTTCTCTCTTTCTCTCTCTATATTATGAAGCATATTTTGTGAGTATTTAGATACTTTGAGAGTTGCTATTCAGTGCAAGTTTCCTTCGGCTTTGCATTCCAGTCAGAAGTGTTGCTCTTTTGAGGTAAGGGATAGTAAGGAATTTTAAGGGTTATTATGTTTTTCAGTTCGTAATTCTTCTGACCTTCAGAAAATTCTAGAAAAATTTGAAGTAATATTTTGATGAGTTTTATTGATTGTGTCCAAAAATGGTAATTTTTGGATGTATATATTAAGAGTTATGAATTTTACGGGAAAAGACTATTTTAAAAGTAACCGCTTATAACTCCTTGTGGTTAACTCCAAAATTAATGAAATTATTATTGAGAGTACATCTATATAATATCAGGGTACTCTGTGAATTTTGGAATTTTTGGATAAAGGTACAATTTATGATAAATGTCTAAATATTCGGCGGTTTTGGCCATATGAAAAATAGTAAATGAATTTTAAAAATTTTGAAAAAAATATATGTTCAATATGGGACTATATTCTGATAAATCCCAGAAAAGAAATATTTTTGGAACTGATTTGGTATTTTTCATGAAAATAGACTAGTTATGAGTAAATGAATTAAATATGTTATGTGAAGTAAGAAAATTAGAAAATAGGATTTTATGGCTTGAGAATCCTATATGAGGTATATGCAGATTTTTTATGAGGGTTTTGGTTATTGGTAATGAAATCTTATGAGTTTGGCATTTTAGGATGATTAAATGCATTATTTTGTAAAGTGTAAACAATTAAATTGTTTATAAGCTTAAGAAATATTATTCTTTCAATATCATTATACCGAAATATTGGTATGTATTTTATTGTAGAATTTCTACCTTTTTGTGTCGGATTTACTATTCATGAGTTACTATTCACGACAAAATTGGTTTCTTTTTCTGACCAAATTATAGTTGATTTATGAATATTACTCTTAAGATTAAATCTATATTTTGATCATATTATTTTTATTATCATATATAATATTTTTATAACCCTGATGTTGAAATTCTCTTTCACTTGAGTGTAAAGATGGGTAGATTGTTGGTATGATCATGACTATGGGTTCTCTTTGGCCAGTAGTGCAAAGTTGAACTGTTGACTGGTATGATCATGACCATTGAATTTATAACTGAATATCTTTAGCTTAAGTGTAAAGGTGAATTGATCAACATGGTTATAATTATTGTTTATATAATTCTGAAATGATTATATATTTCTTTGAGATATTAATATATTTGGCCTATAGTGTAAATATGAACTGTTGAATATCTTTGGCCTGTAGTGCAAATATGAATTATTGATGAATATCTTTGGCCTGTAGTGCAAAGATGAACTGTTGATGAATATCTTTGGCCTGTAGTGCAAAAATGAATTATTGATGAATATATTTGGCCTATAGTGCAAATATAAACTGTTGAAGAATGTCTTTGACCTGTAGTGCAAAGATGAACTGTTGATGAATATCTTTGGCCTGTAGTGCAAAGATGAATTATTGATGAATATATTTGGCCTGTAGTGCAAAGATAAATTATTGATGAATATCTTTGGCCTGTAGTGCGAAGATAAACTGTTGTTGAATATCTTTGGCCCGTAGTGTAAAGATGGTTTGTTGATGAATATCTTTGGCCGTAATGCGAAGATGGATTTATTAGAATGATTATGAACATGAACTGTGATTTGGTATAACCATGATCTTTGATGTTTCAGGTGATGAAAATTATCTTTGTCGTGGATGAGAAAAAGAATTTAGAACTACAATTACGATTATGAGTTATACACGTGATTGTGGACAGGAATTGTTAATTGATGTTACAGGGATAAAATATTGTTGGTGGACTTTTAACATGGAGAAGATAATCGATTTTATGGTCTATTTAACTCTTCTAATGGATTGCTCATTCCGCTGCAACTATGGTTGAAAAGTTTTATCATCTACCATATGTTCTAAATCTCTGATTTATTACTGTTAAAGGCTATTGATAATTTATTTATCTTTAGTCAAGATATGCTTTACTGAGCTAGTTGTGCTCGTCCTTTTGCTTCACAATTCCTTTTCAGGTAATAAAAGTGTAGCTGGGTCGAGCGAGCGTAACGGGGAAATAGAACGGTGGTCTCTAGCTGTGGAGGTTCTCCCTAAGCAGTATAGAAAAGTGTTGTATACATCATTTAGTAGTTATATTTGGTGAATCAAATAGGGTGAGGCGAACCCAACGTTGGAAGGGTGTTTTGCCACTATCATACAAGATGTCTAATGACATACAACCTCGTATCATCATAAGACAGGGTTGTGCTCATCCACTTGCTGAGTATATTTACGAGCACTACCTATATAATCTTGGTGTTTGTTTGAAGTATAATTCTCAATTAGAGACAGTGGAGATAATGATAAGTCAAGAGAAGACTCACCATTGGGAAGAATATGATAGTAATATTCTCGTTTTTCTTTGGGGTATATTGGGTCAACCAAAGATAATTCTGTGGCCATATGATATCTATCATAACCAATAAGCATGACTTCCTAAAGATTCTAATTTCTAAAACAGTTTTTGACTATACCTTTATATAAGGTGTCATTGTGAGGTGCTGTCCACGGTTGGGACATGAGTCATATTTGGTATATATTTGTATCCAAACTCACAGCATATATGTTATTGTATTTTGCACGACAATTGTTGTAATAAAGTTGTAGTTATTTTTTGTACCATGTATTTGGCGACTCAGAATAGGTTGGATGGAATGGACCTATTTCGGGGTTGTCACATTTGGTATCAGAGCTATAAGTAAAGAGCCCCGAGCCTCTCGCTGGTGACTTCCTATTGATAAGGGATGCACCGAAGCCAGACTCTCCGTAGGGGACGCCGTTCTGCGGTGGCAAACTGATTGGTATCAATGTAAGGTGCTGACACAAGTTGGTGTCCAGAGTTACATTTTGGTATCAGAGCTTAGGGATATGGTCTCTGGTGGAGATCGGAGAATAGAACTAGGAAGGGAGAGACGAGTAAAATCCTTCGCTAGTGTGTCCTACCTAAGCTTATTTGTTGGTCAGTCATAATATCGGGATATTATGTGATATGTTAATTTGTTCAATTAACCCTTGTTTTGAAGCTGTATTCTAGAATGATATCTGAAGTACAGGAGATGATCAATGGAGAAATCATGATGACAGGGAAGATGGAATCTGAAATGAAAGCAAGGTATTCTCAACTCTTTGAAATACCAGGTACGTAAATTTCGGGGACGAAATTTCATAAGGAGGGGAGATTGTAAGACCCTGAATTTTATGAAATAAAAGTATTCAATTTTTCTTATAATTACGATTCAGTAAATGGTTAAATTGATAAAAAGAAAAGTTAAGGGTTTTATATGAAATTTTTTCAAAATAAACAAGTGGCTATAAAATACTTATTTTTGTCGGCGAATATTCGTTTGGTCGTGAAATATTCTTTCTGTCGGGGAATATTCGTACGACGGCGCAGCTATTTGTGGGTCCCATAACGGATAACTGTCGGATGAAGATAACGACAAAATTTGAGTTTTTATAAATAACGGCGTAGTTGTTACCGTTAACACTGTTGGAATACCCGGTGGTTAAAATACAGTAATACGCGTAGTTGCACAGTAGCACACGGTATTGCACAGTATTTTTTTCAATTATTGATTCTTACGTGAGAAGGCACTACTCAATAATTGTTACAGTAATTACTGTTCAATATTTTATTTTATTGAATCAATAATTGCTGCGTTGATATTTTATATTATTGTTGTTTCAATAATTGTTACTGCACAGTATTTTCCATTATCAGATCAATAATTCATATTATTTGAATAATATTATTAGATAATATTATTGGCAATATCTAGAAAGTTCTGTCTAAGGAGAGGTTTGGTCACCTAATTGCGCGCCAGTAAGGAGAAATCCTTATCGGAAAGCCCCATCTTTCCTGAGAACGGCCTGGTTGTCATAAATGTGATTCTGTAATATTATTTGTGAATAATTAATTATTAATTCATATGATAAGGAAATATTTATTTTATGTGGATATAAATGAGGGATATATTTTTGTGGTTAAAAATGAAGGAGTTAATGTTGAGGTGTTTTATCTGTATTTTTGTTGGAACGGAGGTATTGAAAATCAAATTAGGATTTTTGAGATATTTTACGGGGGTTATAATTTTTAATCCGACCGTTAGATCGTGGTAATTTTTGTATATGTTATTCATATATAAGTTGAGTATATGTCCACAAATTTTGAACCGTTAAAAATGAATGTATGATTTGTTATGAATTTTACGAGATGACTGGTTCAGAAATTGTAGAAGTTGCGGAATTTGTCATTTTGGCGGAAAATTTTAGAATTGGTGGGCCCCACTCTTGGTTGATGAAGAAATGTGCTGAGATTTTTATTCAAATGTGCTGGGTGGAAATAGTAGCAGGTAAGCCATCAGGTTGCAAGTTAAGTCTGCTTCGGCGTGCTAACATTTTCCTATAAATAGAGGGCTAAGTTAGAATTGAAAATCACACCAGAACATAAGCTTTCTCTCTTTCTCTCTCTATATTATGAAGCATATTTTGTGAGTATTTAGATACTTTGAGAGTTGTTATTCAGTGCAAGTTTCCTTCGGCTTTGCATTCCAGTCAGAAGTGCTGCTCTTTTGAGGTAAGGGATAGTAAGGAATTTTAAGGGTTATTATGTTTTTCAGTTCGTAATTCTTCTGAACTTCAAAAAATTCTAGAAAAATTTGAAGTGATATTTTGATGAGCTTTATTGATTGTGTCCAAAAAGGGTGATTTTTGGATGTATATATTATGAGTTATGAATTTTACGGGAAAAGACTATTTTAAAAGTAACCGCTTATAACTCCTTGTTGTTAACTCCAAAATTGATGAAATTTTTATTGGGAGTACATCTATATAATATCAGGGTACTCTGTAAATTTTGGAATTTTTGGATAAAGGTACAATTTATGATAAATGTCTAAATATTCGACGGTTTTGACCATATGAAAAATAGTAAATGAATTTTAAAAATTCTGAAAAAAATATATGTTCAATATGGGACTATATTCTGATAAATCCCAGAAAAGAAATATTTTTGGAACTGATTTGGTATTTTTCATGAAAATAGACTAGTTATGAGTAAATGAATTAAATATGTTATGTGAAGTAAGAAAATTGGAAAATAGGATTTTATGGCTTGAGAATCCTATATGAGGTATATGCAGATTTTTGCTGAGGGTTTTGGTTATTGGTAATGAAATCTTATGAGTTTGGCATTTTAGGGGATGATTAAATGCATTATTTTGTAAAGTGTAAACAATTAAATTATTTATAAGCTTAAGAAATATTATTCTTTCAATATTATTATACCGAAATATTGGTATGTATTTTATTGTGAAATTTCTACCTTTTTGTGTCGGGTTTACTATTCATGAGTTACTATTCACGAGTTACTATTCACGACAAAATTGGTTTCTTTTTCTGACCAAATTATAGTTGATTTATGAATATTACTCTTAAGATTAAATCTATATTTTGATCATATTATTTTTATTATCATATATAATATTTTTATAACCCTGATGTTGAAATTCTCTTTCACTTGAGTGTAAAGATGGGTAGTTGTTGGTATGATCATGACTATGGGTTCTCTTTGGCCAGTAGTGCAAAGTTGAGCTGTTGACTGGTATGATCATGACCATTGAATTTATAACTGAATATCTTTAGCTTAAGTGTAAAGGTAAATTGATCAACATGGTTATAATTATTGTTTATATAATTCTGAAATGATTATATATTTCTTTGAGATATTAATATATTTGGCCTATAGTGTAAATATGAACTGTTGAAGAATATCTTTGGCCTGTAGTGCAAAGATAAATTATTGATTAATATCTTTGGCCTGTAGTGCAAAGATGAACTGTTGATAAATATCTTTGGTCTGTAGTGTAAAAATGAATTATTGATGAATATATTTGGCATATAGTACAAATATGAACTGTTGAAGAATATCTTTGGCATGTAGTGCAAAGATGAACTGTTGATGAATATCTTTGGCCTGTAGTGCAAAGATGAATTATTAATAAATATCTTTGGCCTATAGTGCAAAGATGAACTGTTGATGAATATCTTTGGCCTGTAGTGCAAAGATAAATTATTGATGAATATCTTTGGCATGTAGTGCGAAGATAAACTGTTGTTGAATATTTTTGGCCCATAGTGCAAAGATGGTTTGTTGATGAATATCTTTGGCCGTAGTGCGAAGATGGATTTATTAGCATGATTATGAACAGGAACTGTGATTTGGTATAACCATGATCTTTGATGTTTCAGGTGATGAAAATTATCTTTGTCGTGGATGAGAAAAAGAATTTAGAACTACAATTACGATTATGAGTTATACACGTTATTGTGGACAGTAATTGTTGATTGATGTTACAGGGATAAAATATTGTTGGTGGACTTTTAACATGGAGAAGATAATAGATTTTATGGTCTATTTAACTCTTCTAATGGATTGCTCATTCCGCTGCAACTATGGTTGAAAAGTTTTATCATCTACCATATGTTCTAAATCTCTGATTTATTACTGTTGAAGGCTATTGATAATTTATTTATCTTTAGTCATGATATGCTTTACTGAGCTAGTTGTGCTCACCCTTTTGCTTCACAATTCCTTTTCAGGTAATAAAAGTGTAGCTGGGTCGAGCGAGGGTAACGGGAAAATAGAACGGTGGTCTCTAGCTGTGGAGGTTCTCCCTAAGCAGTATAGAAAAGTGTTGTATACATCATTTAGTAGTTATATTTGGTGAATCAAATAGGGTGAGGCGAACCCAACGTTAGAAGGGTATTTTGCCACTATCATACAAGATGTCTAATGACATACAACCTCGTATCATCATAAGACAGGGTTGTGCTCATCTACTTGCTGAGTATATTTACGAGCACTACCAATATAATCTTGGTGTTTGTTTGAAGTATAATTCTCAATTAGAGACAGTGGAGATAATGATAAGTCAAGAGAAGACTCACCATTGGGAAGAATATGATAGTAATCTTCTCGTTTTTCTTTGGGGTATATTGGGTCAACCAAAGATAATTCTGTGGCCATATGATATCTATCATAACCAATAAGCATGACCTCCCATGTACGAAGGTTTCCTTGAGCACTTCCTAATGATTCTAATTTCTAAAACAGTTTTTGACTATACCTTTATATAAGGTGTCATTGGGACATGAGTCACATTTGGTATATATTTGTATCCAAACTCACAGCATATATGTTGTTGTATTTTGCACGACAATTGTTGTAATAAAGTTGTAGTTGTTTTCTGTACCATGTATTTGGCGACTCAGAATAGGTTGGATGGAATGGACCTATTTCGGGGTTGTCACATGATGTATACCTATTTTGGGGGCGTCACAATTGGTATCAAAGCTTAGGGATATTATGAAACAACCCGGATCAAATCCTGAGTCCAGAACAAATCTCGGGTTAAATCCCAAGTCCGAATCGAATCAAATCTATCAAAATAAGGCCTCAAACCACTGGCCCAATAATATCTTCTTGGGTCATCTTAGCCCACCACAGGCTCCCAAAAGGTCATGACTTGAAGGTACTATTGGTAGCAACTTATTTCCTTATATGCAGACAAATTTTTCCCCTATTTTTCGATGTGAGACTGGGGTGTTACAAACTCTCCCACTTAAATTTCTAACATCCCCGTCAGAATCGATCACACACACAGCCCAAAGATTCTTTGCCTCTCTAACCATTGTGGGATAATACCGGCTGGCTTCGTTTCCCCACCTCTGGACCTCCATCTCTCCATTGTGGGATAATACCATCAGCCTTCGTGTGCCCACCTCCGGCAACCCGATCGGATGACCCGACCCGAGTTTTCGAGAGTCGGCTCTGATACCATATGAAATAACCCGGGTCAAATCCTGAGTCCGGAACAAATCTCGGGTCAAATCCCAAGTCGGAATCGAATCAAATCTATCAAAATAAGGCCTCAAACCATTGGCCCAATAATATCTTCTTGGGTCATCTTAGCCCACCACAGGCTCCCAAAAGGTCATGACTTGAAGGTACTATTGGTAGTAACTTATTTCCTTATATGCAGACAAATTTTTCCCCTATCTTTTGATATGGGACTGGGGTGTTACAAAGAAAAATTTGTCTGCATATAAGGAAATAAGTTACTACCAATAGTACTTTCAAGTCATGACCTTTTGGGAGCCTGTGGTGGGCTAACATGACCCAAGAAGATATTATTGGGCCAGTGGTTTGATGTCTTATTTTGATAGATTTAATTCGATTTGGACTTGGGATTTGACCCGAGATTTATTCCGGACACGAGATTTGACCCGAGTTGTTTCATATGGTATCAGAGCCGACTCTCGAAAGCTCGGGTCGGGTCCTCCGATCGAGTTGTCGGAGGTGGGGACACGAAGGCTGGTGGTATTATCCCACATTAGAGAGATGGAGGTCCGGAGGTGGGGAAACGAAGCCAGCCGGTATTATCCCACAATGGCTAGAGAGGCAAAGAATCTTTGGGCTGTGTGTGTGATCGGTTCTGACAGGGACATCAGAAATTTAAGTGAGAAAGTTCGTAACACCCCAGTCCCACATCGAAAGATAGGGGAAAAATTTGTCTGCATATAAGAAAATAAGTTGCTACCTATAGTACCTTCAAGTCATGACCTTTTGGGAGCCTGTGGTGGGCTAAGATGACCCAAGAAGATATTATTGGGTCATTGGTTTGAGGCATTATTTTGATAGATTTGATTCGATTCAGACTTAGGATTTGACCCGAGATTTGTTCCGGACTCAGGATTTGACCCGGGTTGTTTCATATGGTATCAAAGCCGACTCTCGAAAGCTCAGGTCTGGTTACCCGATCGGGTTATCGGAGGTGGGGACACGAAGGCTGGTGGTATTATCCCACAATGAAGAGATGAAGGTCCGGAGGTGTGGACACGAAGTCAGCCGGTATTATCCCACAATGGGAGAGGCAAAGATCTTTGGCCCGTGTGTGTGATCGGTTCTGACGGGGACGTCAGAAATTTAAGTAGGGGAGCTTGTAACACCCCAGTCCAATATCCAAATATAGGGGAAAAATTTGTCTGCATATAAGGAAATAAGTTACTACCAATAGTACCTTCAAGTCATGACCTTTTGGGAGCCTGTGGCGGGCTAAGATGACCCAAGACGATATTATTGGGCCAGTGGTTTGAGGCCTTATTTTGATAGATTTGATTCGATTCGAACTTGGGATTTGACCCTAGATTTGTTCCGGACTCAGGATTTGACACGGATTGTTTCATATGATCCCTGACTGAGATGTGAGATAAGAACTAGGAGGGAAGAGACCGGGAATTCTTTCGCTAGTATGACCTACCTAAGTTTATTTGGTATTTAATTGGTCGGTCAGAGTATAGGGATAATATGTGATATATTAATTAATCCTTGTTTTGTGGCGTTATTTGAAAATAGCATCCGAAAATGTTCAGATAAGCAATGAAGCACATGAGACCGTTGAGTCACCAACGATCAATACGCATGATAATGTGCAATAGGAAGATAATAATCCTCAGGTAAACAACAACACCGATCAGATGATGAACGATGGGATGTTCAGAGGCTTTATGCAATTCATGCAACATCAGGTGAAAGAGACTCCTGTTCAAAATGTAGGTGGAAATATTGGCAACCCACGGTCGGTCACTGCTAAGCAGTTCAAGGAGTTGGGACCGCCGGAGTTTTTCGGAAAGCCAGAACCACTTAAGGCGGGGACGTGGATAAAGCAGATCAACAAGATATTTGATGTCTTGAGATGCTCTGAGGAGCAAAAGGTTCCCTTTGCCACCTTCATGTTGTGCGCAGAGGCAGATTACTGGTGGGAATCTGTAAAGCGTACTCAACCTGCCGCACTGAAGATGTCTTGGGAGAAGTTCCAAGAATTGTTCAACGACAAGTACTTTTCCGAAAGTATTTGTCACATGAATGAGGTAGAGTTCATTAAGTTGGAGAAAAATAATTTGAACGTGTCGCAATACGAGGCTAAATTTGAGAAGTTATCCCGGTTTGTATCCCATTTGGTCGATAATGATGAGCGAATGACGCGAATGTTTTTACGAGGTTTGAAACCCGATATACGTCAATACCTCATTTCTCACAAACTTTATTTATATCCAGATGTTGTGAATAGGGCTCAGTTATTGGAGCGCGATAATGAGTCAGCACAACCAAAAGGCAACGACCAACAACACGATAATAATCGTACCAGTGGCAACGGCCATCGGAACAATAATAACCATCGTGGAGGAAATTATCATGCCAAGAATGGTAACCACTTCGGTGGTAATCATGGCCAAGATAATAGGAGTGGAAATTTCAAGAAGAGAATGTTCAACAACGATGGAAAGACAGCAGCACCAACACCCGTTTTCACGGAAGGAGAACGACCACTAATTGTATGCTTCAAATTCGGAGGGGAGGGACATATCAGTCCAAACTGTGTGATGCAGTCCAAAACATGTTATAATTATGGAAGAGAACGTCACCTAGCCCAATTTTATCGTGCACCAAAGTCAAGTCCAGCTAGGACGGTGGCACCAAAGGCGGATACGGACAAAAAAAAGTCGGTAGTTTCAGGAAGAGCATTTTTTGTGACTTCTCAAAAATCGAGTGACCCGGACGAAGTTAGCACGGGTTAGTTAATTATAAATTCTTGCAAAATCTATACCTTATTATATTCCGGTTCTACCCATTCTTTTATCTCTCTTGCTTGCGCTCAACGTTTAAATTTGACTCTGGAAAAATTAGACTTTGACTTATCGGTTGAAACTTCGTTAGCAGAAGCCTTCGTTACCTCCACTGTTTATAAATCTTGTTGATTCAAATCGACACTTTCACGTTACCTGTCGATCTTATCTCTTTAAAAATGCTTACCTTTGATGTGATTTTGGGAATCGATTGGTTAACTACTCATCAAGCTTTTCGTAAGGTGGTTAGCTTTCATATTCCTAACCAACCTGTTATGCGAATTCAAGCAACCAAACCACTAAAGTCAATTATTGTCATATCAAGCCATAAGTAAAAAGCCCCGGTCCTTTCGTTGTTGACTTCCTTGTGTGGAATGCATAGAAGCCAGACTTTCCGTAGAGGATGTTGTGAATGACGATGGCAAGTTGATAGGTATCAATGTGATGTACTATTCAAGTCTTGGATGAGAGTCACAGTTTTGAATGATATTTCTATTGTTAATAAATTTTCTAACGTATTCTTGAAGACTTCTTAGCCTACCCCTAGAGCGTGAAATCGAATTTTGTATTGACCAAAGTACAAAATCCATTTCTAAAATCATAAAATATTTCTTCAATCAAAATGAACTTATAATGCGCCAAAGACGTTGGCTAGAGCTGTTAAAGATTATAATCGTACCATTCAATACCATCATGGGAAAGGGAACGTGGTAGCTGACGCATTGAGTAGAAGATCGTATGCGTTTACGAGTACGATGTTGTTAACATAAAAACCCATTTTGTATGACTTGCAAAGGATGGAGATAGAGTTAAAGACTCCAGGGACCCATGTGATGATGGTGAATATAAGAGTAGAATCGACTTTAATCGATAAAGTTAAAGCCGCTCAAGCTACACACTCGAATCTGATGAATGTGAAGAAGAAGGTTCATGAGGGCATTTTTCTAGAAGCAAGAATCGACCAAGAGAGGAAATCTCAACCCTCGATTTAGTTGGCCCATTTGAAATCCTCGATCGAGTAGGAATTGTGGCCTATAGACTCGTTTTACCGCCAAGTTTGTCGCGTGTTCATAACGTTCTTTTTCACGTATCGATGTTATATAAATATGTGGACAACCCGAACCACATTATTGAATTGGAATTGGACGAGATAGCAAAAGATTTAACGTATGAGGAGATACGTGTTAAAATCTTGGATAAGAAGGATTATATTCGATACTCAAAGGTTATACCTCAAGAGTTAAAGTGAAGTCATGGTATCTTCACCTATTCGGCATACCAGGTACGTACGTAAATTTCGAGGGTAAAATTTCATAAGGAGTGGAGATTGTGAGACCCCAAATTTTATAAATAAAGATTTAATTTTCTCAAAATATTTTTTTTATATTATGGTGTGGATTTGAGGTAGTGTTATAGTTGTGGGTAGTATTTATAAATTTTACAAAGTATGCAAGTTGTTATATAATATTCGTTTGGTCGGGAAATATTCTTTTTATCGGGGAATATCCGTACGATGACATAATCATTGGTGGACCCCACAACGAAAGTATTGTCGTAGTATGAAAACGACAGAATTATCTTTTTATAAAAATAACGGCGAAAGTGTTACCGTTAAAATTGTTGAACTACTCGGTAGTTAAAGTACAGTAATACGCGTGGTTACATAGTAGCACACGGTATTGATTATTGATGCTTACGTAAGAAGTCACTCAGTTATACTCAATTATTGCTACAGAAATTGTTACATCATATCTCTTATATTATTGATTCAATTATTGTCACAGTAGCATCTGTATAATATGTTATGTTATTAAATCAATAATTGAGACGACAAAGTTATTCATATTATTATTTACAATATTAACGATGTTTAGATGTTCTGCCAAGGAGAGGTTTGGTCACCTAATTACGCGCCAATATGGAGAAATCCTTATTGAAAAGCCCCCTCTTTCCTAGGAACGACCTAGTCGATTAATATTGTGAATTATAATAAAGGTGATAAGTTTTGTTTTATTATTATTATAAATGTAGTAAAACAGAAAACTTTTTATATAAAACAGAATACTTTTATAAAGTTATTTGTTTTATTAGACTATAAATAGAATATATGATATTCTATTATGCATAGTGTCTGCATAGTGTCTGCATAGTATTTGCATAGTAAAATCTTTTTTTATAAAACAGAATACTTTTATAAAGTTATTTATTTTATTAGACTATAAATAGAATATATAATATTTTATTATGCATAGTGTTTGTATAGTGTCTGTATAGTATTTGCATAGTAAAATCTTTTTATACAAAATAGAATACTTTTATAAATTTATTCGTTTTATTAGATTATAAATAGAATATATTATATTTTATTTAAAAATTTTTGTTTTATTAGAATATTTTATTAATACTGCATAGTAAATCAATATGGACCGTCCGTTTAAAAGTAAATCAATCTGGACCGTTCATGAATTAGTTACTATTCAGTCCATTCTCCTATAAATAGAAGCTCATTCCTTCATTATTTCTTACGAATTCACTGAAACTCTAGAGAGAGAAACTATAGAGAGAAAGAAGAAAAGTATTCTGCTACTTCACTACTTCTATATCCAGTTTCTTCTAAGGTAAGGGGTATTATTTCTTTCGTATTCATGAAGAGAACTTCTGTTATTCCATTCTTTTTATTATGTCAGAATAACCTGTATACGTGGACTACCCTATACTTGGTGAAATTCTTCTGTTACTGCATTCCTTATTATTCTGTTTGAATAACCTGTATATGCGAAGTACCGCATACATGGTGAAATTCTTCTTTTATTCCTTTCTTTATTATTCTGTTGGAATATCCTGTCTGTGCGTTTAGGCATGACCTGGTTTCGTTATTTATTATTCTGTTGGAATAACCTGTCTGTGCGGTCTATCGCATGCATGGTGAATTCTTCTATTATTCCATTCTTTATTATTCTGTTGGAATAACTTGTCCATGTGGATTACCACATGCATGGTGAATGATCATTCGTATTCATTCTTTATTAAATTGTGGAAATGATCTGTCTACGTGGATTACCGCATGGCGGGCGAAAATCCATTTGCAGTTTCATATATTCTGTTATACTCAGTTGGTTAAAGCTTTGGCTTCTATACTCCATGAAATTAGTGGAATATCCTTGATAATTGTGCTTCATCCAGTATGTTTTCATAGAAATATTCTTCTGAGCATTTAACCCCACAAAGCAGTATCATGTTGACAATTTGAACGTTATTGGTTCCTGGATAAATTAATTTTTGAACTTGTTTTATTGAATTCTTATATCATTGTCATCATCCTCATGTTTATATTATGTAAAAAGTCATCAATGGCCTGTAGTGTGGTATGATTATGACCAGAGATTATTCGGTATAATCATCACGTGCATTGATGAACAGTTGTTGGCATGATCATGACCATTGATGAATACACGAATATCCTTGGCCCGTAGTGCATGGATAATTTGTGGTCGTGATACTAATGAATATCATTGGCCATAGTGCAGGGATGATGTGGATTATTTATTAAGTTGAGTCTCATCGATAAAAGTAATGAAAAACCTTTTTAAATCATAAAAGATAGTAGATTTTATTCTCTACTTGACTCTTTTAATGGATTGCTTGTTCCGCTGCAGTTAAACTTGATGTTTGTTATATTGTATCAGTTTAACACTGTTGAAGGCTAACGATAACTTATTCTGCATTATCTTAGTCATAATATTTCTTACTGGGCCAGTTGAGTTCACCCTTTTACTTTCATTAATCTCTTCAGGAAATGAGAACGTAGCAGGGACTAGTCGGGGAACGGAGTAACGGTCCAGATGACAACATTAGTAGTCCTCACTATTCTATGAAATAGTGTGATAATAAATGTATTGAGGACTTATTTTGAGTTTGAATACTGTCTAGAAAATAATATTTGTATTAAAACTCACAGCTCATGTTGTATATTTAAGATTGTATTTTTATTCTGTATCTTGTATTTGGCTACTCAGAATAGGTGATGTATACCTATTTTGGGGGCGTCACAGTTGGTATCAAAGCTTAGGGATATGTTCCCTGGCTGAGATGTGAGACAAGAACTAGGAGGGGAGAGACGGAAAATTCCTTCGCTAGTATGACCTTCCTAAGTTTATTTGGCATTTAATTGGTCAGTCAGAGTATAGGGATAATATGTGATATGTTAATTAACCTTTGTTTTGTGGCAGTGTTTGAAATGACAGCTGAAAATGTTAACAATAGAGTGAATGAGACCGTTGAGACACCTTTAATCACCAACCATGTTAATGTTATGTCAAACGAAGAAAGAATTAGAGATATCTATGTGGTGAGTGAAGAACTAATAGTTGCATCCGAGCTAGTCGCAGAGGTAGCAGCTGAGAACGAGGAAGAAGAGGAAGAATAGGAACTTGAGGAGAATTTATTAGAAGAATTTTATGATCGAAATTTAGAATTTCAAAATCGTATTCATGAGTTAGAAGAGCAGGCTAAAGAACAAGGCAAGCGATCGTGGAGCAAAGAGATGAAACAATTCAAAATTGTGTTACCCGATATGCGATGCTTGAACAGAAGCACTCTTTGGCGGTATAAGATATTAGAGCTGGAATCTGAAAATGCTATGATCAAAGTTCTGATGAAAGAAAGAAACAACTGAACGAAGGAGAATAGATGATGCATGGGTAAAAGCCGCACGGCGCGTAGATATTGTAGAAAAAGACGTCCGATCCAATAAGGCCAAAATAGATTAAATGGATTTTGCTTTTTGGACAACAATTGGGAGAATCCAACATCGAATTCGGAATTACCCTGTGCAGAGCGGTCAACCCCAATTCGATATGGATCGGAGAGTAATGATTTGAATCATGGATCAGGAATGTGACGAAGCAAGTAAAGGTGGAATGTACTCTATAGCAAAGTCAACTCTAGCTGGGATGGTGTCACGCCAAAGGATGTCCCAGACAAGTCAAAATCGATAGTTTAAGAGAGAGCATTTTTTTGTGACGAGGAACACGAACGAAGTTATCACGGGTTAGTTAATTATAAATTCTTGTAAAGTTTATACCTTATTAGATACCGGTTCTACCCATTTCTTTTATCTCTCTTGCTTGCGCTCAACGTTTAAATTTGACTCTGGAAAAATTAGACTTTGACTTATCGGTTGAAATTTCGTTAGCAGAAGCTTTCGTTACCTCCACTATTTATAAATCTTGTTGATTCCAATAGACACTTTCACGTTACCTGTCGATCTTATCTCTTTGAAAATACTTGCATTTGATGTGATTTTAGGGATTGATTGGTTAACTACTCATCATGCTAAAATTGATTGTTTTCGTAAAGTTGTTAGCTTTTATATTCCTAACCAACCTCTTATAAGCAATCAAACCACTAAAGTCAATCATTGTCATATCAAGCCATAAGTAAAGAGCCCCGAGCCTTTCGTTGTTGACTTCCTTGTGTGGAATACACTGAAGCAGAACTTTTCGTAGGGGACGTCGTGAATAACGGTGGCAAGTTGATAGGTATCAATGTGACGTGTTATCCAAGTCTTGGATGAGAGTAACAGTTTTGAATGATATTTCTATTGTTAATAAATTTCCTGACGTATTCTTGAAGACTTCTTAGCCTACCCCTAGAGCGTGAAATCGAATTTTATATTGACAACAGTACAAAACCTATTTCTAAAACCCTCAAATATTTCTTTACCTAAAACGAACGTATAATGTGCCAAAGACGTTGGCTCGAAATGTTGAAGATTACGACTATACCATTCAATATCATCATGGGAAAGTGAACGTGGTAGCTAACACGTTGAGTAGAAGATCATATGCGTTTACGAGTGCGATGTTGTTAACACAAAAACCCATTTTATATGACTTGCAAAGGATGAAGATAGAGTTAAAGACTCCAGAGACCCATGTGATGATGGCGAATATACGAGTAGAATCCACTTTAATCGATAAAGTTAAAGCCGATCAAGCTACACACCCGAATCTGATGAATGTTAAGAAGAAGGTTCAAGAGGGCGTTATTCTAGAAGCAAGAATCGACGAAGAGAAGAAATCTCAACCCTCGATTTAATTGGCCCATTTGAAATCCTCGATCGAGTAGGAACTGTGGCCTATAGACTCGTTTTACCGCCAAGTTTGTCGCGTGTTCATAACGTTCTTTTTTCACGTATCGATGTTACGTAAATATGTGGACGACCCGAACCACATTATGGAATTGGAATTGGACGAGATAGCAGAAGATTTAACGTATGAGGAGATACGTGTTAAAATCTTGGATAAGAAGGATTATATTCGACACTCAAAGGTTATACCTCAAGAGTTAAAATTTAAAGTGAAGTCAAGGTATCCTCACCTATTCGGCATACCAGGTACGTACGTAAATTTTGAGGGTAAAATTTCATAAGGAGGGGAGATTGTGAGACCCCAAATTTTATGAATAAAGATTTAATTTTCTCAAAATAATTTTTTTAATATTATGGTGTGGACTTGAGATAGTGTTATAGTTGTGGGTAGTATTTATAAATTATGTAAAGTATGCAAGTTGTTATATAATATTCGTTTGGTCGGGGAATATTCTTTTTGTCAGGAAATATCCGTACGACGGCAGAATCATTGGTGGACCCCACAACGGAAGTATTGTCGTAGTAAAAAAACGACAGAATTATCTTTTTATAAAAATAACGGCGAAAGTGTTATCGTTAAAACTGTTGAACTACTCGGTAGTAAAAGTACAGTAATACGCGTGGTTACATAGTAGCACACTGTATTGATTATTGATGCTTACGTAAGAAGTCACTCAGTTATACTCAATTATTGCTACAGTAATTGTTGCATCATATCTCTCATATTATTAATTCAATTATTGTCACAGTAGCATCTGTATAATATGTTATGTTATTAAATCAATAATTAAGACGGCAAAGTTATTCATATTATTATTTGCAATATTAACGATGTCTAGAAGTTCTGCCAAGGAGATGTTTGGTCACCTAATTGCTTACCAATAGGGAGAAATCCTTATTAGAAAGCTCCCACTTTCCTAGGAACGACCTGGTCGATTAATATTGTGAATTATAATAAAGGTGATAAGTTTTGTTTTATTATTATTATAAATGTAATAAAACAGAAATTTTTTTATATAAAACAGAATACTTTTATAAAGTTATTTATTTTATTAGACTATAAATAGAATATATGATTTTCTATTATGCATAGTATTTGCATAGTGTCTGCATTGTATTTGTATAGTAAAATCATTTTATATAAAACAGAATACTTTTATAAAATTATTTGTTTTATTAGACTATAAATAGAATATATAATATACTATTATGCATAGTGTTTGCATAGTTCCTTTATAGTGGTTGCATAGTAAAATCTTTTTATATAAAACAAAATACTTTTATAAAGTTATTCGTTTTATTTGATTATAAATAGAATATATTATATTTTATTATAAAAATTTTTATTTTATTAGAATATTTTATTAATATTGCATAGTAAATCAATATGGACCGTCCGTTTAAAAGTAAATCAATCTGGATCGTTCATGAATTAATTACTATTCGGTCCATTCTCTTATAAATAGAAGCTCATTCCTTCATTATTTCTTACGAATTCACTAAAACTCTAGAGAGAGAAACTATAGAGAGAAAGAAGAAAAATATTCTGCTAGTTTACTACTCCTATATCCAGTTTCTTCTAAGGTAAGGGGTATTATTTCTTTCGTATTCATGAAGAGAACTTCTATTAATCCATTCTTTATTATTATGTTGGAATAACTTGTATGCGTGGACTACCCTATACTTGGTGAAATTGTTCTGTTATTCCATTCCTTATTATTCTGTTGGAATAACTTGTATATGCGAAGTACCGCATACATGGTGAAATTCTTCTGTTATTACATTCTTTATTATTCTGTCGGAATATCATGTCTGCGCGTTTACGCATGACTTGGTTATGTTATTTATTATTCTGTTGGAATAACCTGTCTGTGCGGTCTATCGCATGCATGGTGAATTATTCTGTTATTCCATTCTTTATTATTCTGATGGTATAAACTGTCTATGTGGATTACCACATGCATGGTGAATGATCCTTGGTATTCATTCCTTATTAAATTGTGGAAATGATCTGTCTACGTGGATTACCGCATGGCGGGCGAAAATCCATTTGCAGTTTCATACTATTATACTCAGTTGGTTAAAGCTTTGGCTTCTATACTCCATGAAATTAGTGGAATATCCTTGATAATTACGCTTCATCCAATATCTTTTCATGAAAATATTCTTCTGAGCATTCTTGAGTTTTACCCCATAAAGCAGTATCATGTTGACAATTTGGACGTTATTGGTTTCTAGATAAATTAATTCTTGAACTTGTTTTATTAAATTCTTATATCATTGTCATCATCCTCATGTTTATATTATTTTGAAAGTCATCTGTGGCCTGTAATGCATAGATGGACTTGGTATGATTATGACCAGGGATTATTCGATATAATCATGACCGTAATGTTATAAATGATGTGGTAAAAGTCCTCATTGGCCCGTAGTGCATTGATGGACAGTTGTTGGCATGATCATGACCATCGATGAATACACGAATATCCTTGGCCCGTAGTGCATGGATAATTTGTGGTCGTGATACTAATGAATATCCTTGGTCGTAGTGCAGGGATGATGTTGATTATTTATTAAGCTGAGTCTCAGCAATAAAAGTGATGAAAAACCTTTTTAAATCATAAAAGATAGTAGATTTCATTCTCTACTTGACTCTTTTAATGGATAGCTTGTTCTGCTGCAGTTAAACTTGATGTTTGTTATATTTTATCAGCTTAACACTGTTGAAGGCTAACGATAATTTATTCTGCATTATCTTAGTCATAATATTTATTACTGGGCTAGGTGAGCTCACCCTTTTTCTTTCATTGTGATCTTCAGGAAATGAGAACGTAGTAGGGACTAGTCGGGGAGCAGAGTGACGGTCCAGATGATAGCATTAGTAGTCCTCACTATTATATGAAATAGTGTGATAATAAATGTATTGAGGACTTATTTTGAGTTTGAATACTGTCTAGAAGACAATATTTGTATTAAAACTCACAGCTCATGTTGTCTATTTAAGATTGTATTTGTATTCTGTACCATATATTTGGCGACTCAGAATAGGTGATGTATACCTATTTTAGGGGCGTCACACCACTGCCTAAAGGATGAACAGGTCACCAAACCCCCAAACAACCATTAGATAAATTATCATTAGAGAAATTGGAGAAAAAAGCTTCAATTATTGATGACAACTGTTAGCATAATTACAGACTTTTGTACACTGATACTAGCCCTACTGAAAATACTTCTGAAGCCTTCCTGTATGCCAAGTATTCTTTATCTCTGACCCATCTAAAGCTCGCAGTCGATAAGTCCCTGGCTTCAGTACCTCAATGACTTCATAAGGACCTTCCCAATTCGGCATCAGCTTTCCCAAATTCTGAGGCATAGAAGCTTCAACTTCCCTAAGGACAAAGTCACCCACTTCAAATCTTCGAAGCTTCACCCCTTTATTGTAGTACTTAGCCACACGATGCTAATATGCCGCCAATTTTATCAAGGTTGCTTCTCTGAATTCTTTAAGCAAGTCTAGGTTGACCTTTAACCCCTCATCATTGTACACCTCCCAAAGCTGACTAACCCGAAGACTAGTAGATTCGATCTTAATAGAAAACAATGCATCTGAGCCATAAGCCAGCATAAAAGGTGAATCCCCAGTTGTAGTCCTCGTTGTAGTTCTGTAAGCCCGTAATACGCTAAGAATTCTTCATGCCATCTGCCTTTCGCTTCATCCAATCTTCTCTTTATCCCATTCAGGAGGGTTCTATTAGTTACCTCAACTTGCCCATTGGACTGTGGATGGGCAACCGAAGTTTTTCTATGCTAAATCCCCAACTCCTTCAAAAATGCTTCAAACTTCGAGCCCACAAACTGGCGTCCGTTATCTGAAATTACCACCATCGGAATGCCAAAATGAAATACCACAGATTCCTTCTGAAACTTCAAGCATTCCTGTTATGTGATCATCCTAAGTGGCTTCACCTCGACCCACTTGGCCATATAATCAATCACCACTATATATCTACCCCCAGACAACAAAAGGTATAGGAGATAAATCAAGTATAGCTCTTCTGGTGGCTGATGTGGGATCAGACTATTTAGTTGGCATTTCTGACACTTCTTTACATATTCAGTAGCTTCTTTGAATATTGTTGGCCAATAATATCCCTGTCAAAGAACCTTGTACACTAAGGACTTTGCAGCCATATGGTCACCACAAATACCTTCATGTACCTCCCAAAGGACGTAATCAGCTTCAGAAGGAACTAAACATTTTAATAGTGGAGATAAGTAAGCCCTTCGATAAAGATCACCGTCTATAAGCATAAAGCTTGAACTTTTATACTTCAATTTTATGGCCAGCATCTGATCCGAAGGCTGCCATCTGCCAAAGGCTCCAAATATGGAGTCATCCAAAAATTGGAGCGCTCTACACACATCACAACTTCATGTTGAATGTTGGGTTATGCCAAAGTTTCTAAGTACATTGAGACATCAAAAGTACTTACTTCAGTCGTAGCTAACTTTGACAACGCATCCACAATGGAATTATCATTTCGGTCCACCCCCTTAAACTCGTAAGAATTAAAATACCAAAGCTGATTTTAAATTATGCTAAATACTTAATCATTCTTGAACCCCGAGCCTCATATTCCCCTAAAACTTACTTGATAACTAATTGAGAGTCGTTGTAAATGATCAAACTTTGAACTTCTAGACTCTTTTCTAACCGCAACCCCGCTAATACCGCTTCATACTCAGCCTCATTGTTCGTTGCTCTGAACCCAAACCTGATGTCCTGCTACACCTTGAATCCCTCCGGACTTGTCAAGATAATCCCAGCTCCACTGACATCCGAAGTAGAAGATCCATCAGCATACAACATCCACGAGCTCTACACCTGCTGAAGCACAGTAACTACTTTCTTAGACCCTTCAACTTCTCCCAAACTATCGTCAACTTCTGAGAACGAACATTCCACCACAAAATCAGCCAAGGCATGTCCTTTAATAGCCGTCCGAGGATGATACTCTAAAAAGAACTGAGACAATTCCATCGTCCATGTCGCGAGTCTCCCCGAAACTTATGGCTTACCCATTACCTTATTCAATGGCTGATCTGTGTATATTACTATCAACCGACCTTGAAAATATTATCGAAGCTTTCGACTATCTATTATCAAAGCAAAGGCAAATTTCTCAAGGTTCGGTTACCTTATTTCTGCATCCCGTAGGGCATAGCTTACATAGTAAATTGGGTGTTGCTTACCCCCAATCTCCCACACCAACACTACTCCCACTGCTAACAAACTTGCCGCTAAATACAAGTACAAAGGATCTGCGTGAACTGGCTTCACCAACAAAGGCACTGAAGACAAATACTTCTTGATCCCCTAGAAAGCATCTTCGAACTCCAAAGTCCACTGAAATATCTTAGCATTCTTCGGCCCTTTCAACGTGTCAAATAACGGCAAACACCTTTCTATCGATTTGGACATGAACCTCCTCAAAGTTGCTATTTGACCCGTCAATTGCTAAACGTCTTTAAAGGACTAAGGAGACTTCATATTCAAAATAGCCTAGATCTTTTCTGGATTTGCGTCTATACCCCTTTTACTAACCAGATAACCCAAAAAATTTCCTGCTCCCAGTCGAAAGGTACATTTAGTGGGATTCAACTTCAAATTGTAATGTCGTATCATTTGAAAACACTCCTCCAAATCATCTAAATGACCTTGGACGGTCATGCTTTTGACAACCATGTCATCAACATAGACCTCTATATTCTTTCCTAACTGCCTTATGAAGATAAAATTCATCATCCTCTGATACGTAGCTCCTGTGTTCAGCAAGCTGAAGGTCATCTTCTTGTAAGCGTATACCGATCAATGAGTGATGAATGTTATCTTTGGGATTTCCTTTTTGCACATAGAAATTTGATGATATCCCAAGAAAGCATCCATAAAACTGAGCAAGGCATACCCCGAGGTTGCATCGATGAGCTGATCAATATGTGGCAAAGGATAGAAGTCCTTCGGGCATGCCTTATTAAGATCCATGTAGTCTATGCAAACTCGTCATTTCCCATTCTACTTCTGTACTAGAAGTACATTCTCCATCCACTCCAGATAGTCAATCTCAAATATAAAGTCTGTAGCCACCAACTTCGCAATCTCATCGTCTATTATCTTCTATCGCTCCGGTGCAAAAATTTGCCTCTTCTGCCGTACTGGCTTCTTTGTCGGGTCCACCTGTAACCAATGCTCAGCAACCCTCCTACTCACCCCAAGCATATCACTTGGAACCTAAGAAAAAATGTCAGCATAACATTGAAGCAACTCCACTAGATTTATCCGTAAAGGTTCCGACAGACCTGAACCTATCTTTACCGTCATCTCCTTCTATCCAAGAATCAACTCGAATTCTTCGGTCTCTTCAACTGGCATAACCAATGGCTCCATGCTGCTTTCAGTAAAGGGTTCAATCTCAATGGCCATGGCTTGCTTCTGTTTCCTGATCCCTACTCCGAAATTGATCAAAGCATTACGGTAGCACCCCCTGCCAAATCTAAATCTCCAGCCACCTCCCCAACTCCATGTGGTGCCAAAAACTTGATCTTGAAATGTGGGATCGATGTCACAGCCTGAAGAGCTATCAAGGTGAGTCTTCCCAATATGGCATTATAGGCCGAATCTATATGCACTACATAGAATTTGCACATAATTTCGACCTATTGTGGAGTTTTCCCGAAGATGACTGGTAACTCAATAGTCCTCGCCACCTTAACTGGATCGTTGCTGAAGCCATACAGGGGAGCTTCCTGCCCAATCTCCATCTTCCTTCCATCCAATGGCATTCTTTGGTAAGCATGGGCATACAGGATGTCCACCGAAGACCCATTATCTATCATCATCCTCTTCATATCCACCGAACCCACTTGTGCAGTTAGCACCAGAGGTCCCTCGTGGGGTTCGATGGGTTCAGAAGGAAAATCATCATCAGTAAAAGAAATTACCGATTCGGGATATGCTATTTCTATCTTTGGGGGAACACCCGCCACTGCCATCACCGAATCTAGATATCCTCTACATTTCTTTCCAGTAATTTTAGCAATGTTCCCTCCAGTAATGACATCCACAACATGTCTTACCGATTGATTCAGTGTTGGTAGTACAGGTTGAGCAGCCTGAACCGATCTATCATTTCTCTGTTGATCCCTTGGGGTCTCTTGTCCTGCTACATAATGAACCAAAGCACCGCTTTAGACTTTTCCTTCAATGAACTCCTTTAAACTCCAACAAGAGTTCGTATCATGCCCCAATGCCTGATGATAATCACAATATTTATGGGGATTTCCTGACCCGATTTGAAATTATCACGAGGTTGCTCAAAGTAAGGTTGGTTTTTGATTTGCTCCAGAATGGTAGCCCAATCTGTATTAAGTAGAGTAAACACCTTATTCACCTTCTAACTGGGAAAAGGCGGTCGACCTCCTTTCAACCCCCAAGTATTGTTGTACTTCTTCTAGTTCCCATTAGTTCTATCATTCGTGCCACCATTATTCTTCTGATAACTATTAGACTTGTCTTTCTCCTTCTCTTTTGCCTTTTCCAAAGAGCCTTGCCATAGACTACTCATAGCCTCCTCGACCACGATATAACCTTCCACCTTCTCAAATGCTTCGGCTAAACTCTTTGGATGGATGAACATCAATTTCTTTACTAACTTCTAGGACTTCACAAAGTTTAGCCCATTTTGAAACAAGCCCACAGCCTGGAGATCATTAAGGTCTGTTACTTGACCACTGCTTCCCTGGACCTCTTCACATACTGGCCCAGAGTCTCATTTGAATATTGTCTGACATGTGTCAATGATCCCGTAGGCTTTCCTCTCCTTTTATTGCTCCCAAACCGAGCATGGAATTTGTAAGACCCCAACTTATTAGTAAATGAAATTAAATTTCCTCTATTTATTATTTTAAAATAGAAAGGGTTGATTTGATTAATGTGGTTAGTTATGGGTAAAATGCGCAAATATTTCAAATAAGCAAGTGGTTATAAAATATTCATTTTTGGTCGGTGAATATTCGTGTGGTCGTGGAATATTATTTCTGTCGGGAAATATTCGTACGACGGCGCAGCCTTGTGTGGGCCCCATAACGGAAATCGATTGGATGAAGAAAACGACAAGTATAAGTTATTTATAATTAACGGCGTAGTTGTTACCGTTAATACTGTTGGAATACATGGTGATTAAAATACAGTAGCACACGGTATTGCACCAATTATTGATTCTTACGAAGGAAGGCACTACTCAATAATTGTTACAGTAGTTACTGTTCAATATTTTATCTTATTGATTCAATAATTGCTACATTGATATTTTATATTATTGTTGTTTCAATAATTGTCACTGCACAGTATTTTCCATTATCAGATCAATAATTCATATTATTTGAATAATATTATTAGATAACATTATTGGCAATGTCTAGAAAATTCTTTCTAAGGAGAGGTTTGGTCATCTAATTGCGCGCCAGTAAGGAGAAATCCTTATTGGAAAGCCCTCACTTTCCTAGGAACGACCTAGTTGTCATAAATATGATTCTGTCATATTATTTGTGAATAATTAATTATTGATTCATATTATAAGGAAATATTTCTTTTATGTGGATATAAATGAGGGATATATTTTTGTGGTTAAAAATGAAGGAGTTAATGTTGAGATTTTTATCAGTATTTTTGTCGGAATTGAGGTATTAAAAATCAGGGTTTTTGAGATATTTTACGGGGGTTATAATTTTTAATCCGACCGTTGGATCATGGTAATTTTTGGATATGTTATACAGTATAAGTTGAGTATATGTCCACAAATTTTGAACCGTTAAAAATGAACGTATGATTTATTATGAATTTTACGAGATGACTGGTTCAGAAATTGTTAAATTTTCGGAGTTTATCATTTTGGTGGAAAATTCTAGAATTGGTGGGCCCCACTCTTGTTTGGTGAAGAAATGTGCTGAGATTTTTATTCAAATGTGGTGGGTGGGAATAGTAGCAGGTAAAGCCATCAAGTTACAGGTTAAGTCTGCTTCGGCGTGCTAATATTTTCCTATAAATAGAGGGCTAAGTTAGAATTGAAAATCACACCAGAAACAAGTTTTCTCTCTTTCTCTCTCTAGATTATTGAGTGTATTTTGTGAGTATTTAGATACTTTGAGAGTTGCTATTCAGCACAAATTTCATTCAGCCTCATATCCGATATTCAGTCAGAAGTACGGTTATTTTGAGGTAAGGGATATTATTTTCTTCTTAATGATATTATTTTCTTCAATATCATTATGCTGAAATATTGATATGAGTTTTTTTTATCAAATTTGGAACTTTTTGTGTCGGGGTTACTATTCACGTATACGACACTATTCACGAATACGACACTATTCACCGAAAAATAAAATTTTCCCTTTTTATCCAAGATGTCTATTATGGTTACTATCTTTGATTGTATCCATGTTTTGATCTTTATTTTTGAATTCTGCTTCACAATTAATTATTATGAAGTATTATTGATCTTGGATAAACTGTTATATGAATCCCTACTATTTGTCCTTCTGTCTCACTGGATTCATTCTCTTTAAGACATTTTTCATCATCCTCAATCCTAAATGATGATATTACTTGCTGAATATCTTTGGCTTGTAGTGCAAAGATGAACAGGTGTTGAGATGAACATGACTGACAGGTAATACAAATGAATATCTTTGGCCTGTAGTACAAAGATGAATATTTGGATAAAGATGATTATTAATTGATGTTACAGGGATAAAATATTGATGATGAACTTTTAAATCTTAGAAGATAGTAGAATTCATTCTCTACTTGACTCATCTAATGGTTTGTTGTTTCCGCTGCAGTTGTTGATCTAAAACTTGTTGTCGATTATATTCTATCAGATTTTTCCTTGTTGAATACTAATGATAATTTGTTGTATATTATCTTAGTCATAATATTCTTTACTGGGCTAGTTGAGCTCACCCTTTTCCTTTTTGTTCCATTTTTCTTCTCAGGAGGTGAGAACATAGCAGGATCTAGTCGGGGTATGGAGTGATGGTTCTAGAAAGATGTTTTAGCAGTCCTCACTATTTCTGTAAAATAGTGTTTGAATAATTGTAATGAGGACTTATTTGAGTGTGGATATTGTCTAGCAGACAATATTTGTATTTAATCTCACAATACGTGTTGTCGTATTTTGCACGACAATTGTATTATCGAAGTTGTAGTTTGCTTTTTGTACCATGTATTTGACGACTCATAATGGGTGTTGTATACCTATTTTGGGGGCGTCACAGTTGGTATCAGAGCTTAGGGTTATATTCCCTGGCTGAGATGTGAGACAAAAACTAGGAGGGGAGAGACAGGGAATTCCTTCGCTAGTATTACCTGAATAAGTTTATTTGGTAATTATTTGGTCGGTCAGATATAGGGATAATATGTGACATGTCAATTAACCCTTGTTTTATGGCAGTATTTAAGAATGGCAGATGAGAACGTTAATAATGGAGTAAATCAGACCGTGGAGATACCTTTGATCACCACCCAGGGGAACGTGCAACAGGAAGACAATATTCCTCCTATAAACAACGTTACCGAGCAAACGATGAATGATGGAATGTTTAGGAGCTTTTTGCAGTTCATGCAAAATCAGACGAGGGAGACTCGTGTGTAGAATACAGGTGGAAATGATAATAACGCGCGGTTTGTCATAGCCAAGCAGTTCAAAGAATTGGGACCACCAGAATTTGAGGGAAAGTCGGATCCGATCATGGCAGAAACGCGGGTCAAGCAAATTACCAAGATATTCGATGTCTTGAGATGCACGGAGGAACAGAAGGTTCCATTCGCCACCTTTATGTTCCGCGGTGAGGCAGACTACTGGTGCGAGTCTGTGAAGCGTACCCAGCCTGACGCACTCAACATGTCCTGGGAAACATTTCAAAAACTGTTCAATGACAAGTACTTTCCTGAAAGTATTCGTCATATGAAGGAGGTGGAGTTTATCAGATTGGAACAAAATAACATGACGGTGTCCCAGTACGAGGCAAAGTTTACAGAGTTATCCAGGTTTGCACCTCATTTGGTCGAAAATGAGGAACGAATGACAAGGATGTTTCTGAGAGGTCTAAAACCCGAGATTCGACAATATCTTATCTCTCATAAATTTTCTTTATATTCAGATGTTGTAAACATGGATCAATTATTAGAGCGAGATAATGAGTATGTGCAACCGAGGGACCACAACCAGGATCAGACCGGTGGCGGCAGTCATCGAAGCAATGAAAACCAGCAGGGAGAAAAATATTCGGACAAAAGCGGTAACCACTCTGGTGGTAATCGTGGTCGTGATAATAAAAGGAGCGAGTCAGGAGTAGATTTCAAGAAGAGAAGGTACAACAATGATAATGTGAAGACGTCAGCACAAACATCAACTGTTTCTAGGGGAGGAGAACGACCATCGGTCGTATGTTACAAATGTGGAAAAGAGGGACATATCAGCCCAAACTGCCCACAACAATCTAAGGTATGTTATAACTGTGGAAAGGAGGGTCATATAGCTCGAGAGTGTTCTGTAGCAAAACCAAGTTCAGCGGGGATGGTGACTCCAAAAGTTGTCCCGGATAAGTCAAAATCAGCGGTTCTGGAAGAGCATTTGTCGTGACTGGCCAAAATGCGAGAAACCCGAACGAGGTGATCACGGGTAAGCTAATCTTGAATTCTTACGAAGTTTATACTTTACTAGATACCGGTTCTACCCATTCTTTTATCTCTCCTGCTTGTACTCAACGTTTAAACTTAACTCCGGAGAAATTAGACTTTGACCTATCTGTGGAGACTCCATTAGGAGAAACTTTCATTACATCTACAGTTTATAAATCTTTCTTAATCCAAGTTGGCACAATCACATTACCTATTGACCTTATCTCTTTAAAGACACTTGCTTTTGATGTGATTTTAGGAATTGATTGGTTAACTACTCATCATGCCAAAATTGATTATTTTCGTAAGGTTGTTAGTTTTCATATCCCTAACCAACCTATCATACGAATTCAAACTACTAAACCACTAAAATCAGTCACTGTCATATCAAGCCACAAAGCTATTCGTTTATTGAAAAACGGATGTCAAGCTTTCTTAGCTCATGTTATGGATTTGAACAAAGACAAGTCAGATTTGAATAATATTTCTATTGTTAGAGAATTTCCCGATGTATTTTCTGAAGAACTTCTTGGTCTACCCTCAAAACGTGAAGTTGAATTCTTTATTGACCTTGAACCTGGTATAAAGCCCATTTCTAAAATCTCATATTGAATAGCTCATATTGAACTTCAGAAGTTAAAAACCCAACTCAAGAAGTTGGTACCCGAGCCTCTATCTGGTAACTTCCTTTGTAGAATGCACCAAAGCCAGACTCTCCGTAAGGGACTCTATATTTGTGTGGTGATAAAACAATAGGTGACATTGTGACGTGCTATCCAAGATTGGGATATGAATCACAATTGAGAGCAACCGAAGTCGATGACCAAATTACGTAGCTTTTTGGGCTTAACTGGTTACTATCGGAGATTCGTGGAAGGATTTTCTCGAATCGTTACTCCGTTAACTTAGCTGACTCAGAGAGATACAAAATTTGTATGGAGCGAGGAATGCGAGAAGATTTTCCAATAGCTTAAGAGGCGACTCATTCGGAACCTGTTCTGACCATACCATCCTGGAAAAAGGAACGTGGTAGCTGACGCGTTAAGAAGAAGATTGTACGTGAATACGAATGCGATATTGTTGAACACAAAAACCTATTTTGTATAATTTATAAATGATAAAGATAGAGTTAATGACTCTAGGGACCCACGTGATGATATACGAGTAAAATCGACTTTAATCGATAACGTTAAAGTCGCTCAAGCTACAGACCTGGAGCTGATGAATATAAAGAAGAAGGTGTAAGAATGTGCTATTCTAGAAGTAAGAGTCGATGAAGAGAAGAAAGCTCAAGCCTTCGATTTATTTGAAATCCTCGATCGAGTAGGAACTGTGGCCTATAGACTCGCCTTAACGCTAAGCATGTCTCATGTTCATAATGTTTTTCACATATCTGTGCTTCGTAAATATGTGAAAGACCCGAACCACATAATTGAGTTAGAACCAGACGAGATAGCCGAAGATTTAACGTACGAGGAAGTACCTGTTAAGATCTTGGATAGGAAAGAACATGTCATATGTACGAAGGTTATACCACAAGTTAAGGTTTTGTGGAGAAACCATGCTATTGAAGAAATGACCTGGGAGTTGGAATCAGAAATGAAAGCGAGGTATCCTCACCTTTTCGAAACACCAGGTACTTACGTCAATTTCGAGGACGAAATTTCATAAGGAGGGAAGGTTGTAAGACCCCAACTTATTAATAAATGAAATTAAATTTTCTCTATTTATTATTTTGAAATAGAAAGGGTTGATTTGATTAATGTGGTTAGTTATGGGTAAAATGCGCAAATATTTCAAATAAGCAAGTGGTTATAAAATATTCATTTTTGGTTAGTGAATATTCGTGTGGTCGTGGAATATTCTTTCTATCGGGGAATATTCGTACGACGGCGCAGCCTTGTGTGGGCCCCATAACGAAAAGCGATTGGATGAAGAAAACGACAAGTATAAGTTATTTATAATTAACGGCGTAGTTGTTACCGTTAATACTATTGGAATACCCGGTGGTTAAAATACAGTAGCACACGATATTACATCAATTATTGATTCTTACGAAGGAAGGCACTACTCAATAATTGTTGCAGTAGTTACTGTTCAATATTTTATTTTATTGATTCAATAATTGCTGCATTGATATTTTATATTATTGTTGTTTCAATAATTGTCACTGCAAAGTATTTTCTATTATCAGATCAATAATTCATATTATTTGAATAATATTATTAGATAACATTATTGGCAATGTCTAGAAAGTTCTGTATAAGGAGAGGTTTGGTCATCTAATTGCGCGCCAGTAAGGAGAAATCCTTATTGGAAAGCCCTTTCTTTCCTGGGAACGGCCTGGTTGTCATAAATGTGTCTGTAATATTATTTGTGAATAATTAATTATTGATTCATATGATAAGGAAATATTTATTTTATGTGGATATAAATGAGGGATATATTTTTGTGGTTAAAAATGAAGGAGTTAATGTTGAGATTTTTATCAGTATTTTTGTCGGAATTGAGGTATTAAAAATCAGGGTTTTTGAGATATTTTGCGGGGGTTATAATTTTTAATCCGACCGTTGGATCGTGGTAATTTTTGGATATGTTATACATATATAAGTTGAGTATATGTCCATAAATTTTGAACCGTTAAAAATGAACGTATGATTTATTATGAATTTTACGAGATGACTGGTTCAGAAATTGTTGAATTTTCGGAGTTTATCATTTTGGGGGAAAATTCTAGAATTGGTGGGCCCCACTCTTGGTTGGTGAAAAAATGTGCTGAGATTTTTATTCAAATGTGGTGGGTGAGAATAGTAGTAGGTGAAGCCATCAGGTTGCAGGTTAAGTCTGTAAGACCCCAAATTATTAATAAATAAAATTTAATTTCCTCTATTTATTATTCTGAAATAGTAAGAGTTGATTTGATTAATGTGGTTAGTTATGGGTAAAATGCGCAAATATTTTAAATAAGCAAGTGGTTATAAAATATTCATTGTTGTCGGGGAATATTTGTTTGGTCGTGGAATATTCTTGTTGTCGGGGAATATTCGTACGACGGCGCAGCCTTGTGTGGGCCCCATAACAGAAAACGATTGGATGAAGAAAACGACAAAAATAAGTTGTTTATAAATAACAGCGTAGTTGTTACCGTTAATACTGTTGGAATACCCGGTGGTTAAAACACGGTAATACGCGTAGCACACGGTATTGCACCAATTATTGATTCTTACGTAAGAAGGCACTACTCAATAATTGTTACAGTAATTACTGTTCAATATTGTATTTTATTAATTCAATAATTGCTGCGTTGATATTTTATATTACTGTTGTTTCAATAATTGTCACTACGCAGTATTTTTCATTATCGGAGTAATAATTCATATTATCTGAATAATATTATTAGATAACATTATTGGTAATGTCTAGAAAGTTCTGTCTAAGGAGAGGTTTGGTCATCTAATTGCACGCCAGTAAGGAGAGATCCTTATTGGAAAGCCCCCTCTTTCCTAGGAACGACCTGGTTGCCAGTACTGTGATTCTGTAATATTATTTGTGTATAATTAATTATTGATGAGGAAAATATTAATTTTATGTGGATATAGATGGAGAAAATTTTTAATGTGACAATTGTTGAAAATTAATATTTTATCTTTTTCTGATAAAATAATTCATTTAAATATATTATATATTGATGGTGATATTTTTATAATAAATGTGGGATATATGAGTATATGAGGAGGAAGAGTATTTTTGTGGCATTAAATGATTAACACATGTTTTGTGTTGGTGGACACAATTCTTGACCGAAAATTTATTATTGACTGTAAAATTGTCCGTTTGTGGATTTCGGTTAATTTCTGTTTGGAATTTGGAAAAAATTTCTTCTGCAAAGTTGTAGAGAATTGAATTTCCTATAAAAACTCGCGAGATTCGAATTTTATGATAAAAGAGCTATTTATTATGAATTATTGAAGTTCTGAAGTTCCGAAATAATTGATTTTTGGAAGTTTTATTTATTATTTTGAAGAAAAACGTTTTTTGGCATTTAAGTGGGCTAACATGTGATATAAATGGGCTGAGATCAAATGTCTAGAGGTGGGCTAAGAAAAATTTGATAAATATATTATTATTATATTAAATTTTCTGCTTTGGTGTTCTAAGCATTTTCCTATAAATAGGGTGCTTAGGTTAGAATTAAAATCACACCAGAAACACAAGTTTCTCTCTATTTCTCTCTCTATATCGAGCGTATTCTTGTGAGTATTTGATACTTTGAGTGTTACTATACGGTGCAAATTTCCTTCAGCACTACATCTAGTATTCCAGTCAGAAGTACCGTCTTTCCGAGGTAAGGGATGTTATTTCTTCTTAAATGATATTATTTTCTTCAATATCATTATGCCGAAGTATTGATCTGAATTTTTATTAAATTTGGAACTTTTCATGTCGGGGTTACTATTCACGAGTTACTATTCACGAGTTACTATTCACGAGTTATTATTCACCGAAAAATAAAATTTCCTTCTTTTCGTCCAAATATCTATTCTGGATACTAGCTTTGATTGTATCCATATTTTGATCATTCTTGAATTTTACTCCACTATGATTATTTATGAGGTATTTTTGGACATGGAATAGTTGAAATACGAATCCTTAATATTTATTATTTTGTTTCACTGGATTCGTTTCTTTTAAAATATTTTTCATCATCCTCAGTCCTAAATGATGATATAATTGAATATCTTTGGCCTGTAGTGCAAAGATTAATAATTTCTGATGAATATCTTTGGCCCGTAGTGCAAAGATGAACAGGTGTTGAGGTGAACATGACCAACTGATAGATATCTTTGGCCTGTAGTGCAAAGATGACTATTTGATTCAAGATATTTATTGATTGATGTTACAGGGATAAAATGTTGATGATGGGCTTTTAAATTCATAGATAATCGTAGATTTCATTCTCTATGTAACTTCTCTATGAATTATTATTTTCCGCTGCGAATATTGAATTAAAACTTGTTGTCTATTGTCTTCTATTAAATTTTTCCCTATTGAAGACTAACGATAATTTGTTGTATATTATCTTAGTCATAATATTCTTTACTGGGCTAGTTGAGCTCACCCTTTTCCTTGTTGTTCCATTTTCTTCTCAGGAGGCGAGAATGTAGCAGGTACTAGTCGGGGTATGGAATGAAGGTTCTAGGAAGTTGTTTTAGTAGTCCTCACTATTTTTTTTTGTAAAATATTGTTCCAATAATTGTAATGAGGACTTATTTGAGTGTGGATATTGTCTAGATGACAATATTTGTATTTACACTCACAGTTTTTATGTTGTATTAATAAAGTTGTAGTTATTTCTGTACCATGTTATTGACGACTCAGAATAGGTGTTGTATACCTATTTTGGGGGCGTCACAGTTGGTATCAGAGCTTAGGGATATGATCTCTGGCGGAGATCGGGGAATAGAACTAGGAGGGGAGAGACGAGTAAATCCTTCGCTAGTGCGTCCTACCTAAGCTTATTTGTTGGTCGGTCATAATATAGAGATATTATGTGATTTGTTAATTTGTTAAATTAACCCTTGTTTTATGGCAGTATTTGAGAATGTCGACTGAGAATGTTAACAGTGGAGTAAATGAAACCGTGGAGACACCTGTACTCACCAACGAGGAGAACGTGCAACAGGCTGGCAATGTTCCTCCTGTGAACAACACCAATGAGCAGACGATGAACGATGAGATGTTTAGAAGCTTTTTGCGGTTCATGCAAAACTAGACGAAGGAGATTCCTGTTCAAAATATAGGAAGAAACAATGGCAACGCACAGCTGGTCACAGCCAAGCAGTTCAAAGAGTTGGGACCACCAGAATTATGGGGAAAGTCAGATCCGATTAAGGCGGAGACATGGGTCAAGCAAATTACCAAGATATTTGATGTCTTGGGATGCACGGAGGAACAGAAGGTTCCATTCGCCACCTTTATGTTCCGTGGCGAGGCAGACTACTGGTGGGAATCTGTGAAGCGTACCCATCCAGCCGCACTCAGCATGTCTTGGGAGACATTTCAGAAACTATTCAATGACAAGTACTTTCCTGAAAGTATTCGTCATATGAAGGAGGTAGAGTTTATTAGACTGGAGTAGAATAACATGACGGTGTCCCAGTACGAGACGAAGTTTGCAGAGTTGTCCAGGTTTGTACCTCATTTAGTGGAGAATGAGGAACGTATGACGCGGATGTTTCTGAGAGGTTTGAAACCCGGCATACGTCAATATCTCATTTCTCATAAATTTTCTCTCTATTCAGATGTTGTCAACATGGCTCAATTATTGGAGCGAGATAACGAGTACGGTCAACCGAGGGACCACAACCAGGATCATATCGGTGACAACAGTCATCAGAACAATGATAACCAGCGGAGAAAGAAAAATACAGGCAAGAACGGCAACCACTCTGGTGGTAATCGTGGCTATGAAAATAGAAGAAGCGAGTCGGGAGGAGATTTTAAAAAGAGGAGATTCAACAATGACAATACGAAGACGTCAGCACCAGCATCAACTGTTTCCAAGGGAGGAGAGCGACCACCGGTCATATGCTATAAGTGCGGAAAAGAAGGACATATTAGCCCAAACTGCCCACAACAGTTTAAGGTATGTTATAATTGTGGAAAGGAAGGACATATCGCTCGAGATTGCACTGTAGCGAAATCAAGTCCAGCGGGGATGGTGACTCAAAAAGTTATCCCAGAAAAGTCAAAGTCAACGGTTCCTGGAAGAGCGTTTTTCGTGACTGGTCAGAATGCGAGGAACCCAAACGAAGTTAGCACGGGTTAGTTAATTAAAAATTTTTGCGAAGTCTATACCTTATTAGATACCGATTCTACCCATTCATTTATTTCTCCTGCCTGTGCTCAACGTTTAAACTTGACTCCGGAGAAATTAGACTTTGATTTATCTGTGGAGACTCCGTTAGGGGAAATTTTCATCACATCCACTGTTTATAAATCTTGTTTGATCCAAGTTGGTACCATCACCTTACCTGTTGACCTTATCTCTTTAAAGATACTTGCATTTGACGTGATTTTAGGAATTGATTGGTTAACTACTCATCATGCCAAAATTGATTGTTTTCGTAAGGTGATTAGTTTTCATATTCCTAATCAACCTGTTGTTCGAATTCAAGCAACAAAGCCATTAAAATCAATCACTGTCATATCAAGTCATAAAGCCATTCGTTTATTGAAAAATGGATGTCAAGCTTTCTTAGCCCATGTTATGGATTTGAATAAAGACACGTCAAATTTGAATAATATTCCTGTTGTTAGTAACTTTCCTGACGTATTTCCTGAAGAACTTCCCGGTCTACCCCCAGAACGTGAAGTTGAATTCTTTATTGATCTTGAATCTAGTACAAAACTCACTTCTAAAATCTCATATCGAATGGCTCCTATTGAACTTCAGGAGTTAAAAACCTAACGGTAGAAGTTTGTACCCGAGCCTTTATCTGGTGACTTCCTTTGTGGAATGCACTGAAGCTAGACTCTCTGTAGGGGATGCCATATTCGTATGGTAGTAAACTGATAGGTGCCATTCTGACGTGCTATCCAAGATTGGGATATGAGTCACAGTTGAGAGCAACCTAAGTTAGTAATCGAAATACGTAGCTTTTTAGGATTAGCTGGTTATTATCAGAGATTCGTGTAAGAATTTTCTCGAATCGCTACCCCATTAACTAAGCTGACTCGGAAGGATATCAAATTCGTATGGAGCGAAGAATGCGAGAAGAGTTTCCAAGAGCTTAAGAGGAGACTCATTTCGGCACCTGTTCTGACAATACCATCTGGTTCAGATGGATTTGTTATCTACAGTGATGCTTCAGGCAAAAGGGTTAGGATGTGTTCTCATGTAACGTGGGAAAGTCATAGCCTATGCCTCGCGACAACTTAAAGAATATGAGAGGAATTATCCTACTCATGATCTAGAGTTGGCAGCAGTCGTTTTCGCGCTAAAGATCTGGAGGCACTATCTATATGGGGAGAAGGTGGAGATATATTCAGACCATAAAAGCCTCAAATATTTCTTCACTCAAAAAGAACTCAACATGCGGCAACGACGTTGGCTCGAGCTGTTGAAAGATTATGACCACACTATTCAATACCATCCTGGAAAAGCAAGCGTGGTAGCTGACGCGTTGAGTAGAAGATCATATGCAGGAACGAGTGCGATGATGTCAAGTATACGCGTAGAACCAACTTTAATCGATAAAGTTAAAGTTGCTCAAGCTACAGACCCGGAGCTGATGCATATGAAGAAGAAAGTGCAAGAAGGTGCTATTCCAGAAGCAAGAATCGATGAAGAAGGAATACTTCGAGTCCATTCCAGACTTTGTGTTCCTAACGATTCTGATTTAAAGTACAAGATCATGATGGAGGCACACAATACACCATTTGCGATCCATCCTGGAAGTACTAAAATGTATCGTGATCTTCGACATACATTTTGGTGGAACAATATGAAGAGAGAGATTGCAAAGTTTATCTCGAGGTGTTTAACTTGTCAACGTGTAAAGGCGGAGCATCAAGTACCAAAGGGTCTATTGCAACCACTTGAGATTCCGAAATGGAAGTGGGAACACATTACCATGGATTTTGTTACGGGTCTTCCCACGGTTTCTCAAGGTATAAATGCTATTTGGGTTATAGTTGATAGATTAACCAAGTCTGCTCATTTCTTGCCGATACGGGAGACTTATTCCCTTGAACGTCTTGCTAGTATGTACGTGAATGAGATTGTGAGGTTGCATGGCATGCCAGTATCCATAGTTTCGGATCGTGACCCAAGATTCACTTCAAGATTTTGGGTTAGCTTGCAAAAAGCTATGGGCACGGATTTACGGTTCAGTTCGGCATACCATCCTCAAACGGACGGGCAATCAGAGAGGACTATTCAAACTCTTGAAGATCTATTAAGACTTTGTGTCCTAGATTTCAAAGGAAGTTGGGATAAGTACCTACCATTGGTGGAATTCTCCTACAATAATAGTTATCAGGCAAGTATAGGTGTGGCTCCCTTTGAAGCATTGTATGGACGAAAGTGTCGCTCTCCAGTATGTTGGGATGAGGTGGGAGAAGCAACGTTGTTGGGACCAGAGTTGGTACGAATGACTACAGAGAAGATCCAAACGATTCGACAACGTATACAAACGGTACAGGATCGACAAAAGAGTTATGTGGATCTTCATCGAAAGGACGTGGAATTTGACATTGGGGATCATGTATTATTACGTGTAGCTCCATGGAAAGGAGTTACAAGATTTGGGAAGAGAGGAAAGCTCAATCCACGATTTATTGGTCCATTTCAGATTCTTGACCGAGTAAGAAATGTGGCCTATAGACTTGCGTTACCTCCAAGTATGTCTCGTGTTCATAATATTTTTCATATATATGTGCTTCGTAAATATGTGAAAGACCCGAACCATGTTATTGAGTTAGAACCGGACGAGATAGCTGAAGACTTAACGTACGAGGAGGTACCTGTCAAAATCATGGATAAAAAGGAGCATGTCCTACGCACGAAGGTAATACCACAAGTTAAAGTTTTGTGGAGAAACCATGCTATTGAGGAAATGACCTGGGAGTTGGAAACGGAAATGAAAGCGAGGTATCCTCATCTTTTCGAAACACCAGGTACGTATGTCAATTTCGAGGACGAAATTTCATAAGGAGGGGAGGTTGTAAGACCCCAAATTATTAATAAATGAAATTTAATTTTCTCTATTTATTATTCTAAAATAGTAAGAGTTGATTTGATTAATGTGGTTAGTTATGGGTAAAATGCGCAAATATTTTAAATAAGCAAGTGGTTATAAAATATTCATTGTTGTCGGGGAATATTTGTTTGGTCGTGGAATATTCTTGTTGTCGGGGAATATTCGTACGACGGCGCAGCCTTGTGTGGGCCCCATAACAGAAAACGATTGGATGAAGAAAACGACAAAAATAAGTTGTTTATAAATAACAGCGTAGTTGTTACCGTTAATACTGTTGGAATACCCGGTGGTTAAAACACGGTAATACGCGTAGCACACGGTATTGCACCGATTATTGATTCTTACGTAAGAAGGCACTACTCAATAATTGTTACAGTAATTACTGTTCAATATTGTATTTTATTAATTCAATAATTGATGCGTTGATATTTTATATTACTGTTGTTTCAATAATTGTCACTACGCAGTATTTTTCATTATCGGAGTAATAATTCATATTATCTGAATAATATTATTAGATAACATTATTGGTAATGTCTAGAAAGTTCTGTCTAAGGAGAGGTTTGGTCATCTAATTGCGCGCCAGTAAGGAGAGATCCTTATTGGAAAGCCCCCTCTTTCCTGGGAACGACCTGGTTGCCAGTACTGTGATTCTGTAATATTATTTGTGTATAATTAATTATTGATGAGGAAAATATTAATTTTATGTGGATATAGATGGAGAAAATTTTTAATGTAACAATTGTTGAAAATTAATATTTTATCTTTTTCTGATAAAATAATTCATTTAAATATATTATATATTGATGGTGATATTTTTACAATAAATGTGAGATATATGAGTATATGAGGAGGAAGAGTATTTTTGTGGCATTAAATGATTAACACATGTTTTGTGTTGGTGGACACAATTCTTGACCGAAAATTTATTATTGACTGTAAAATCGTCCGTTTGTGGATTTCGGTCAATTTCTGTTTGGAATTTGGAAAAACTTTCTTCTGCAAAGTTGTAGAGAATTGAATTTCCTATAAAAACTCGCAAGATTCGAATTTTCTGATAAAAGGGCTATTTATTATGAATTATTGAAGTTCTGAAGTTCCGAAATAATTGATTTTTGGAAGTTTTATTTATTATTTTGAAGAAAAACGTTTTTTGGCATTTAAGTGGGCTAACATGTGATATAAATGGGCTGAGATCAGATGTCTAGAGGTGGGTTAAGGAAAATTTGATAAATATATTATTATTATATTAAATTTTCTGCTTTGGCGTTCTAAGCATTTTCCTATAAATAGGGTGCTTAGGTTAGAATTGAAATCACACCAGAAACACAAGTTTCTCTCTATTTCTCTCTCTATATCGAGCGTATTCTTGTGAGTATTTGATACTTTGAGTGTTGCTATACGGTGCAAATTTCCTTCAGCACTACATCTAGTATTCCAGTCAGAAGTACCGTCTTTCCGAGGTAAGGGATGTTATTTCTTCTTAAATGATATTATTTTCTTCAATATCATTATGCCGAAGTATTGATCTGAATTTTTATCAAATTTAGAACTTTTCATGTCGGGGTTACTATTCACGAGTTACTATTCATGAGTTACTATTCACGAGTTACTATTCACGAGTTACTATTCACCGAAAAATGAAATTTCCTTCTTTTCGTCCAAATATCTATTCTGGATACTAGCTTTGATTGTATCCATATTTTGATCATTCTTGAATTTTACTCCACTATGATTATTTATGAGGTATTTTTGGACATGGAATAGTTGAAATACGAATCCTTAATATTTATTATTTTGTTTCACTGGATTCGTTTCTTTTAAAATATTTTTCATCATCCTCAATCCTAAATGATGATATAATTGAATATCTTTGGCCTGTAGTGCAAAGATTAATAATTTCTGATGAATATCTTTGACCCATAGTGCAAAGATGAACAGGTGTTGAGGTGAACATGACCAACTGATGGATATCTTTGGCCTGTAGTGCAAAGATGACTATTTGATTCAAGATATTTATTGGTTGATGTTACAGGGATAAAATGTTGATGATGGGCTTTTAAATTCATAGATAATCGTAGATTTCATTCTCTACGTAACTTCTCTATGAATTATTATTTTTCGCTGCGAATATTGAATTAAAACTTGTTGTCTATTGTATTCTATTAAATTTTTCCCTGTTGAAGACTAACAATAATTTGTTGTATATTATCTTAGTCATAATATTCTTTACTGGGCTAGTTGAGCTCACCCTTTTCCTTGTTGTTCCATTTTCTTCTCAGGAGGCGAGAATGTAGCAGGTACTAGTCGGGGTATGGAATGAAGGTTCTAGGAAGTTGTTTTAGTAGTCCTCACCATTTTTTTTTGTAAAATATTGTTCCAATAATTGTAATGAGGACTTATTTGAGTGTGGATATTGTCTAGATGATAATATTTGTATTTACACTCACAGTTTTTATGTTGTATTAATAAAGTTGTAGTTGTTTCTGTACCATGTTATTGACGACTCAGAATAGGTGTTGTATACCTATTTTGGGGGCGTCACAAAGTCTACTTCGGCGTGCTAACATTTTCCTATAAATAGAGGGCTAAGTTAGAATTGAAAATCACACCAGAAACAAGTTTTCTCTCTTTCTCTCTCTAGATTATTGAGTGTATTTTGTGAGTATTTAGATACTTTGAGAGTTGCTATTCAGCACAAGTTTCATTCAGTCTCAAATTCAATATTCAGTCAGAAGTACGGTTATTTTGAGGTAAGGGATATTATTTTCTTCTTAATGATATTATTTTCTTCAATATCATTATGCTGAAATATTGATATGAGTTTTTTTTATCAAATTTGGAACTTTTTGTGTCGGGATTACTATTCACGTATACGACACTATTCACCGAAAAGTAAAATTTTCCCTTTTTGTCCAAGATGTCTATTATGGTTACTATCTTTGATTGTATCCATGTTTTGATCTTTATTTTTGAATTCTACTTCACAATTGATTATTATGAAGTATTATTGATCTTGGATAAACTGTTATACGAATCCCTACTATTTGTCCTTCTGTCTCACTGGATTCGTTCTCTTTAAGATATTTTTCATCATCCTCAGTCCTAAATGATGATATTACTGAATATCTTTGGCATGTAGTGCAAAGATGTATGATTACTTAATGAATATCTTTAGCCTGTAGTGCAAAGATGAACAGGTGTTGAGATGAATATGACTGACAGGTGATACAAATGAATATCTTTGGCATGTAGTGCAAAGATGAATATTTGAATAAAGATGATTATTAATTGATGTTACAGGGATAAAATATTGATGATGGACTTTTAAATCTTAGAAGATAGTAGAATTCATTCTCTACTTGACTCTTCTAATGGTTTGCTGTTTCCGCTGCAGTTGTTGATCTAAAACTTGTTGTCGATTATATTCTACCAGATTTTTTCCTGTTGAATACTAATGATAATTTGTTGTATATTATCTTAGTCATAATATTTTTACTGGGCTAGTTGAGCTCACCCTTTTCCTTTTTGTTCCATTTTTCTTCTTAGGAGGTGAGAACATAGCAGGATCTAGTCGGGGTATGGAGTTATGGTTCTAGAAAGATGTTTTAGCAGTCCTCACTATTTCTGTAAAATAGTGTTTGAATAATTGTAATGAGGACTTATTTGAGTGTGGATATTGTCTAGCAGACAATATTTGTATTTAATCTCACAGTATGTGTTGTCGTATTTTGCACGACAATTGTATTATCGAAATTGTAGTTTGCTTTTTGTACCATGTATTTGGTGACTCAGAATGGGTGTTGTATACCTATTTTGGGGGCGTCACAGAATTTTTCACATAAGTCAGCCAAGGATGAGATTGAGTCCGAAGGCAAAGTCCCTAACCACTGCCTCCCATATTTCCTCAATGTCGTCACAAATGTTTGGCATTTGGCTGCATGTGAGTAGTCATAATAATCCATCAGCCTATTAAATGCCTGGCTATGGTCATATGGATCTCTAGAACCATCATAACTCTCCATATAAGGAAGTTTCTTAGTAGGGTCTGCCTTCTCTCGCAGGATTTCCGAAGAGAAAAGAGACATCTTCTTACTAGAGTTTGCCTTCGCCTGCTGAACTTCAGTCAGTAACCTCCTTAGCTCTTTCACCTCTTTAGCCAGGAGCTCCATTCCCTCAGGTTGCGACGAAACTTCCTTCTTTGGGGAGCTTTTCGTCTTAAGTTCTGCTCGACCTTTTCCATTTGAGCTAGAAGCTTCTAATGGACTTCGTATGTCCATTCTACTAAAGCGAGAATCCACAGGGCAGTGTGCCCTCTTCGGATTCTCTAGAGAACAACCTCTGGATCTGATGCGGTGTCTACCCTTCTCGCTATGCTGAGGATACTCAAGGCGAGGTGCCTTCTTTGAACCCTCTGGAGTGCGTCCTCTGGATCTGCTGCATCGTCTACCCTTCTCGCTATGCTGTGGATACTCAAGGCAAGGTGCCTTCTTTGAACCCTCTTATGACGTGCCCAAAAAAGGTATACATCACCCATCTTGGGTCGCCTGATACATGGTTCAAATTTTAAATACAACTTAATTATACAATAGTCGTGTAAAATACGACAAAACATAATCTAAGAGTTTTAATAAGAATATTGTCATCTAGACAATATCCACACTTAATGGAGTCCTCATTACATTTATTGTCACACTATTTAATAAAATAGTGAGGACTACTAATGCTATCATCTGGACCGTCACTCCGTTTCCCGACTAGTCCCGGCTACATTCTCATTTCCTGAAGAGAACAGTGAAAGAAAGGGTGAGCTCAACTAGCCCAGTAAGAAATATTATGACTAAGATAATGCAGAATAAATTATACTTAGCCTTCAACAGTATAACAACTGATAGAATACATTAGACAACAAGTTTTAGATCAACAACTGCAGCGGAATAAGCAATCCATTAAAAGAGTCAAGTAGAGCATAAAATCTACTATCTTCTATGATTTAGAAAGTTTTTCATCAACTTTATCACTGAGACTCAGCTTAACAAATAAAATCGAATCATCCCTGCATCACGGCCAAGGATATTCATGTAATCATCAATGGTCATGATTATACCGAATAATCCCTGGTCATAATCATACCAACAACTGTCCATCAATGAACTACAGGCCAATAAGGACTTTTACCACATCTTTCGTTACATTACGGTCATGATTATACCGAATAATCCCTAGTCATAATCATACCAAGTCCATCTATGCACGTAAGCCAAAGATGACTTTCATCACAATATAAGTATGAGGATGATGATAATGACATAATAATTCAATAAAACAAGTTCAAGGATAAATTTTAAAGATTTATAATTTAATTTATCTAGAAATCAATAACGTCCAAATTGTCAACATGATACTACTTTGTGGAGTAAAATTCAAGAATAATATTCATGTACCAAAAATAATTTGGACAGAAAAAAAATATATTTTTCGGGTAAATAGTACCTCGTGAATAGTACCCTGTGAATAGTATTTCAGGAATACTACTTTGTGAATAGTACCCCGACATGAAAAATACCCGAGTGAATAATATTCAGGTGAATAGTAATTTAGGTGAATAGTAACCCGTGAATAGTACTTCGATACGAAAAGTATCCCGAATACCCGAATGAATAATACTAGAGTGAATAGTAACTGGGTGAATAGTAAACCGTGAATAGTAACTCGTAAAAGAAAAATACCAAAGAAAATGATATTTTATGATGAGTACAAAAGAAATGATGTCTCATACGAGTATAATAGAATATACAAAAGTGCAAATAGATTTTTATCTGTCATACGGTAATCCATGTAGACAGATCATTTCCACAATTTAATAAAGAATGAATACGAAGGATCATTCATCATGCATGCGGTAATCCACATAGACAGGTTATTCCAACAGAATAATAAAGAATGGAATAACAGAAGATTTTACCAGGCATGCGATAGACCGCACAGATAGGTTATTCCAACATAATAATAAAGAATGGAACCAGGTCATGCGTAATCCGCACAGACAGGATATTCTAACAGAATAATAAAGAATGGAATAACAATAAAATTCACCAGGCATGCGATAGACCGCACAGACAGGTTATTCCAACAGAATAATAAATAATGGAACCAGGTCATGCGTAATACGCATAGACAGGATATTAAAATAGAATAATAAAGAATAGATGTAACATTCCATAATTTTAAAGTGTGATATTAAATATTTATTGATTTATTTAAGTATTTAATGGATATGTTATTGCTGAATAAATAATTGTTCAATTTGAGTGATGTGGTTTATTTAATTATTTGTTGAATAAATAATTAAATATTAAATATTAAATATTTATTGGCAATATTAAATATTTATTGAATTATATGGCAATTTGAGTTGATGTGATTTAATTAATTATTTGTTGAGTAAATAATTAAGGAGCTAAATAAATTAATTATTATGAGATTTTATAATAATGGAGTTTAATTTAATAAGCTAAAGAGCTTATAATGATTTTAAATAAATAATAATATTTAAATGAGAAATTGTAGTTTGAAATATTAGTTGATTAAATAAAATTATAATTGCAAAAAGAATTATAATTGTTTATGTGTTAAAGTAATTTAATAGATTAATGTTTAATTGATTTATTAATTTAATAAAGGTGTGACTAATAACCTTGCTATAAAGGAGTTATTAAAATAAATTAAAAATGGTTTAATTTAGTTTTGTCAAACATGCCTTATTGTATAATAAGTCTTTAATCTAATAGTGTTTTAGCAAACAAGGTATAAGGATTAATCCATTTGTTTTAATTCAATTTACCAAACAAGGAGTAAGGATTAATGGGTTATTTTATTTAGACTAGCCAAACAAGCCTTATGGCTTTTAAATTTCAAAACTTATATAACTGATATATTTATATCAGTACTTATATTATATAATTAATATATATTATTACTATATACGTTATATTTTATAGTACGTATGTTAGAGTTAGGGACTCAGTTGAACTTTACAGAGAGAAAAGAAGAAGAAGAAGAAAGAAATACAGAGAGAAAACTAGAGAGAATTGAGAGATATTTTAACAGGTTTTGGAGAAAAGCTTGACAATCAAAGAAGATAATATCATCATCTTCCTAATCCAAGGTAGGAGCTCCATCTTTTTCTTTAAAAATCTAGTTTTCTTCTTCTAAAAAGTTCTCTGTGATTTTTATAAAAGATAAATTGTTGTTATGTTTATAATTTGGCATGATTATTGATTATATGGTTGTTTTACGAGTTATATATGATTATAAGATATATTAGTTCATGTATGTATGTATTTTATTAAGAAATTATTTTACAGAGAGTTTTTATGAATGAGTATGGCTTTAGTTAAAATGGAAATTAAGGTGTAATTAGTTGTTGTATTGATAAATTGATTATAAGAATTGCTAGAGTATGTAACATCATAATCATGATGCTTAGAAGTTACTGTTTTAGTTGAATAACAAAATCACAGTATTGATTTTCATGAAAAATATCAAAAATAGAGTTTTTGACAAAAATATTGAAATTGGGTGTTGAATATTTGATGTTTGTGTTAATTTATGAGTAGAAACATGTTAGAAGTCTTTACTATATGTTTATATGAAGTTTATGTGCAAAATAGAGTGTAACTAGTCTATTAGATTCGAGCTTTTTGGCCAATTTGGCTTTTTCTTTCATGGTTGCCGAAGCTGTCAGTCGACGCTGACAGTTCGCGCCGCGGCGCGGCCCAGCAGTTCATTACTGGCGCCGCAGCGCCATCACCATGACGTAAGCGGCCTGTTGCACAATCACTGCGCCGCAGCGCTGGCTCATAGTATAATCGTTGTGCCGCAGTGCCGACTCAGCGCCGCAGCGCGAGCCACAGTACAAACTGTGGCGCCGCGGCGCGGCTTGGCAGAACTGTCTGACAGTTTTGTTTAAATGTACAAAAACTTGAAAATAAATGTTATGTGATAATTTCAGTATGATTAGACTATGAACTATCATGTTATTAAGTATTATCTACTTGAAAAATAATTGATTATGTGAATGGGTAATTCAACCCATATGATGAATGTAATTGTTTATATAAATGTACAATGTTGGTTAGGACTAATTATGTCAATATGACATATGTTTAGGGTATCAATTCAAGTGGTAAAAGTGTAGCTTGTGCTAAAGGCAAGTTTCCTAAACCTACCTTTTACATTGAGCAAGTTTCTAAGCCTTAACTTTTGATATTTAGCAAGTTCTTTATTGTATAAGTTTTCTAATCATTGGTGTTATTGAACTAATTATTGTTTCAATTTCGATTATCATATAATGGTGTAAATTTATTTGGAGCAAGTTATTCTTGTACTTAACTTGTGGTTTAGCATGTACAATTATATACATGTTGTGGATGCTTATTATTCAATTAACCTTGTCTTATTATTGTTCAAGCAAGGTAGGTTATAATTATTCAAATTGTATGCTATTAGATTATCCCGAAAGCATGATGTCAATTTATAAACATCAATTAAACTATGATTATTCCATAGTATACAGTTATGTCATTTGTAATCAACTAAACCTTAGTTGATTACCGTTGAATTCTAAATTACCCCATGATGTATCCAAACCAAACTCACTTTGGTACGGACTTGTATTCTGAGAAGAACAACTCTTTTATAAGAGGTTACGCTTAGCGTTGAAATGGTTGTGCACAATACATTGTACGAAGGGTTGATCCCCCTAAGTACGTGAAGTCCTTATAGTCTTATGACTGTTAAAGTTTAAGTTGAAAAATTACTTATAACTGTGGACATGATTCGTGGTCATTAGACCCTCAGTAAAGGTTAAAGCTTTCCAAAAGTTAATAGAATATATTGTTAAATTCTATTGAGCTTAATGTTGACAAATGATGTAAAAGTTTAATGATTTAATTATTGTCATTTCAAGTGGGCCTTGTTTGCTCACTCTTGCCTGTAAAATTTCTTACAGCTAAGGTTGAAACTGGTGATGTACCTAGTACCAGTAAAGGGAAAGGAAAGACGAAGCAATGCTGAAGACTTGTAATAATTGAATAGTTTATTTTCAGACTTGGTTTAAAGATTGTAATGAAGTTTATTTTAATTTTCCGCATGAATGATTGTTTGTAAAGGTTAGTTAACCTGGGAGATTTATTTAAGTTTAATCCTGTATGGGCAGGTTTTGTTATTCAATTTTATTATAATTGGGTAGTTAGAAATGAATATTTTGATTACGTGAACACCAAACCCTGAGGAAATGAAGTACCGGGATTTGGGGGTGTCACAATAGAACCAGGTCATGTGTAATCCGCACAGACAGGATATTCCAACATAATAATAAAGAATAGAATAATAGAAGAATTTCACCATGTATGCGGTACTTCGCATAGACAGGTTATTCAAACATAATAATAAGGAATGGAATAACAGAAGAATTTCACCATGTATGCGGTACTTCGCATAGACAGGTTATTCGAACATAATAACATAGAATAGAATAACAGAAGCTCTCTTCATGAATACGAAAGAAATAATACCCCTTACGAATATTAAACAAAAATAATATTCATACGAATATGAAAAATAATTTCTCTTCAGAATATGAAATAAATAATACCCCTTACCTTAGAAGAAACTGGATACTGGAATAGTGAGGTAGCAGACTTCTCTTCTTCTTTCTCTCTATAATTTCTCTCTATAATAAATACTATATAGCTTTAGTGAATTGGTGAAAAATAATGAAGGAATAAACTTCTATTTATAGGAAAATATAGTTTTAATAATTGCACATTTTGGGGCTCGAAATATTACAGTATAATACATTCCTCTTTTTATTCATTTTTAAGTTAGTCATGCAAGTATTACCAAACTTGCACCACCACCTCTAATAGTAAATCATGTGAATCAATAGTAAATTATGTGACTCAATAGTTTTAGACATGTGAAAATATGAATTACAGTATAGTACCTCCATCTATACCTCTATTTTTAACTTAGTCATGCAAGTATTATCAATCTTGCACCAACTCCCCTAATAGTACAAGAATGCGAATCAATAGTACACACATGTGAATAAATAGTTATAATCATGTGAATTAATAGCAATTAATTGCTCATTTATCCGGTTAATTACCCAATTAGTCAATATAACCTCCAAACATCAATTATTATCGAAATAAATATTGATTTTTACTAACACTAATAATTACAACACAATAAAACTATCAATTTCATCTTTAATCAACACGAACTTATTCATCATTAATATTATAATTCATAATATTTAACAACCAGGTCTTTCCCAGGAAAGCGGGGGCTTTTCGATAAGGATTTCTCCTTATTGGTGCGCAATTAGGTGACTAAACATCTCCTTGACAGAACTTCTAGACATTATCAATATTGCAAATAATAATATAAATAACTTTGCCGTCTCAATTATTAATTTAATAATATAACATATTATGCAGATGATACTGTGACAATAATTGAATCAATAATATGAGAGATATGATGCAGCAATTACTGTAGCAATAATTGAGTATATCTGAGTGACTTATCACGTAAACATCAATAATCAATACCTTGTGCTACTATACAACCATGTGTATTACTGTACTTTTACTACTGGGTAGTTTAACAGTTTTAACGATAACACTTTCGCCATTATAAAAAGATAATTCTGTCATTTTCTTACTACGGCAATACATCCGTTGTGGGGTCAACCAATAATTGTACCGTCGTACGGATATTTCCTGTTAAAACAAATATTTCCTGACCAATCGAATATTATATATCAACTTGCTTACTTTGCAAAATTTTCAAATATCACCCTTAACTATAACATTTTATCAATTTAACCATTTATGAAATAAAATAATAATTATAAGAAAATTGAATACTTTTATTTCATAAAATTCAGGATTTTACAACTCCCCTCCTTATGAAATTTTGCCCTCGAAATTTACGTACGTACCTGGTATGCCGAATAGATGAAGATACCTTGACTTCATTTTAAATTCTAACTCTTGAGGTATAACCTTTGAGTGTCGAATATGATCATTCTTATCCAAGATTTTAACACGTATCTCCTCATACATTAAATCTTCTGCTATCTCGTCTAGTTCTAATTCAATAATGTGGTTCGGGTCGTCCACAAATTTACGTAACATCGATACGTGAAAAATGTTATGAACACGCGACATACTTGGTAGTAAAACGAGTCTATAGGCCACAGTTCCTACTCGATCGAGAATTTTAAATGGGCCAATTAAATTGAGGGTTGAGATAACACCTTCTTGAACCTTCTTGTTCACATTCATCAGATTCGGGTGTGTAGCTTGAGCGGCTTTAACTTTATCGATTAAAGTCGATTCTACTCGTATATTCGTTATCTTCACCTGGGTCCCTAGAGTCTTTAACTCTATTTTCATCATTTGTAAGTTATACGAAATGGGATTTTGTGTTAACAACATCGCACTTGTAAATGCATACGATCTTCTACTCAACGCGTCAGCTACCACGTTCGCTCTTTCACAATGATATTGAATGGTATGATCGTAATCTTTAACAGCTCGAGCCAACTTCTTTAGCGCATGTTACGTTTGTTTTGGGTGAAGAAAATATTTGAGGGTTTAAGAAATGGATTTTGTACTGGGGTCAATACAAAATTCAATTTCACGCTGTAGGGTAGGCTAGGAAGTTCTTCAGGAATACGTCAGGAAATTTATTAACAATAGAAATATCATTTAAAAATGTGACTCTCATCCAAGACTTGGATAGTACGTCACATTGATACCTTTTAACTTGCCATCGTCATTCATGTGACACCCCCAAATCTAGGTTACCTGACCCCCGAGTTTGGTGTTCACGATCCACAATATAATAATCTAACTACCCATTTAAATATAAATAGGAATACATAACTCATTAACATACGTTGTTAATACTTAAGTCCCATGTGACAACCCGATATTTTCTATAAAAATAAATCATAAATTTTGCGTATAAATTTTTTTTTATTTATTAAAATAAATATGGATGATATGTGCCAAGGTAATGTGTAATTATAATTATATGTGTTATAAATAAAATTTATTTATTACATTAATTATTGCAAATAAATTTATTTTTAGAAATATTGATTATTATCAATTATATTCTTATAATAATTGATTTCATATTAGCAATATTTTATTAATTACTTTTCCATGAAAAAATAGGTATATATTATTTAAATAATATAAGAAATGATTTTAGAATAATTAGAATAATTATTTTATTATATGAATTTTGTTCAGGTTATTAAGTAAATTATTTTTATTTAATTATAAGGTTAATTATGGCAGATAAAATTAGATATGGAATCCAAACCCTAATTCTGGGTTTTGATCAAGAAATGATAATAATATTATAATGTTATAATATTTTGATTTTTCAGTGCTATAAATATGTACTGTAAAAATGTACTATTGATGGTTGGTCAATTATGGTATATTGATCAAACCCTAGCATTAATTGATTTAACCCTATTTATCAATTTAAATGGGAAATTTAAGATTATTTAATATCTGTGTTATATGATATGTGTTATGTGCTACTTCGTGTTATGCTAATTAGGAAACCCTAATTATAAATTTAAAACCCTAATTATATGAATTTCTATTAAACCCTAATTCGGAAACCTAGACCGGAGGTTTGATCTGTCAAGAATTGTGTTACAGTGATTAATGTCAGGTATAATAGGTTTTATATCGCTAATTTAAATAAACCTAATTAGTGATTTAAGACCGTAATGATTAAAACCCTAAATTTGAAATCGAAACCTTAATCGCGAAATTAAAACTCTAACCGATATTTCTTGGAACCCTAATTGCTAATTTTAAACACTAATTGTTTAAATAGCAAAGTTAATTATGTTATAATACCCTAATGTTCCTGTATAATAAAATTATTAATTTAATCTAATTAATAATTTTAATTTTTTAATTTTGGAAACTAAATTTAGTTTATAATTTTACAAACCCTAGTTGCTAAATAGTATTTTTGCTTTTTGCTAAACCCTAAGGGTCAAACCCTAAGGGTTTGTCAAGTTTCATTTTTGGCCATTAAATTGAATTATTAAATGTCTTTTATGCCCTTTTTAATTCTTTAAGAAGCTTGCTTGCAAATCTAGATAAATTTTGAGTGGTTTACCAAACCAACAACTCCCTTGACCTTCAAATGACAACAAATCATCTCTAGGTCAGCCCATACATGTATCTAATTGTCTATATATATGGATTGGAGAGAGAAATTGCATTTTGTTCACTTAATTTGTGCAAAAACCTTACTCAACTCTCTCAAGCACCACACCTCCGAAATTATCTAGCATTATAGTCCCATTATCAAGCCCCACTAACACCATAACCAAATCAGCAACACAAAATCAAAAATTTGTTCATCAAAGGTATAAACCCTAACCATAATTTTTTTCTAATGATTTGTTGTTAGATCTTGTAATTTGTTGTTAAAAGATGTTGTTTATAGTCTAATTTAATGATCTGGGTTGGTATATTACAAGTCCATAACATCTAAATGCTCAAATCAATGATTTTCAAATTTCTGGAAAAATTTCATGTTATGGTCTGACAACGAATGTCAGACCTTGTAGATCCATTTCTGTAATTGGGTTTTGTGTTTTAAGTGTTGGATGTTGTAGTCTGATATGTTGGCTTTGATCTGGATCAAGAATCAGGCCTAGATCAGTTGTAGATTGTACGTTATAACCGGTCAAAGGTCGTTGACCGGCATTGACTGAGCCATTTCTGGGCAGCCCAGAAACCGTATACTAGCGTCTGACAAGTTGTTGATGGTCTTAGATCTGTCAGTGTGTTAATTTGTTGGTTTTATTGTTGTGTCTAAGTTGTAGCTGGGTATAACTACTACAAGGTTATACCTTAAAATCACCTTAAAAGTAAACGAGTCAAAGGTAGTGGATGGTCAAAGTAGACCATCCGGCCATATTTTCTGTTTCTGGGAATTCCCAGAAATTGATAGAAGTTTATTTCTGACAATGGTTGACCGGTTCATATCTAGTGATTATGTTGATGGTTTGTTGATATTTTGTGTTATATCTCTTCATTGACATACTTACTACACACTGTAGCTTATAGATCATAAAAATATTACACATATTTCAAGTTGTGGAAGCCCAAATATGGCTACACGAACTGTTCTTTATTTCTGGGTAGCCCAGAAAATGAAGAACAGCTCTGACAGCTATTTTGGACGATCAGATCTGCTTTATTATGAAATGTTTGGTTATGTTTGTTGTTGTATCGTGTAGTCCTACACTAGCACTACAAGCTCTGACAAACAACATGTTCAGAAACGCATCACGCACGCTTTTAATCTTGGTCAGACATGGTCCCTCGAAACTGTCTATGGTGTTCTGGGTTTTTGCCAAGAACATGAAGAACACCTATAGCGACAGTTCTGTCGCTATAGGTGGTCTTTAGCGACAGATTATTTAATATTTTTCGGAAATTAATTATTAAATAGAAAAAATTAGTTTTTAATTATTAAAAATACAAAATAAATTATTAAAAATTATTAAAAATTCTAAAAATTAGTTTTTAATTATTTTTAATATATTTCATAAATATTTAATATTTTTGAAATATTAAAAGTATTTAATTTATTTAATTATAATATTAAATAAATTATTTAAAAATGATTTTAATATTAGAAAAACCATTAAAAATTATATTATGATATAAGAAAATATTTTAAGTTATTTTTAATGACTTTTAATATTTTATGATAAATTTTATTAATAAATTGATATTAATGGTAATTAATTTATTTACTAAATGAATTAAATAAATTAATTAAAAATGATTTTATTATATTAAAAATCATATTAAATGAAAATAAAGTGTTTAAAAATATTTTAACTTATAAAATATAACTTTTAATATTTAAAGGATAATTTCATTAATAATTAAATATTAATGATTATTAAGTTATTAGTTATGATATTAAATTTATTTAATAATTATATTAAATAAATAGTTTATAAATGGTTTTATTACTTTAAAAATCATTTAAAAATGATATAAATAAATTAAAAATATTTTAAGTTATGAATAATGACTTTTAATATTTTGATAAATAGAACATTAATACTTTAATATTAATGATAATTATTTAAAAATGATTTTAAATGTTTTAAAAATCATTTAAGGGTAATATTAATACTTTAAAAGTATTTTGAGTTATTATACATAACTTTAATATTTTGGAAATGATTTCATTAATAGTTTAATACTAATTAAATATTTATTATAATAGAATTAATTGGTATTTAAATCATTTAAATATGATTCCAATGTTTGAAAATTTATGATAAATTATAATAAATGTTTTAAAATTTTATTGAGTCATTTAAAAATAATATGACTGATACGTACTGATGTTAAGTTATAGTATGGAGTCTTAGACTCGATAATTACCTGATAAAATTGTCGGTAGACCGACATGTTTCAGAAATTGATCTGGACTTAGATATTTTGATTGTATAAGTGATTATTTGTGATTCAATGGTTATTAAACATAGGTGCTAATATGATTAGGTTATGTGTTGACTGCAATAAGCAGTGTTATGTGTTATAGTATGTTGTTCTAATCGAACGAACTATCTTATTAATGATAGGTCGTGAGATAAGCGATAGATCTTAATTACAAGTTGTAAGCAGCGCTTCAGGCAAGTATCTAACATTTGCATTTTCTTTATGCAATGGATGTGAGTAAGAATGTTTCTAAATTATATTATTATTGTACAGATTATGAACTTTATATTAAATAAGCTCATTGAATATCAACATGTTAGTATATGATAATTCGGACATATATATTCTGTTCGTTAATTTCTAGAAGTGGTTAAACAAGTGTCCCCACTTGGATAATCATTGTATTTAATCACATGTTGATATACCTTTGTCAATTACCCGTATACAGATATATTGAATTATAGATTATTGTTGAACAAGATAAAACCTTTGATTTAGAACCCAGACAGGTATGAACATCCCTACACGGGAAAATTTTTATGCGCTCCGGCGGACAAAGGATGAACGATAATATCGTTCTAGCAATGTAGTATTGATCAATGCAGGGCATAACGGGCTGATCACCCCCGTGCCCGTAAGTTATGACGGTTTACAGATGAATTTCTGTTTAACCTTTTCGAAAATGAAAACAATGTTCATGGCATGTCACCATAACCCCAGATATAGTCATTATGTAGTTTCAAAAATTTGAAAGAGAGTTGTTATGTTATTATTATCGGTTCAGAATACTTCACAACTATTGACTTGTTGTAGAAGAATAGTACAAAGAAAACATTTAAATCCTTTCAGCTTATATATATATATATATATATATATATATATATATATATATATATATATATATATAATTGCTATTGCTTGCTGGGCACTCAAATGCTCATCCTTGCTTAAATTTAAATGTTTTCAGCTAAGTGCGAATGACCAGAGAACTCTGCTAAGAACAAAGGAAAAGGGAAGGTTGTTGAATGAACGAATTACTATGTTATGTAATAGTTTAATGTTATTAAGATATTTATGATATATATTATCTATCATGGGTTGTAATGAATGTTTAAAGGTTTCGTACTTGGGAGTTAGACTCTGATAATTATGTAAATTAATTTGATCTTTTATATTATTGTTATTATTATTATTAGTATTATTCCGCTCATAGAAATGGTATCATGAAGAACCGAGTTCGGGTTTCAAGTATCCGAGTTTGGGGTCCTCACAGGTTGGTATCAGAGCTATAGGGTTAGAAACCTTAGGTGGGCTAGACCTTAGGCTATAACCTTAGAACAGAGGGAAACGTTGAAAATATAAATAACTCATATAGAGTTTAAAAAGAGATGAATTGACTAAATTCATCGTCAAACTAAATAAAAGATAACTTGTATAAAACTCTTATTTGTTGTGTGTATATACTATATGCTAATTAGGATAATTTATGTGTGTAGATGTCAGGTGAAAAAGGATTCGATTATCCTCGGATCGTAAAGGAGGAGCCAATATTGAAGCCGATAGCTGAAATAGAGGCTCACGATGAAAACAACTCAGACGATGTGGTTATTGTGGAAAATATAATACCAGATCCGGAGATGGTGGAGCTGACAGATAGTGATTCGGACACTAAAGTTGAAGCTGATCAAGTATCAACGGAAGTGCAGGATCTGAAGAACAAGGTGTCTTCTTTGGAAAGGCTGTGGGAGATAGAAAAGCTGTTGAATAGTCAATTGCGTCAAGCATTAATAGAAACATTGGAAGGACAAGATAAGCTTAAAATCTAAATTGGTCAGATGGGAGCCACAAGCAACACATCGTGTGCAGCTCCGGATAAGAAGGGGAAAAGAAAGATAGAAGACCATGATTTAGGAAAATCCAATAAGAAGAAATGGAAAGGAATTTGTTATCTTTGTGGCTATGAAGGACATACCATTCCGTACTGTCCTGACTACAAAAAAGGAGCATGTTATGTCTGTGGTATAGAAGGTCATCAGGCGAGAGAATGTCCAAGGAAAAGGTGTAATAAATAGGTAGTATAGGTTCTGTTGTGTAGGAGTGTTTAATATAATACATATGATAAGTATGTTTGTGTAATGTAATGTTTCCAACTTTTGTATTAAGTCAAGACTGTAAATCCCGACTTTTGAGGTCATAAAGGGATAGCTGAAGTTCAAAGCATTTTGTGCTATGTAAAATATTCGTTAAATGAATATGAATCTATGTTTGAGAAGTGATGAAATAAGTTTAAAATATTAAACTTATGTGATAAGGTTTAGAATGTAAGTTAAATTATGATTTTTTTTCCAATCAGATAATGCTGCCAAGACGTCGAACTCACAATCAAAGGGCAGAGGAATCTGTCAACAACGTTGAGGGACAACAACAACCAGATCCGATGCAGCAATTTGTGAACATGTTAGCTCAGGCTATGCAACAGGGAATACCGGTCGCTAGAAACCAGCTGGGCAACCGCTTAGCGAACTTCAAAGACTTTAAGGCTGTAGGACCACCAGAATTCAAAGGTTCAACTGACCCTGTAGAAGCTCAAATTTGGGTTAAGGAAATTGAAAAAGCGTTTACGGTAGCTAGGGTAGATGAGGGGCAGAAAACTACTTTTGCCACTTACATGATGAAGGGGGAAGCAAATTTTTGGTGGGAAGCGAATCAGGCTAGGGCAGGAGAAGGTGTAGTCACATGGGATAGATTTAAAACTTTGTTTTTCGAAAATTATTTTTCACCAAGTATGCAGGCGAGGATGGAGGTTAAATTTTTAGAGTTGAAGCAGGAGAATATGACGGTGTCTGAATACGCCGCCAAATTCAATGAGTTAGCTAGGTTTACTCCGCATCAAGTTGATACGGAGGCTAGGAAAGCTAGAAGGTTTGAGCTGGGATTGAAACCCTGGCTCTATAACAAAGTGGCGGTGTTGCAAATTCCTACATTTGCAGCACTCATGGAGAAAGCGATCATAGCTGAGGAGGGAAGTGAGGCCATGAGCCTTTACAATAAGGAGAGGAAGAATAAGGGTAAGATAGAAGAAGCTAGGAAGGTGGAAATTAATAGTGGGAGCAGGAGTGGTGATAGTAAGAGGAAGGTGAGCAGTTTTACAAGTGTACAAGTGAAACATGAAGGTGTTAAGAAACAGATAGTGCCATGTAAGACATGTGGGAAGAATCACTCGGGGGAGTGTTTGCAAGGAAAATTTGTTTGCTATAAGTGCGGACAGGAGGGCCATATTTCTCCCAACTGCCCCAATCCTAGGATGAATAGTGGATGTTTCATATGCGGATCGACAGAGCACAGGGTGAAAGATTGTTCAAAGAGGAGGGTGGAGACAGGAAGTGTGAACATGGGCACTGGCAGTGGAACGTTAGCAATCACAGGACCGACTTCGTCAAGCAAGCCAACAAAATCTACGGCAAGGGTCTACAACATGCATGACAGTTCAGGATACGGCAGCAGCTGGCACTGGAACTCCAGGTATTATTCGTATGCCTTTTTATTTTCTTATGCATGATTTTCCTATATATAGTAAAATTATTTTATAAAGAAATTTTGAGGAGGAATTTGAGTTCTGTTAGAAACCAATTTCTCTGTGTAATCAGAAAGACAAGCTTCATGTGAATAATTAAATATCAGTCTGAACAAAGTTGATCAAGATCTATCTGCAATGATTGTGTATGTTATGTACCCTGGTATGTATAGGTTTTAAGCGGTGATTCCGGGGACGGAATCTTTATAAGGGAGGGTGAATGTGATAACCTGATATTTTCTATAAAAATAAATCATAAATTTTGCGTATAATTTTTTTTTTTTATTATTAAAATAAATATGGATGATATGTGCCAAGGTAATGTGTAAGTATAATTATATGTGTGATAAATAAAATTTATTTATTACATTAATTATTGCAAATAAATTTATTTTTAGAAATATTGATTATTATCAATTATATTCTTATAATAATTGATTTCATATTAGCAATGTTTTATTAATTACTTTTCCATGAAAAAATAGGTATATATTATTTAAATAATATAAGAAATGATTTTAGAATAATTAGAATAATTATTTTATTATATGAATTTTGTTCAGGTTATTAAGTAAATTATTTTTACTTAATTATAAGGTTAATTATGGCAGATAAAATCAAATATGGAATTCAAACCCTAATTCTGGGTTTTGATCAAGAAATGATAATAATATTATAATGTTATAATATTTTGATTTTTCAGTGCTATAAATATGTACTGTAAAAACGTACTGTTGATGGTTGGTCAATTATGGTATATTGATCAAACCCTAGCATTAATTGATTTAACCCTATTTATCAATTTAAATGGGAAATTTAAGATTATTTAATATCTGTGTTATATGATATGTGTTATGTGCTACTTCGTGTTATGCTAATTAGGAAACCCTAATTATAAATTTAAAACCCTAATTATATGAATTTCTATTAAACCCTAATTCGGAAACCTAGACCGGAGGTTTGATCTGTCAAGAATTGTGTTACAGTGATTAATGTCAGGTATAATAGGTTTTATATCGCTAATTTAAATAAACCTAATTAGTGATTTAAGACTGTAATGATTAAAACCCTAAATTTGAAATCGAAACCTTAATCGCGAAATTAAAACTCTAATCGATATTTCTTGGAACCCTAATTGCTAATTTTAAACACTAATTGTTTAAATAGCAAAGTTAATTATGTTATAATACCCTAATGTTCCTGTATAATAAAATATTAATTTAATCTAATTAATAATTTTAATTTTTTAATTTTGGAAACTAAATTTAGTTTATAATTTTACAAACCGTAGTTGCTAAATAGTATTTTTGCTTTTTGCTAAACCCTAAGGGTCAAACCCTAAGGGTTTGTCAAGTTTCATTTTTGGCCATTAAATTGAATTATTAAATGTCTTTTATGCCCTATTTAATTCTTTAAGAAGCTTGCTTGCAAATCTAGATAAATTTTGAGTGGTTTACCAAACCAACAACTCCCTTGACCTTCAAATGACAACAAATCATCTCTAGGTCAGCCCATACATGTATCTAATTGTCTATATATATGGATTGGAGAGAGAAATTGCATTTTGTTCACTTAATTTGTGCAAAAACCTTACTCAACTCTCTCAAGCACCACACCTCCGAAATTATCTAGCATTATGGTCTCATTATCAAGCCCCACTAACACCATAACCAAATCAGCAACACAAAATCAAAAATTTGTTCATCAAAGGTATAAACCCTAACCATAATTTTTTTCCAATGATCTGTTGTTAGATCTTGAAATTTGTTGTTAAAAGATGTTGTTTATAGTCTAATTTAATGATCTGGGTTGGTATATTACAAGTCCATAACATCTAAATGCTCAAATCAATGATTTTCAAATTTCTGGAAAAATTTCATGTTATGGTCTGACAACGAATGTCAGACCTTGTAGATCCATTTCTGTAATTGGGTTTTGTGTTTTAAGTGTTGGATATTGTAGTCTGATATGTTGGCTTTGATCTGGATCAAGAATCAGGCCTAGATCAGTTGTAGATTGTAAGTTATAACCGGTCAAAGGTCGTTGACCGGCATTGACTGAGCCATTTCTGGGCAGCCCAGAAACCGTATACTAGCGTCTGACAAGTTGTTGATGGTCTTAGATCTGTCAGTGTGTTAATTTGTTGGTTTTATTGTTGTGTCTAAGTTGTAGCTGGGTATAACTACTACAAGGTTATACCTTAAAATCGCCTTAAAAGTAAACGAGTCAAAGGTAGTGGATGGTCAAAGTAGACCATCCGGCCATATTTTCTGTTTCTGGGAATTCCCAGAAATTGATAGAAGTTTATTTCTGACAATGGTTGACCGGTTCATATCTAGTGATTATGTTGATGGTTTGTTGATATTTTGTGTTATATCTCTTCATTGACATACTTACTACACACTGTAGCTTATAGATCATAAAAATATTACACATATTTCAAGTTGTGGAAGCCCAAATATGGCTACACGAACTGTTCTTTATTTCTTGGTAGCCCAGAAAATGAAGAACAGCTCTGACAGCTATTTTGGACGATCAGATCTGCTTTATTATGAAATGTTTGGTTATGTTTGTTGTTGTATCGTGTAGTCCTACACTAGCACTACAAGCTCTGACAAACAACATGTTCAGAAACGCATCACGCACGCTTTTAATCTTGGTCAAACATGGTCCCTCGAAATTGTCTATGGTGTTCTGGGTTTTTGCCAAGAACATGAAGAACACCTATAGCGACGGTTCTGTCGCTATAGGTGGTCTTTAGCGACAGATTATTTAATATTTTTCGGAAATTAATTATTAAATAGAAAAAATTAGTTTTTAATTATTAAAAATACAAAATAAATTATTAAAAATTTTGAAAATTAGTTTTTAATTATTTTTAATATATTTCATAAATATTTAATATTTTTGAAATATTAAAAGTATTTAATTTATTTAATTATAATATTAAATAAATTATTTAAAAATGATTTTAATATTAGAAAAATCATTAAAAATTATATTATGGTATAAGAAAATATTTTAAGTTATTTTTAATGACTTTTAATATTTTATGATAAATTTCATTAATAAATTGATATTAATGGTAATTAATTTATTTACTAAATGAATTAAATAAATTAATTAAAAATGATTTTATTATATTAAAAATCATATTAAATGAAAATAAAGTGTTTAAAAATATTTTAACTTATAAAATATAACTTTTAATATTTAAAGGATAATTTCATTAATAATTAAATATTAATGATTATTAAGTTATTAGTTATGATATTAAATTTATTTAATAATTATATTAAATAAATAGTTTATAAATGGTTTTATTACTTTAAAAATCATTTAAAAATGATATAAATGAATTAAAAATATTTTAAGTTATGAATAATGACTTTTAATATTTTGATAAATAGAACATTAATACTTTAATATTAATGATAATTATTTAAAAATAATTTTAAATGTTTTAAAAATCATTTAAGGGTAATATTAATACTTTAAAAGTATTTTGAGTTATTATACATAACTTTAATATTTTAGAAATGATTTCATTAATAGTTTAATACTAATTAAATATTTATTATAATAGAATTAATTGGTATTTAAATCATTTAAATATGATTCCAATGTTTGAAAATTTATGATAAATTATAATAAATGTTTTAAAATTTTATTGAGTCATTTAAAAATAATATGACTGATACGTACTGATGTTAAGTTATAGTATAGAGTCTTAGACTCGATAATTACCCGATAACATTGTCGGTAGACCGACATGTTTCAGAAATTGATCTGGACTTAGATATTTTGATTGTATAAGTGATTATTTGTGATTCAATGGTTATTAAACATAGGTGCTAATGTGATTAGGTTATGTGTTGACTGCAATAAGCAGTGTTATGTGTTATAGTATGTTGTTCTAATCGAACGAACTATCTTATTAATGATAGGTCGTGAGATAAGCGATAGCTCTTAATTACAAGTTGTAAGCAGCGCTTCAGGCAAGTATCTAACCTTTGCATTTTCTTTATGCAATGGATGTGAGTAAGAATGTTTCTAAATTATATTATTATTGTACAGATTATGAACTTTATATTATATAAGCTCATTGAATATCAACATGTCAGTATATGATAATTCAGACATATACATTCTGTTCGTTAATTTCTAGAAGTGGTTAAACAAGTGTCCCCACTTGGATAATCATTGTATTTAATCACATGTTGATATACCTTTGTCAATTACCCGTATACAGATATATTGAATTATAGATTATTGTTGAACAAGATAAAACCTTTGATTTAGAACCCAGACAGGTATGAACATCCCTACACGGGAAAATTTTTATGCGCTCCAGCGGACAAAGGATGAACGATAATATCGTTCTAGCAATGTAGTATTGATCAATGCAGGGCATAACGGGCTGATCACCCCCGTGCCCGTAAGTTATGACGGTTTACAGATGAATTTCTGTTTAACCTTTTCGAAAATGAAAACAATGTTCATGGCATGTCACCATAACCCCAGATATAGTCATTATGTAGTTTCAAAAATTTGAAAGAGAGTTGTTATGTTATTATTATCGGTTCAGAATACTTCACAACTATTGACTTGTTGTAGAAGAATAGTACAAAGAAAATATTTAAATCCTTTCAGCTTATATATATATATAATTGCTATTGCCTGTTGGGCACTCAAATGCTCATCCTTGCTTAAATTTAAATGTTTTCAGCTAAGTGCGAACGACCAGAGAACTCTGCTAAGAACAAAGGAAAAGGGAAGGTTGCTGAATGAACGAATTACTATGTTATGTAATAGTTTAATGTTATTAAGACATTTATGATATATATTATCTATCATGGGTTGTAATGAATGTTTAAAGGTTTCGTACTTGGGAGTTAGACTCTGATAATTATGTAAATTAATTTGATCTTTTATATTATTGTTATTATTATTATTAGTATTATTCCACTCATAGAAATGGTATCGTGAAGAACCGAGTTCGGGTTTCAAGTATCCGAGTTTGGGGTCCTCACATCCCAGGTCCACTAACCTTAACATTACAAAAATCTTAGATATACGAAAAGAGTTTACAATACAATACAACATAATAATAATATTGTTCATCATAACTAATTTATCACTATGCTTTTTCCTTTGTTCTTCTTCGCAGCACCTTCTGCAACTTCGTCCCTAGCTGAAAAGTTTTATTTAGCAAGGGTGAGCAACAAGTTTGCCCCGCAAGTTAAGACATACGATAAAGGTATAGGAATCAATATCAAACCTTCTCCCCTTCTACGTATCAATAATTCAATAATGAAATAATACAACGCTTTCAAGGTTTTCTACGATATTCAAATGAATAATCAAGAATTATATTCTACGAAATAGCAAAGTGGAATATTTTTCAAATTTATACTGAGCTATCTCTTGGATCTTGAACTTCTCTTCTCGAGTAACTATTAAAGTTATACTTTGATATACCCAGGTGTATCAGATAACCATAAAGATTTAATCATACCCCTCTGCAAGTATATAAAGTGATCAGCTTTAGTATACCCTATATTATGCATAATACTTAATCGCGCGCAAAGGCCGAATATACGACTAATAAAATATTTCCTTTATATAAAAGGTTGTTCTTCTCAGTCTCAGAATTAAGATTTTGATTTAACAACGAAATATTGTGATTTCAATTTCTAATTACTTCTCGATCTAGCCAAAATAATTGGCATCGATCTGTCAATAATAATTAAATTCTCTTCTCGAACCTATCAGTTCTAACAAATGTTCGTCTAGCCAGAATAATTGGCTAAGACATTTCTCAACATAATTTGACAATAAACAGGAATTATATGTACTGTCAATACTAGCTTTTACGGATATAAATATACATCAACAGTAATTCTACAAATGTATATTTTCTGAATCAGTAATTCAATTTGAATTATTAAACATGCACTAACTACGAATAATCAACAATAAATTCTTGAACGTGGTATAATTAACAATAATTAGCCACTATAATATTTAAACAATATTAACTCAAGGTTGAGTTAGGAAACTTGCCTCTTCTGCTGATTACAGCTACACAATAAACTTATCTGTTTTTGAAAAACCTATAACCAATAATATCGGTCTCACCATTAGCACAATATTTCATAACACACAACACTGTAATTTACAGTCTATCTTCTCCTAGACACATTACCACATAGTCACATCTGTGTTTATAACCTATATAAACACTTATCAAGTCTAACTATTTCGATCTGGTTGGACTTCGGTCCATTCTCGGTGTTATGGTCACCCTATCAGACAATTAACACATTTATTGTCAATTAAATTCGGTCTCTAAGCTTCAATATTATTTTAGAAAAGTCAAATATCATTTATAATATTTTTCGGAAGCTTTTAATAATTTATAAGCAATTACTATAATTTATAATAATTTTTCCAACACTTAAATCATTTTTAAATGATTTAATTATCAAATAATCTTATCATCATTAAAATATAAAAATATTAATGTTATACTTGTCAAAATGTTAAAGTTATTATTAATAACTTAAAATATTTTTAAATCATCAATATTCTACTTAAATGATTTTTAAATTAATTAAAAATATTTTTAAACCATCACCATTAATATTTAAATATTAATGAAATTATCATCAAAATATTAAAAGTTATTAATTATAACTTAAAATATTTTTAAATTATTTTTCTTATTTTTAAATGATTTTTAAATCAATAAAATTATTTTTAATTCATTTATTTTATAAATAAATCTAATGTCATTAATATTAATTTATTAATGAGAATTCTCCAAAAATATTAAAAATTATATTTTATAATTCAAAATATTTTCTAACACTTTATTCTTATTTAAAATAATTTTTAAATTAATAAAATCATTTTTATCTTATTTATTTAATTTAATAATTAAATAAATCTAATATCATTAATATTAATTTATTAATGAAAATTCTCTAAAATATTAAAAATTATATTTTATAACTCAAAATATTTTTAAATACATTATTCTTATTTAAAATGATTTTTCATAATATTTAATCATTTTTTTAATTTATTTAATACACTAATTAAATAAATTAAATACCTTTAATATTTAAATAATTATAAATATTAAAGAAAAATATTCCAATTAGTCATAAATTATTTTTCATAATCTAAAATAATTTTTAAAACTATTTTTAATAATTTTTATAATTTATTTCTATTTTTAAATAATTTTCAGAAAATCAAAAATTAGAAAATAATAAAATCGTCTCTAAAGACCTTTAGCAACACAAAGCGTCGTTGTTGGTGTTCTTGAGCTCAAGAATACTGACAGCCGGCTTAGCAACATACTAGGTTTGACCACTTTTAAAATCCAATCCAAAATGTTTCTGGGCTACTTCAAGCATGGATATTGTAGTACAAATGTAGTACTACAGTTATCAATTCTCAACATGGTCTTACAGTATCTCAACTGCAAGATCTGAAGCCCCAAAGTAGCTATCAGAAGCTTCTGGGCTTTATGGGTTACCCATAAACCCAGACAGCTTTGACTGTCTACTTTGTGATTCGATTTGCTTCCAGCTCTGGTCATCAAATCTGTTATGTTATACTGCAAATCTATAGTACTAGTGTCAAGGTACAGTTACATAACATCATTTTAGTTAAACAACATCCAAATCTCCATATTTAATCCAGTCAAACTATGTCAGAACGCGTGTTCTTCCTGTTTCTGGAAAATTCCCAGAAATGCAAATCAGTGCAAGTGGCCTACTTTATCCACTTGCTACGATCGATATGTTGATTTTTTATGGAATCTTAAGGCATGGGTCTACAGTCCATATTACCAGCTACAACATTCTTATAACAAAACATCATATCACTAAATCAACTGACAGATCCATGAGCATAAAAAGGTTGTCAGACACTGAAAATTACTTCCTGGGTTACCCAGAAAGATCATGGTCATGCCCGGTTAACGGGTTTTGACCATGAATAACTACAAATCTAGACATCAAATGAGACTGATTCTACTTGCAGATTAAAGACCACATACCAGGCTACAAATTACAACTTTAAAACATCAAAAACAACAAATGAACAAGAATCTGTGGCTCCTGACATTAGCTTGTCAGACCACAAAATTTGTTCTTAGCAGTTTTGAAAATCATCACTTTTAAAGCATTTTGATGCTATGGATCTAAGTTATATCAACATAGATCATCATAAAACATCATCTAACACCAATATTGTCTTAGCATACAAGATCAAAAGGGCTTAGGGCTTTATACCTTTCTAGTACCAATCTTTGATCTTGCCTTATCAATCAGATCTAGATCATTTAGAGAGCTATAATGTGACTGAAATGTTGGAGAAATTCGGAGGTTTTGGAGAGAGAAATGTATGTTGAGAGCTTGAGTGCAAATGACCAAATTTAGTACATTTTCTCTCTCTCATCTCTTATATAATATGATGTAATGTATGTATAACTTGCAAGGTGTCATGATATATCAGATATTGGCTGAGATTTTTAGTCATGCAAGTCAAATTAGTTGGTGAACCACTAAAGGTATTGTCAAATTTTACAAGTTACTTACTAAAATATCCAAAATGGGCACTTTGGTCTTTTTCTCCCAAATTTAATGGCATTCTTGACAATTGCACAAACCCTTAGGGTTTAACCCTAAGGTTCTAACCCTTAGGTTTTAAAAACTCCAAATCTAGAATTTTTTAATTAGGGTTTAAAAATAGAAAATTAAGAATTTTGAAAATGTAATTAGGGTTTTAAATATAAATTAATATTTCTAAAGTATAATTAGGGTTTCCTAATTATATTAACACATACTAATCACTTTAGGCTTGCTAATTAGGATTAGGTTTTCTTAATTAGGGTTTAGGATTCCCGAATATGAAATTAGGGTTTCACGACTTATGATCAGGGTTTCCAATTGTACGTTAGGTTTTCTAAATCTGAGATTAGGGTTTCTAATCTCTTATTAGGGTTTATTAATTTCAAACCTTATCTGATCAATCATTACTCAAAATCTCTATACAATACAAACACGTATTCATTGATACAATTAATTTAATTACATTTTCTACCGAATTCCTATCCAGAAATTAGAGTTAGGGTTTCTAAAGCTATTAAGCACAACTCTACTCTAAATTTATTAGTCAATTCACAAATTGACCTTCTCGAGACTCGTATCACAAATACTTGTCACAAAATTGATAATCATTAATAATATTAATAAAAAAAATTATTCGTAAAATTTTGATTATTCGAAATCCCAGGTTATCACAATTCACGACGTCGCCCACAGACAGTCTGGCTTCGGTGTTTTCCAAGACTTGGAAGTCATCAGCGAAAGGCTTGGGGCTCTTTACTTATGGCTTGGTATGACAATGATTGACTTTAGGGTTTGGTTGCTTGAATTCGCATGATAGGTTGGTTAAGAATATGAAGGCTAACAACCTTATGAAAAAGCATGATGAGTAGTTAACCAATTAATTCCTAAAATCGCATCAAAGACAAGTATTTTCAAAGAGATAAGATCGACAGGTAACGTAAAAGTGTCAATTTGAATCAACAAGATTTATAAATAGTGGAGGTAACGAAGGTTTCTACTAACGAAGTTTCAACCAATAAGTCAAAGTCTAATTTCTCTAGAGTCAAATTTAAACGTTGAGCACAATCAAGAGAAATAACATAATGGGTAGAACCGATATCTAATAAGGTATAGACTTCGCAAAAATTTATATTTAACTAACCCGTGCTAACTTCGTTTGGGTTACTCGCTTTTTGAGAAGTCACAAAAAATGCTCTTCTTGAAACCACCGACTTTGTTTTGTCCGTATCCACCTTTGGTGCCACCGTCCCAGCTGGACTTGACTTTGGTGCACGACATAATCGGGCTAGGTGACCTTCCTTTCCATAATTATAACATGCTTTGGACTGCACCACTCAGTTTGGACTGATATGTCCCTCCCCTCTGCATTTGAATCATACAATTGGTGGTCGTTCTCCTTCCTTGAAAACAGGTGTTGGTGCTGCTGTCTTTCCATCGTTGTTGAAACTTCTCTTCTTAAAATTTCCACTCCTATTATCTTGGTCATGATTACCACCGAAGTGGTTACCATTCTTGGCATGATAATTTCCCCCACGATAGTTATCATTGTATTGATGGTCGTTGCCACCGGTACGATTATTATCGTGTTGTTGCTCGTTATCCTTTCGTTGGGCTGGCTCATTATCGCGCTCCAATAACTGAGCCCTATTCACTACATCTGAATATAAACAAAGTTTGTGAGCAATGAGGTATTGACGTATATCGGGTTTCAAACCTCTTAGAAACATTCGCGTCATTCTCTCCTCATTATCAACCAAGTGTGACGCAAATCGGGACAACTCAGCGAACTTGGCTTCGTACTGCAACACGGTCATATTGTTTTGCTCCAGTTTGATAAACTCTACCTCCTTCATGTGATGAATACTTTCGGGAAAGTACTTATCGTTGAACAGCTCTTGGAACTTCTCCCAAGACATCTTCAGTGAGTCAGGCTGGGTACGTTTTACAGATTCCCACCAATAATCTGCCTCTTCACGCAACATAAAGGTGGCAAAGGGAACCTTTTACTCCTCGGAGCATCCCAAGACATCAAATATCTTGGTGATATGCTTTAACCACATCTCCGCCTTAAGTGGTTCTGGCTTTCCCAAAAACTCCGATGATCCCAGCTCCTTGAACTGTTTAGCAGTGACCAGTCATGGGTTGTCATTGATTCCACCTGCATTTTGAACAGGAGTCTCTCTCGCCTGATGTTGCATGAATTGTATAAAGCCTCTGAACATCCCATCGTTCATCATCTAATCGGTGTTGTTATTTACCTGAGGATTATTATCTTCCTGTTGCACATTATCCTGGGTATTGATCATTGGTGACTCAATGGTCTCATGTGCTTCATTGCTTATCTCAACATTTTCAGATGCCATTTTAAAATACTGCCACAAAATAAGGTTTAATTAACATATCATATATTATCCCTATACTCTGTCTGACCAATTAAATACCAAATAAACTTAGGTAGGTCATACTAGCAAAGAAATTCCCCGTCTCTCCCCTCCTAGTTCTTGTCTCACATCTCAGCCAGGGATCATATCCCTAAGCTTTGATACCAACTGTGACGCCCCCAAAACTGGTATACATCACCCATCTTGGGTCGCCAGATACAACAGTCGTGTAAAATACGACAAAACATAATCAAAGAGTTTTAATAAGAATATTGTCATCTAGACAATATCCACACTCAATGGAGTCCTCATTACATTTATTGTCACACTATTTAATAGAATAGTGAGGACTATTAATGCTATCATCTGGACCGTCACTCCGTTCCCCGACTAGTCCCGACTACGTTCTCATTTCCTTAAGAGAACAGTGAAAGAAAGGGTGAGCTCAACTAGCCCAGTAAGAAATATTATGACTAAGATAATGCATAATAAATTATACTTAGCCTTCAACAGTATAACAACTGATAGAATACATTAGACAATAAGTTTTAGATCAACAACTGCAGCAGAATAAGCAATCCATTAGAAGAGTCAAGTAGAGCACAAAATCTACTATCTTCTATGATTTAGAAAGTTTTTCATCAACTTTATCACTGAGACTCAGCTTAACAAATAAAATCGAATCATCCCTGCATCACGGCCAAGGATATTCATGTAATCATCAATGGTCATGATTATACCGAATAATCCCTGGTCATAATCATACTAACAACTGTCGATCAATGAACTAAAGGCCAATGAGGACTTTTACCGCATCATTCGTTACATTACGGCCATGATTATACCGAATAATCACTGGTCATAATCATGCCAAGTCCATCTATGCACGTAAGCCAAAGATGACTTTCATCACAATATAAGCATGAGGATGATGACAATGACATAATAATTTAATAAAATAAGTTCAAGGATAAATTTTAAAGATTTATAATATAATTTATCCAGAAATCAATAACGTCCAAATTATCAACATGATACTGCTTTGTGGAGTAAAATTCAAGAATAAAATTCATGTACCAAAAATAATTTGGACAGAAAAGAAATACATTTTTTGGGTAAATAGTACCCCGTGAATAGTACTTCAGGAATAGTACCTCGTGAATAGTACCCCGACATAAAAAGTGCCACAAATACCCGAGTGAATAATATGTGGGTGAATATTAATTTGGGTAAATAGTAACCCATAAATAGTAACTCGTGAATAGTACTCCACACGAAAAGTGCCACGAATACCCGAGTGAATAATACTATAGTGAATAGTAACCGGGTGAATAGTAACCCATGAATAGTAACTCGTCAAAGAAAAATATCAAAGAAAATGATATTTCATGACGAGTACAAAAGAAATGATATCTCATACGATTATAATAGAATATACGAAACTGCAAATGGATTTTTATCGGTCATGCGGTAATCCACGTAGACAGATCATTTCCACAATTTAATAAAGAATGAATACGAAGGATCATTCACCATGTATGCGGTAATCCACATAAACAGGTTATTCCAACAGAATAATAAAGAATGGAATAACAGATGAATTCACCAGGCATGCGATAGACCACACAGACAGGTTATTCTAACATAATAATAAAGAATAGAACCATGTCATACGTAATCCGCATAGACAGGATATTCCAACAAAATAATAAAGAATGGAATAACAACATAATTCATCAGGCATGCGATAGACCGCATAAACAGGTTATTCCAACAGAATAATAAATAATGGAACCAGGCCATGCGTAATACGCACAAACAGGATATTCCAACAGAATAATAAAGAATGGAACCAGGTCATTCGTAATCCGCACAGACAGGATATTCCAACAGAATAATAAAGAATGGAATAACAGAAGAATTTCACCATGTATGTGGTACTTCGCATAGACAGGTTATTCCAACATAATAATAAGGAATGGAATAACAGAAGAATTTCACCATGTATGCAGTACTTCGCATAGACAGGTTATTCCAAAATAATAATAAAGAATGGAATAAGAGAAGCTCTCTTCATGAATACGAAAGAAATAATACCCCTTACGAATATTAAACGAAAATAATATTCATACGAATACGAAAAATAATTTCTCTTCAGAATATGAAATAAATAATACCCCTTACCTTAGAAGAAACTGGATACTGGAATAGTGAGGTAGCAAACTTCTCTTCTTCTTTCTCTCTATAATTTGTCTCTATAATAAATGCTCTATAGCTTTAGTGAATTGGTGAAAAATAATGAACGAATGAGCTTCTATTTATAGGAAAATATAGTTTCAATAATTACACATTTTGGGGCTCAAAATATTACAGTATAATACCTTCCTCTTTTTCTTCATTTTTAATTTAGTCCTGCAAGTATTATCAAACTTGCACCACCTCCCCTAATAGTAAATCATGTGAATTAATAGTAAATCATGTGACTCAATAGTTCTAGACATGTGAAAATATGAATTACAGTATAGTACATCCTTCTATACCTTTATTTTTAACTTAGTCATGCAAGTATTATCAATCTTGCACCAACTCCCCTAATAGTACAAGAATGTGAATCAATAGTACACACATGTGAACAAATAATTATAATCATGTGAATTAATAGCAATTAATTGCTCATTGATCCGGTTAATTACCTGATTGGTCAATATAACCTCTAAACATCAATTATTATCGAAATAAATGTCGATTTCCACTAACACTAATAATTCCCACACATGGAATCATCAATTTCATCTTTAATCAACACGAACTTATTCATCATTAATATTATAATTCACAATATTTAACAACCAGGTCGTTCCCAGGAAAGAGGGGGCTTTTGGATAAGAATTTTTTCTTATTGGTGCGCAATTAGGTGACCAAACCTCTCCTTGACAGAACTTATAGACATTGTCAATATTGTAAATAATAATATGAATAACTTTGCCGTCTCAATTATTAATTTAATATTATAACATATTATGCAGATGATACTGTTACAATAATTAAATCAATAATATGAGAGATATGATGCAGCAATTACTGTAATAATAATTAAGTATAACTGAGTGACTTATCACGTAAACATCAATAATCAATACCGTGTGCTACTATACAACCATGCGTATTACTGTACTTTTACTACTGGGTAGTTCAACAGTTTTAACGATAACACTTTCGCCGTTATAAAAAGATAATTCTGTCGTTTTCTTACTACGATAATACATCCGTTGTGGGGTCCACCAATAATCGTACCGTCGTACGGATATTCCCTGTTAAAACGAATATTATATATCAACTTGGTTACTTTGCAAAGTTTTCAAATATCACCCTTAACTATAACATTTTATCAATTTAACCATTTATGAAATAAAATAATAATTATAAGAAAATTGAATACTTTCATTTCATAAAATCCGGAGTCTTACACCTCTAGAGTGCGTTTTCTAGATCTGCTTCTTCGTCGGCCCTTGTCATCACCCCAAGAACCCACAGGGCGAGGTGCCCTCTTCAGATCTTCGGGAGTATGACTTCTGGCTTTTCTTTGATCTCGAGAACGGCTTCGAGACCTACTTCTAGACTGCATGGGCTTTTCATTTTGCCTAGCTCGTCTGTCTAGAGACCTACCACGTTCTTTAGGCCGAGTATTACTAGACACCTCATTTCCATTTCGGCCATACGAACCATTTATTTGGAAATCTCCTCTCGTTGCTGCAGAAGAAGTTTCATAGCTTTATCGTTCTCCTGCGCCATCTTCGCCAAAGTAGATGCTCTGTCTGCCTGAGCTTCTCGGTATAGAGTTCTAGGCGGTGTGCCTTCTACCCTTTTTTGATCCTTGTTAGGCACTTTACTTGTCGTAGAAAACAACTTCTGTTTGATATCACCATGGTTTTTTGCATGAGACCCTTCTGGAGCATCTTGTGACCCAATTCTGTCATGGATACTTTGGGATGGACCCAACCTATCCTTAACAGAGATTCTTTATAATGATGAACTCACCATCATCGGCTGTCCCTCAGCAGTGGTTGTCTTACTTTTCACTATCGCTTCCGTTGTAGAACAGTTAAGAACTGTGATTAAAACCCAGAAACACTAGAAAAAGCCCCTCCTTCTAGCGTCAATGTGACAAGATCTTTCTACGCGCCTCAATCACCAAAAGTACGTCCAATCCCGCACAATAAATAAGTCAATATCGAAAGCTTGACGGCTTGGATTGTCCGGGGATAGCTCCAGCGTGAGAGTAAGTACAGGCCGACACAAGGTTTAACAATGGAGGTTTTGTGAGTGTAGTGTCTTAGTGATAAAAAATGTCCCGTGCCTCCTTTGTGTAATGCTTTGTACTCATATACTTATTCCATCGTCTTCCATGCAACCGACTTCCAGTCACGTCGGCTCATTTGCAGGTCACCCACCTGCTCCCCCTTTCACTATTGTCCACTGGCCGGGATTATGTCTAATCCCCATTAATTAAGTATTGGGTCTGGTATCCAACACGTATCCATCCAACTTTTCTCAATCTAAGCCTACAAATATCTTCACTTAAGGGCTGGCCCATTCCTCCAAAAGCCCAGACAAGGATGGCCCGATAGGTCCAAGTATTTATTGTGAGATCCCGAATTTTATTAAATAAAAGCATTCAATTTTCTTATATTTATTATTCTATTTAGTAAATGGTTAAACTGATAAAAGGTTAAAGTTAAGGGTGATATATGTGAAAATTTTGCAAAATAAGCAAGTGATTATAAAATATTCGTTTGGTCGAGGAATATTCTTTTTATCGGGGAATATTCTTTTTGTCGGGAAAAATTCGTATGACGACGCAATCATTGGTGGACCCCACAACGAAAGTATTGTCGTAGTTAGAAAACGACATAAATAAATTTTATAAAAATAATGGCAAAAGTTTTACCGTTAAACTATTGAAATACCCAGTGTTAAAAGTACAGTAATACGCGTGGTTGTATAGTAGCACACGGTATTGATTATTGATGTTTACGTGAGAAGTCACTCAGTTTATTCAATTATTGCTACAGTAGTTGCTGCATAATATCTCTCATATTATTGATTCAATTATTTTTACAGTATCATTTGCATAATATTTATTATTAGTAAATCAATAATTGAGACGACAAAGTTATTCATATTATTATTTACATTATTGACAATGTCTAGAAAGTTCTGTCGAGGAGAGATTTGGTCACCTAATTACGCGCCAATAGGGAGAAATACTTATCGGAAAGCCCCCTCTTTCTTGGGAATGATCTGGTTGTTAAATATTGTGAGTTATAATATTAATGATGAATAAGTTCGTGTTGATTAAAGATGATATTAATGTTTCTATTGTGTTGGGATTATTAGTGTTAATGAAAATCGACATCTATTTCGATAATTGATGTCTGGAGGTTATATTGACCAATCGGGTAATTAATCGGATAAATGACAAATTATTTGTTATTAATTCACATGCATATAACTATTTTCTCACATGAATGGAACTATTGATTCACATGCATGTACTATTAAGGGAGGTGGTGCAAGATTGATAATACTTGCATGACTAAATTAAAAATGGAGGTGTAGATGAAGGTACTATACTGTAATTATTTTTTTCACATGATTGTAATATTGATTCACATGATTGTACTATTGATTCACAAGATGTACTATTAGGGGAGGTGGTGCAAGTTTGATAATACTTGCAGGACTAAATTAAAAATGAAAGAAAAGATGAAGGTATTATACTGTAATATTTCGAGCCCCAAAACGTGCAATTATCGAAACTATATCTTCCTATAAATAGAAGCTCATTCTTCTTTCATTCTCACCAATTCACTCTAAGACTCACAAGAGCAATTATAGAAAGAGAAGCTATAGAGAGAGAGAAGTTGTAGAGAGAAAGTATAAGAGAAGTCTGCTACCTCACTATTCCAGTATCCAGTCTACTTCTGAGGTAAGGGATATTATTTTGTTTAGTGTTCATAGGAATAATATTTTTTTTCATACTCTGTAGTATGTGAGTAATATTATTTCGTCTCGTATTCCTGATTATACCCTCATTTTGTTAAAGTATTATTTCTATACTCCGTGAAATTAGTAGAATATCCTTAAATTTTACGTTTCATCTAGTATCGTTTCACAAGGATATTTTTTGCACATTCTTGTTAAATTTTAAGCTTTTCATGCTGGAGTACTGTCCATGAGTAGTATTCATTTTTACGGTACTATTCATAAAATACTATTCACGGGGTACTATTCATAAAGTACTATTTACGGGTACTATTCATAAAGTACTATTCATGAGTACTATTCATTGGGTACTATTCCTAAAATACTATTCACGGGGTACTATTCACCCAAGGAATTATTCATGACAAAAAAATTAATTTCTTTGCTGTCCAAATCATTTTTGATATAATATTATTCTTGAATTTTACTCCACAAAGCAGTATCATGTTGACAATTTGGACATTATTGAATTCTGGATAAATTAAATTATAAATCTTTAAAAATTTATCCCTTGCTTTCTTTTAATTGAATTCTTATATCATTGTCATCATCCTCATGCTTATATTGTGATAAAAGTCATATGTGGCTTACGTGCATAAATGTACAATTGATTGGTGTGATTATGACCTGGGATTATTCGGTATAATCATGACCGTAATATTACAAATGATGTGATAAAAATTCTCATTGGCCTGTAGTGCATTGATGGACAGTTGTTGGTATGATTATGACTAGGGATTATTTGGTATAATCATGACCATTGATGACTACATGAATATCCTTGGCCCATAGTGCAAGGATGATTCGATGATGTGGTTTATTTATTAAGCTGAGTCTCAGCGATAAAATTGATGATAAATTCTTTTAAATCATAGAAAATAGTAAATATCATGCTCTACTTGACTCTTCCAATGGATTACTTGTTCCGCTGTAGTTAAACTTGATGTCTATTGTATTTTATTATGCATTCTCTTAGTCATAATATTTCTTACTGGGCTAGTTGAGCCCACCCTTTTCTTTCATTGTTCTCTTCAGGAAATGAGAATATACCTGGGACTAGTCAGGGAACGGAGTGACGATCTAGATGGTAGCATTAGTAGTCCTCACTATTCTGTGAAATAGTGTGACAATAAATATAATGAGGACTTATTTTGAGTTTGAATACTGTCTAGATGACAATATTTGTATTAAAACTCACAGCTCATGTCGTATAAATAAGTTTGTATTTGTATTCAGTACCATGTATTTGGCGACTCAAGATGGGTGATGTATACCTATTTTGGGGGCGTCACATTTATGGCCCAACAATAAGCATTCTTTGAATTTTCATCAATTAAACTCGATTTGATTTCATTCTTATTATCTTAATCATCTTCATCTTGTAGACATCGTCTATTTAATAACACTTAACATCTTATTACTGGAGTCAGGTAACTCCATATTCATATCTTTTAAATACCTCAAGATTCCTATTTAAATCTTCTCATATATATTTTAATATCTTCTTTATACATTCGTTAAATTTATTTCTTATTGTTCAAACTCTAACTGAGTTCAAACTTTACAATCTTCACCTTTCTTCTTTAAGATTATAGCCTAAGGTACTCCTACATAAGGTTATAGTCCTACCTAAGGTTTATAACCTACAGCTTTGATACCAACTGTAACGGTCCCAAAATTCATACAACTCAACTCTCGACCTTGGTCGTTATTAATACATCTTTATTCTAACATTACATCATTAAACGATGTTAAACTTAGTAAAATACGGAATAATTTAAACTTTTCTATCTTCTTCTTTTATTTTCCCTGAATCACAACCTTTATCATCTACATGTCTTTGAATCTTATATAATTCATGATTCACTTTATTAAAGTTAATATATATATATATATATATATATATATATATATATATATATATATATATACACACACACACACACACTTACTTCTCAAATTGATATCCTTTATACATTGGATAGCTCAAACTTTAACTTCACAACTCAGAAATTATGAAACATTATAAACCATCAAGTACATATCTCAAAACCTTAAACATGGATTAAAAGAATAACAGTTATAGCTAAAGTATTTAATCTTCAAGCATTGCATCTGATCCGTGTCATTCAAGTAGCACATAGCGTTACCTTGAAACCTTAACCTGCAAAAATGGTTATTTACAAGGTTGAGCTCGACAGCCCAGCAAATCTAACAGTTTTCATGCAACACGTAGCACATAAATAACATGCTCATCTTATACATCATAAACATCTATCTAAACACATTATACATGTTATACATCACATACCAAATAAAGATTGAGTTCCATAACCCAATTAGCATTCCTTACCCAACCAAGTCATAAATTGACCTTAACATTTGATACTTGAAACATAAATCATACATCATGCTTTTTGTAATACAGATTTGAAACAATTCATCATCAAGTTCACATAACAAATAGGAACTGAAAGACTTGCCTTGATCGTTGTTAACCAATAACAGTTTAACAACTTACAACTATCTGCACTTCACGTGCCCTACACAATTATATAATCATGCACATCAACTATTAGTCACATAGCAACTCATAGTAGTTGTAATATAAACTTTAATCTACATCCCATAACCCCTCCTATTAATCAATACACAATGTTCAATTTGATTATGTTAACTTTCGACTTATATCTCACTATATTTCTTCTTAGGTCATACCCGAAGTCCATTCAAGTGTTTAAGTCTTGCTAAGACTCCTTATTGGTTTTATATTAACCACATTTCATGTCTTATAACACTTCAATTGAATTAAAACACTTTTTAAGTTCATTAACACTTGTCACGACATTTCGACGTTCATTTGCCACACGCCCAATTCGTCTCTCCTACGTATGCTTATACAACTTATCTAATACATCATTTATTAATGTTAAGCATCATTATATTTACTAATATCCATGTTTTATAACTTAAAACAACATCTTTTATCGTCAGAAGTGTAAGACCCCAAAATTTATGAATAAAAATTTAACTTTCTTAAAATATTTTTTTAAGTATTATGGTGTGGATTTGATATAATATTATAGTTGTGGGTAGTATTTATAAATTTTGCAAAGTAAACAAGTGGTTATAAAATATTTAATTGGTCGGGGAATATTCGTACGACGGCACAATCATTGGTGGACCCCACAACAGAATTATTGTCGGAATGAGAAAACGACAGAAATACCTTTTTATGAAAATAACGGCGGAAGTTTTACCATTAACTATTGAACTACCCGGTAGTAAAAGTACAGTAATACGCGTGGTTGCATAGTAGCACAGGGTATTGATTATTGGTGCTTACGTGAGAAGTCACTCAGTTTTACTCAATAATTATTACAGTAATTACTGTTCAATATTTTATTTTATTGGTTCAATAATTGATACGTTGATATTTTATATTATTGTTGTTTCAATAATTGTCACTGCACAGTATCTCCATTATCAAATTAATAATTCATATTATTTGAATAATCTTATTAGATAGCATTATTGGTGATGTCTAAGGAAGTTCTGTCTAAAGAGAGGTTTGGTCATCTAATTGCGCACCAGTAAGGAGAAATCCTTATTGGAAAACCTCCTCTTTCCTGGGAACGACCTGGTTGTCATAATTGTGATTCTGTAATATTATTTATGAATAATTATTTATTAATTTTTATGATAAAGAAATATTTATTTTTATGTGGATATAATTGAAGGAATTAATGTTGAGGTGTTTTATCAGTATTTTGTCAGAATGGATGTATTAAAAATCGTCCGTATGTGGATTTCGGGCATTTTTTGTTTGGAATTTGAAAAAACTTTCTTCTACAAAGTTGTAGAGAAATAAATTTTCTATGAAAAGCCCATGAGATTCAAATTTTTCTGATAAAAGAGCTATTTATTATGAATTGTTGAAGTTTCAGAAATTAAATGTTTTTATTAAAATTAAGAGTGGGACCCACTTTTGTTTTTTGTGAAAACATGTGGAGATTTTGGGTGGGCCCCACTGTGGTGGCTGAAGTTTTTTTAAAAGTGGCATGCATAAAAGATTGAAAAATAATAATATTATTTTATTATTTAGTCTCCTATGTCATTCTAACATTTTCCTATAAATAGGCGTTGTTAGAATTGAAAATCACACCAGAAACAAGTTTTCTTTCTCTCTATATTATCGAGCGTATTTTTGTCAGTATTTAGATACTTTGAGAGTTGCTATTCAGTGCAAGTTTCCTTCGGCTTTACATCCGATATTCCGATCAGAACTACGGTTATTTTGAGGTAAGGGATGTTATTTTCTTCGTAAATGATATTATTTTCTTCAATATCATTATGCCGAATTATTGATATGAGTTTTATTGTGGAATTTTTACCTTTTTGTGTCGGGGTTACTATTCCCGTATACGGCACTATTCACGTATATGGCACTATTCACGAATACGGCACTATTCACTGAAAAATGAAATGTTCTCTTTTTCATCCCAGATGTCTATTATGGTTACTATCATTGATTGTATCCTTGTTTTGATATTCATTCTATACTTGTTTTGTTAAAATTTTGGCTTCTATACTCCATGAAATTAGTAGAATATCCTTCATATTTGCGCTTGATCCAATATCTTTTCATGGAAATATTATTCTGAGCATTCTTGATAAGTTTTAACTTTTTCATGCCAGAGTACTATTCACGAGTTACTATTCCCGAAGTACTATTTATGGGATACTATTCACTCGAGTACTATTCACCCGGGATACTATTCATGATAAAAATTAATTCGTTTTCGGTCCAAATCATTTTTGATACAATATTATTCTTAAATTTTACTCCACAAAGCAGTATCATGTTGACAATCTGGACGTTAGTGATTTCTGGATAAATTAAATTATAAATCTTTAAAAATATATCTTTGAACTTGTTTTATTGAATTCTTATATCATTGTTATCATCCTCATGTTTATATTCTGTTGAAAGTCATCTGTGGCCTATAGAGAATAGATGGACTTGATATGATTATGATTAGGGATTATTCGGTATAATCATGACCGTAATGTTATAAATGATGTGGTAAAAGTCCTCATGGGCCCATAGTGCATTGATGGACAGTTTTTGGTATGATTATGACCATGGATTCTCTTCGGCCAAGGGTGCAAAGATGAATTTTTTTATGGCATGATCATGATCGTTGAGGAAAACACGATTATCTTTTACCCGTAGTGTAGGGATGATTCGATGATGTGGATTATTTATTAAGCTGAGTCTCAGCGATAAAATTGATGATAAATTTTTTTAAATCATAGAAGATAGTAGGTTTTATGCTCTACTTGACTCTTCTAATGGATTGTTTTTTTTCCACTGTAATTGTTGATCTACAACTTATTATCTATTATATTATATCAGTTGTTATACTGTTGAAGGCTATGGATAATTTATTCTGCATTATCTTAGTCATAATATTTCTTACTGGGCTAGTTGAGCTCATCTTTTCTTTCACTGTTCTCTTCAGGAAATGAGAATATAGTTTGGACTAGTCGGGGAATGGATTGACTGTCCAGATGGTTGCATTAATAGTCCTCACTATTCTGTAAAATAGTGTGATAATAATTGTATTGAGGACTTATTTTGAGTTTGAATACTGTCTAGCAGACACTATTTGTATTAAAACTCATAGCTCATGTTGTATATTTAAGTTTGTATTTAAGTTCTGTACCATGTATTTGGCAACTCAGAATGGGTGATGTATACCTATTTTGGGGGCGTCACAGTTGGTATCAAAGGTTAGGGATATGATCACTAGCTGAGATGTGAGACAAGAACTAGGAGGGGAGAGACAGGAAATTTCTTCACTAGTATAACCTACCTAAGTTATTTGGTATTTAATTGGTCGGTCAGAGTATATGGATAATATGTTGCATGTCAATTAACCCTTCTTTTGTGGCAGTATTTGAAAATGACATCCGAGAATATTTAGAATAGCAATGGAGCACAGGAGATCGTTGAGTCACCACAGATCAATACCCAGGATAATGTGCAACAGAAAGACAATAATCCTCAGGTAAACAACAACGATCAAATGATGAACGATGGAATGTTAAGAGGCTTTATGCAATTCATACAACATCAGGCGAGAGCAGCTCCTGTCCAAAATGTAGGTAGAAACACTGGAAACTCTCGGACGGTCACCGCTAAACAGTTCAAGGAGTTAGGACCACTGGAGTTTATTGGAGAGCCAAAACCACTTAAGGCAGAGACGTGGATAAAGCAGATCACCAAGATATTTAATGTCTTGGAATGCTCAGAGGAGCAAAAGGTTCCATTCGCCACCTTTATGTTGCGTGAAGAAGCAGATCACTGGTGGAAATCTGTAAAACGTACCCAACCTAACGCACTCAAAATGTCTTGGGACAAGTTCCAAGAACTGTTCAACGACAAGTACTTTTCCGAAAGTATTCGTCACATGAAAGAGGTAGATTTCATCAAGTTGGAGCAGAACAATATAACCGTGTCGCAGTACGAAGCTAAGTTTGTCGAGTTGTCCCATTTTGTGTCTCACTTGGTTGATAATGAGGAGAGAATGACGCGGATGTTTCTAAGAGGTTTGAAACCCGAGATACGTCAATACCTAATTTCTCATAAACTGTGTTTGTATTCAGATGTTGTAAATAGGGCTCAGCTATTGGAGCGCGATAACGAGTCAACCCAACCAAGAGAAAGCAGTCGGCAAATCGATAATACCAATTGTAGCAGTCATCGAAGCGGTGACAACAAACGTGGAGTGAATCAATATGGCAGAAATGGTAACTACTTCGGTGGTAATCATGGTCAGGATAATAGGAAAGGTGAACTACGTGAGAACAACTTCAAGAAGAGAAGGTTCAATAATGATGGAAAGACAGCGACACCCGTTTCCAAGGAAGAAGAACTGTAAAGCCCCCTGAATCCCGGTACTTGAAACCCGAATTCAGTGCTTCACGATACCATTTCTATGAGCGGAATAATACTAATAATAATAACAATAATATAAATATTGAACTTAATTTACATAATTATCAGAGTCTAGCTCCCAAGTATGTAACCTTTAATCATTCCTTACAATACATGATAATAAATATATAACATTGTCTTCGTAATATTAAACTATTACATAAGATAACATTAAAATCATTCAGCAACCTTTCCCTTTCCCTTGTTCTTAACAGAGCCTTCAGGTTGTTCACACTTAGCTGAAAACATTTAAATTAAGCAAGGATGAGCATTTGAGTGCCCAGCAAGTAATAACAATTATATATATAAGCTGAAAGAATTTAAATGTTTTCTTTATACTACCCTTCTACAACAAATCAATGATTGTGAAGTAATCTGAACCGATAATAATAACATAACAACCCTCTTTCAAATTTTTAAAACTACGTACTGACTATAAATAGGGTAAAGGGGACATATTATGAACATTGTTTTCATTTTCGAAAAGGTTAAACAGAACTTCATCTGTAAAACGTCATAACTTACGGGCACGGGGGTGATCAGCCCGTTGTACCCTGTATTGATCAATACTGCATGCAAGAACGATAGGATCGTTCACTCTGTCCGCCTTGTGCGCATAAAAGTTTTCCCGTGTAAAGGATGTTCATACTTTTCGGGGTTCCAAACCAAAGCAATTCGGTTGGATAATAATAAGGTTTTATCTTGTTCAACAATAATCTATAATTCAACATATATATAAGGGTATTTAACAAAGGTGTATCAACATGTGGTTAAATGCAATGATTATCCAAGTGGGGACACTTATATAATCATTTATAGAAATTATCGAACATAATATATATCTAAATTACCATATACTAACATGTTGATAATCAATGAGCGTATATAATATAGGGTTAATAATCTGTATAGTAATAATATAATTATGAAACATTCTAACTCATGTCCATTGTATAAAGAAAATGCAAAGGTAGGATACTTGCCTGATGCGCTACTTACAATACGTAACTTAGTTTAATCTTTTATATCACGACCTATCATTAATCAGATCATTCGTTCGATTAGAACAATATACTATAACATATAGTACTGCATTTCACAGTCAGCACATAATCTAATCGCATTATCACACATGTTCAACAGTCATTGCATCACAAACAAACATTAATACAGTCAAAATATCTAAGTCCTGATCAATTTTTAAAATATGTCGGTGTACCGACAGCTTTATCGGGTAATTATCGAGTGTAAGACTCTATTCCAACGTTCAATATCCGTAAGTATCAGTCATATTATTTTAAATGACTTAATAAACATTTATTAATTTATCATAAATTTTCAAACACCGAAATCATTATTAAATGATTAAAATATCAAATAATTCTATAATCATTTAATTATTATTAAACTATTAATAATACTTTTATTCATTTACCAATAGAATTAATATTTTATTTATTTACTAATATTATTAATCATTTAATAATATTTTATTCATTTACTAATGTTATTACGTTTTTAATAACATTTTATTTAATCTCGAATATTATTATTTATTTAATAATATTTTAATAATCCAATAATACTTTAATTTAATATTTTTAATCTTTTAATAATATTTTAATCTAAGATTAATATTTTAATCTAATATTATTAATCATTTAATAATACTTTAATCATTTATTAATATTTTAAATCAAATATGATTAACCATTTAATAATATTTTAATAAAGTTTTAATCTTAATATTTTTATTTACTAAACAATATCATATTCTAATATTATTAATATTATAATAATATTTTAATAATTTATTAGATCAATAAACAATTTATTTTAATTGTTCACCCTTTATAAAACTATTTATTTAATATCCATAAAAGGTCATAAATAATATTTCTTATTATAAATTACCAAAATGCCTTAAAATAGTCATAATATTATATATTAGGAGTATTCAAGCATTAAAATCACATTTTTCTCATTAAAGACATCATTTAACTATTTATTTTCTTTTATTAATAACTTAATCGTTTTTAGGAAAAATAGCAAACTGATTCCAAAAATTCTCATCTTCTGGATTTTGACAGAATATGAACCTACAAGGATCCCCAAATTTTTTTGGAATTTTAGAAAATGATCTACTATTTTTAAAGTTCCCAAAACACTCGGATCTTGCTTCATTTTTCATAAATTGAGTTTTGCTCAGAAAAATCTAAAATTTTTAGGGTATGCTTTCCTAATATATATGAACCTACTATAAAAATTTCGGAATTTTTCAGTGTATACACAGTGAGATATTCGAAGGTAAATATTTAGGAGTCCTTCACGGAAATAGTCATTACGCACAATCTATAACTTGAAACGTGTCCGTTCTTTTTCCTACATGTAGATAACTTCTCAAGGTACCTCTGTGATTTTTTCCAGAATTTTAAAAGACATGAAACTATCCAAAACAATCCCTAAAAAAATGGGATAGAAGCTATTTTAGGGTTTTGAACCTTTAATATTCAAAGTGGACTGTTTTGGGGAAAATAGCCCCAAAGGTTTCAAAACTTGCTAGATTTGTGTTCTATCTCTTGGATTTACTAGATAATTCATATATCTAGCACCCCCCCTTCGACAGATCACAAATCTAAGTTGGAAAACTTGAGTTACACAAGATTTAGTGGAAGAAAAACAAGAGTTTTCACCCTTGGAGAACATATGCTCATATTCTTCCTCTAAGCCTTTGATCTAACACTAAGATACTTAGTTCCATACATGATGATATGTAGAACTAGGGTACTTTGAGTATTAGACCATAACCCCCATATATGATGAGGTAAAAACCAAAATAGAAGAAGAATAAGAAAGAATGGAAGAGAATCCTCACCTAGTTTTCTTTGTTATACTTCTTGCTCTTCCAAAGTATGATATAAACTTAGGATGCATGAACAATAAACTCCTCTCCCTCTCTAGAATCTGAACTTTTCCTCTCTCTCTTGCTAAGCTTTGTGTTTTGATGGGTTGGGAGAAAATAGAAGAAGAAAAGAATGGTGGAGGAGTAAAATGAAATGAGATAGATATTATGTTGGTGAATTGGAGTGGAATGCTAATATTCTCCATGTTTCTTTTGCCCCTTGGACAAAAGGGTTAGCCTTATCCCTTCCTAATCATGCCTAATCATGCCATTAAGGTTGTTAAGTGGATTTTCTACCAATGGGAGCATGACACACTTGTCCTTGTGTGTAAGATTTCTACTTACGGAACATGATTAGCTTAATATTCTTTCCTTAAAAAGGCTAATGTGGCCAGCCATATTTATGCCCCCTAACTCCTTCATTTAATTTTTATTTTAATGCATAAATTAGATAAATCAAATGTCTAAAATACCCTTAATCAAGTGGGCTAAGTTTGGGCTTGCATTTTTTTTTTGGGCTTTTCCTTTAATTGTTTTGGGTCATGTAATAAATATAGTCTAACAATTTTAATATATGTTACCCAAATTATTTATTTAAGGTTTTCCTTTCCAATCTTATGAAATTTAATTTCTTATACATGTGACTTTAGCTCATAACCTAATTAGGTTTATTAGAAATATGTTTAAAATTAGTAGTCACTTGAAATAATAAGATTATCCACTTAAGTTAGTATACATATTAAATACTAACCCTTCCTTATTATCATAACCCTTAGGTTATTTATTTGTCTCACCTAACGTATAATTAGGTTACAAAGCTTTCATTTATGGTTTAAAATAAAATAAAATTAGTTCCTAAAATTTGTAATTAGGGTTTCACATAGTAATACAAGGGTTTGTCACATAATACCATAATTGACCAACCCTTGTTGGTCCACATATACAGTACATATTTATAGCACTGAAAATCGAAATATAATTATTATAATAATTTTAAAAATCATTTCATATATTATATAAATAATATATGATTATATCTTCATGGAAAATAATTAATAAAACATTTCTACTATAAAATTAATTATGATAAGAATATAATTTATAATGATCAATAATTCTAAAATAAAATTATTTGTAACTATTTATATTTTTATTTATTACATAAATACATATACACATTATCTTGGCACATATTCCCCATATTTAAAAAAAAAAAAAAATTATACGCAAAATTTCTAATTTATTTGTACAGAAAATATCGGGTTGTTACAAGAACGACCACCAGTCGTATGTTTCAAATACGAATAGGAGGGACACATCCGTCCAAACTGTACGCAGCAACCCAAAACGTGTTTCAATTGCGGAAGAGAAGGTCACTTAGCTCGCTTTTATCGTGTAGTGAAGTCAAGTCCAGCTGGGATGGTGACGCCAAAGGATGTCTCAGAAAAGTCAAAGTTGGTAGTTTAAGTGAGAGCGTTTGTCAAGGAACCCGAACGAAGCTATCACGGGTAAGTTAATCATAAACTCTTGCGAAGTTTATACCTTATTCGATATCGGTTCTACCCATTCTTTTATTTCTCCTACTTGCGCTCAACGTTTAAATTTAACCCCAGTATAAAATCCATTTCTAAAATCCTCAAATATTTCTTCACCCAAAACGAACATAACATGCGCCAAAGACGTTGGCTCGAGCTGCTGAAGATTACGACCATACCAATCAATATCATCGTAGAAGAGCGAACGTGGTAGCTGACCCGTTGAGTAGAAGATCGTATGCAGTTACGAGTGCGACGTTGTTAACACAAAGACCCATTTCGTACGACTTACTCTAGAAACCCACGTGATGATGTTAAATATACGATTAGAACCAACTTTAATCGATAAAGTTAAAGTCGCTTAGGCTACAATGTAAAATCCTAAATTATTAATAAATAAAATTTAATTTCCTCTATTTATTATTTTGAAATAGTAAGGGTTGAATTGATTAACGAGGTTAGTTATGGGTAAAATGCGCAAATATTTTAAATAAGCAAGTGGTTATAAAATATTTATTGTTGGCGGAGAATATTCGTTTGGTCATGGAATATTCTTCATGTCGGGGAATATTCGTACGATGCCACATTCTTTTGTGGGCCCCATAATGGAAAGCGATTGGATGAAGAAAACGACAAGTATAAGTTATTTATAAATAACGGCGTAATTGTTACCGTTAATACTGTTAAAATACCCGGTGGTTAAAATATAGAAATACGCGTTGTTGCACAGTAGCACACGGTATTGCACTAATTATTGATTTTTACGTAAGAATGTACTACTCAATAATTGTTACAGTAATTACTGTTCAGTATTTTATTAATTCAATAATTATTGCGTTGATATTTTATATTACTGTTGTTTCAATAATTGTCACTACATTGTATTTTCTATTATCGAAGCAATAATTTATATTATCTTAATAATATTATTAGATAATATTATTGGCAATGTCTAGAAAGTTCTGTCTAATGAGAGGTTTGGTCATCTAATTGCGCGCCAGTAAGAAAAAATCCTTATTGGAAAGCCCCCTCTTTCCTAGGAACTGCCTAGTTGTCAGTATTGTGATTCGGTAATATTATTTGTGAATGATTAATTATTGATTTATATGATGGAAAAAATATTCATTTTATGTGGATATAGATGGAGAACATTTTTTAAAGTGACAATTGTTGAAAATCGATATTTTATCTTTTCTGATAAAATAATATTTTATTATATTATTATAATATAATAATGATGATATTTTTACAATGAATGTGGGATATATGAGTATACGAGGAGGAAGAGTATTTTTGTTGCAAAAATTATCTAAAACATGTTAAACATGTATGTGGGCCCATTTCTTGACTAAAATTTGATTATAGCCTGTAAAATCGCCCGTTTATGAATTTCGGTCAATTTCTGTTTGGAATTTGGAAAAACTTTCTTCTGCAAAGTTGTAGATAATGAAATTTCCTATAAAAAGGACATGAGGTTTGAATTTTTCTGATAAAAGGTCTATTTATTATGAATTATTGAAGTTTTGAAATAATTAATTTTTGGAAGTTTTAATTATTATTTTTAAGAAAAACATTTTTTGAAAGTTTTGTGAGTTGGTGGGCTATGGTAAATGTGCTGAAATGAGAATTCAAATGGTGCATATGATTATTTAATAAATATTAATATTTTATTAAATTTTTTGCTTTGGTGTTCTAAGCATTTTCCTATAAATAGGGTGCTTAGGTTAGAATTGAAAATCACACCAAAAACTGAAATCTTTCTTTCTCTATATTATCGAGCATATTCTTGTGAGTATTTTAAGACTTTGAGTGTTGCTATACGGTGCAAGTTCCCTTCAACTCTATATCAAGTATTCCAGTCAGAAGTACTGTCTTTCGAGGTAAGGGATGTTATTTTTTTTCGTAAATGATATTATTTCTTTCAATATCATTATGGCGAAATATTGGTCTGAATTTTTTATCAAATTTGGGACTTTTTGTGTCAGGATTACTATTCACGTATATGGCACTATTCACGTATACGGCACTATTCACGAATACAACACTATTCATCGAAAAATAAAATTCTCTTCTTTTTGTCTAAGATATCTACTATGGATACTAGCTTTGATTGTATCTATGTTTTGATCATTCTTGAATTTTACTCCACTATAATTATTTATGAGGTATTCTTGGACATGGATAAATCGAAATACGAATCCTTAATATTTATTCTTTTGTTTCACTGGATTCGTTTTCTTTGAAATATTTTTAATCATCCTTAGTCCTAAATGATGATATAACTGAATATCTTTGGCCTGTAGTGCAAAGATTAATGATTTTATGATGAATATCTTTGGCCCGTAATGCAAAGATGAAAAGGTGTTGAGATGAACATGACCAACTGATGAATATATTTGGCCTGTAGTGCAAAGATGAATATTTGATTCAATATGTTTATTGATTGATGTTACAGGGATAAAATATTGATGATGGACTTTTAAATTCATAGATGATAGTAGATTTCATCCTCTATTTAACTCTTCTAATGAATTATTATTTCCGCTGCGAATTTTGATTTAAAATTTGTTGTCTATTGTATTCTATTAAATTTTTTTCTGTTGAGGACTGACGATAATTTGTTCTATATTATCTTAGTCATAATATTCTTTACTAGGCTAGCTGAGCTCACCCTTTTTCCTTTCTGTTCCATTTTTCTTCTCAGGAGGCGAGAATGTAGCGAGTACTAGTCGGTGTATGGAATGATGGTTCTAAAAAGTTGTTTAGTAGTCCTCACCATTTTTGTAAAATAATGTATCAATAATTGTAATGAGGACTTATTTGAGTGTGGATATTGTCTAGAAGACAATATTTGTATTTAAACTCACAGTTTTTATGCTATATTAATAAAGTTGTAGTTGTTTCTGTACCATATTATTGACGACTCAAAATGGGTGATGTATGCCTATTTTGGGGGTGTCACATACAGACTCAGAGCTGATGAATGTGAAGAAGAAGGTTCAAGAGGACGTTATTCTAGAAGCAAGAATTAACGAAGAGAGGAAATCTCAACCCTTGATTTAATTGTTCTATTTGAAATCCTCGATCGAGTAGGAACTATGGGTTATAAACTTGTTTTAACGCCAAGTATGTCGCGTGTTCATAACTTTTTTTTTCCTATCGATGTGACGTAAATATGACGACCCGAGCCACATTATTGAATTAGAACCAGATGAAATAACGGAAGATTTAACGTATGAAGAGGTACCTGTTAAAATCTTAGATACGAAGAAACATATTTTATGCTAAAGGTTATACCTCAAGAGTTAGAATCTGACGAGGTATCCTTATCTATTCAGCATACCAGGTACGTACGTAAATTTTGAGGGCAAAACTTCATAAGGAGGGGAGATTGTAAAATCTCAAAATTTATGAATAAAGATTTAACTTTCTCGAAATATTTTTTTAAGTATTATGGTGTGGATTTAATATAATATTATAGTTGTGGGTAGTATTTATAAATTTTACAAAGTAAGCAAGTGGTTATAAAATATTTGATTGGTCGGGAAATATTCGTACAACGGCACAATCATTAGTGGACCCTACAGCGAAATTATTGTCAAAATAAGAAAACGACAGAAATATCTTTTTATGAAAATAACGGCGGAAGTTTTACCATTAACTGTTGAACTACCCAGTAGTAAAAGTACAGTAATACGCGTGGTTGCATAGTAGCACACGGTATTGATTATTGGTGCTTACATGAGAAGTCACTCAGTTTTACTCAATAATTGTTACAGTAATTACTGTTCAATATTTTATTTTATTGGTTCAATAATTGTTGCGCTGATATTTTATATTATTATTGTTTCAATAATTGTCACTGTACAGTATCTCCATTATCAGATCAATAATTCATATTATTTGAATAATATTATTAGAAAGCATTATTGGCGATGTCTAAGGAAGTTCTGTCTAAGGAGGGGTTTTGTCATTTAATTGCGCACCAGTAAGAAAAAATCCTTATTGGAAAGCCCCCTCTTACTTGGGTACGACCTGGTTGTCATAATTGTGATTCTGTAATATTATTTGTGAATAATTATTTATTAATTTTTATGATAAAGAAAAAAATTTATTTTTATGTGGATATAATTAAACGAATTAATGTTGAGGTGTTTTATCAGTATTTTGTCAGAATGGATGTATTAAAAATCGTCCGTATGTGGATTTCGGGCATTTTTTGTTTAGAATTTGAAAAAACTTTCTTCTACAAAGTTGTAGAGAATTAAATTTCCTATGAAAAGCTCATGAGATTCAAATTTTTTTAATAAAAGGACTATTTATTATGAATTGTTGAAGTTTCAAAAATTAAATATTTTTATTAAAATTAAGGGTGGGACCCATTTTTATTTTTTGTGAAAACATGTGCTGATTTTGGGTGGGCCCCACTGTGGTGGCTGAAGTTTTTTCAAAAGTGGCATGCGTAGAAGATTGAAAAATAATAATAATATTTTATTATTTAGTCTCCCATGGCGTTCTATTCTAGCATTTTCCTATTAATAGGCGCTAAGTTAGAATTGAAAATCACACCAGAAACAAGTTTTCTTTCTCTATATATTTTCGAGCGTATTTTTGTGAGTATTTAGATACTTTGAGAGTTGCTATTCAGTGCAAGTTTCCTTAGGCTTTACATTCGGTATTCCGATCAGAACTACTGTTATTTTGAGGTAAGGGATGTTATTTTCTTCATAAATGATATTATTTTCATTAATATCATTATGCCGATTTATTGATATGAGTTTTATTGTGGAATTTCTATCTTTTTGTGTCGGGATTACTATTCACGTATACGACAATATTCACGTATACGGCACTATTCACGAATACGGTACTATTCACCGAAAAATGAAATGTTCTCTTTTTCGTTCTATATGTCTATTATGGTTACTATCATTGATTGTATCTATGTTTTGATCTTCATTCTATACTTATTTTGTTAAAATTTTGGCTTCTATACTCCATGAAATTAGTAGAATATCCTTGATATTTGCGCTTCATCCAGTATCCTTTCATGGAAATATTATTCTGAGCATTCTTGATAAGTTTTAACTTTTTCATGCCGAAGTACTATTCACGAGTTACTATTTACGACATACTATTCATGGGATACTATTCACTCGAGTATTATTCACTCGGGATACTATTCATAATAAAAATTGATTCGTTTTCGGTCCAAATCATTTTTGATACAATATTATTCTTAAATTTTACTCTTAAATTTTACTCCACAAAGCAGTATCATGTTGACAATTTGGACGTTATTGATTTCTGGATAATTAAATTATAAAACTTTAAAAATTTATCTTTGAACTTGTTTTATTGAATTCTTATATCATTGTCATCATCCTCATGTTTATATTCTATTGAAAGTCATATGTGGCCTGTAGATGAACTTGATATGATTATGACCAGGGATTATTCGATATAATCATGACCGTAGTGTTACAAATGATGTGGTAAAAGTCGTCATGGGCACGTAGTGCATTGATGGACAGTTTTTGGTATGCTTATGGCCATGGATTCTCTTCGGCCGAGGGTGCAAAGATGAATTATTTTATGGCATGATCATCACAGTAGAGGAAAACACGGTTATCTTTGACCTGTAGTGCATGGATAATTTGTGGTCGTGACACTAAAGAATATCCTTGGCCCGTAGTGCAGGGATGATTCGATGATGTGGATTATTTATTAAGCTGAGTCTCAGCGATAAAATTGATGATAATTTTTTTTAAATCATAGAAGATAGTAGGTTTTATGCTCTACTTGACTCTTCTAATGGATTGCTTTTTTTCACTGCAATTGTTGATCTACAACTTGTTGTCTATTATATTCTATCAATTGTTATACTGCTGAAGGCTATGGATACTTTATTCTGCATTATCTTAGTCATAATATTTCTTACTAGGCTAGTTAAGCTCACCCTTTCTTTCACTGTTCTCTTTAGGAAATTAGAATATAGCTGGGACTAGTTGGGGAATGGATTAACGGTCCAGATGGTTGCATTAGTAGTCTTCACTATTCTGTGAAATAGTGTGATAATAATTGTATTGAGAACTTATTTTGAGTTTGAATATTGTCTAACAGACAATATTTGTATTAAAACTCATAGCTCATGTTGTATATTTAAGTTTGTATTTAAGTTCTGTACCATATATTTGGCGACTCAGAATGGGTGATGTATACCTATTTTGGGGGCGTCACAAGAAGTACTACACTTACGTACGTGCATGCCCGACGCCCTCTGATTACCTCCGAATACACATCAGTCCCAAAGATGACCCTTTTTACCCCTTCTAACGAGCTCAAATTGAAAAACTTAAAGAATGAACGTTGTAGGTCTATTCTTCCTCGTTCCGGATCATCTTGAATCGCCTCAATCGGAGCTCGTATAATAGCGCTATGGTAGTTTTACTACATAAGGTCAAAATAGTCTGGCCCTGACTACTATTCCAGCACTGCAGCTCCCCAAATAGCCTTAGGGCCAGCGCTGCAGTGCCCCCTAGCAGAAAGGTGCGCGATTTTTTTCCAGTTTTGCTATTCTTGCGAATTTTTAACCTTTTCTCCTTCCAACCTTCGTAACTCGAGTTATACACATCCATTTGAATTCGTTTTCGACTCTATGGACTCGTGATTCATAGAGCTACAACATACCAAAGAATCAACGACTTAAAGAAACAATAACTAACCCAATTCTTGACCCAAAACTCATGTTTATACTAAATATTCATGCTGTAACATGTTTAACGTAATCATTCATTACGAATTCGTTTCTTAACCAAATCGATTTATTTAACTTATGTTCTTTTCCTTTCTCAATGTTTTAATACAAACTATTGTCAATTTCAGTCTCTATACATAAATCTAAAGCCAATTTTAGTCTCAAAATAGGCTAAAACTTATATATACAACAAAACTCAAATTCTTCCATCTTAAACATGTTTCCATGAATTTAATTACTTCAAAATCATCCTTAGATGATATATAACAGATTACATACCACCAAAACATATATAAACAATCTTTTAAGAAATCAATCACCTAATTGCAGTGAAGTTTATACGAAATAAAACCAAGAACTTAGATTTAGACAATTACCTTCGACTCCATCCTAGAATAGCTAGATGATTATTCTTCTTCGTTCTTTCTTGGTTCTCAAATCCTCTCAATTTAAAGATGATTTTCTCTCTCAATTTCTTTCTTTGTTTCTTCTTCCTCTTTGTGTTTTAGCAAGTAAAATGACCACCACTTTTACGTGGTTTAGTCAATTATCAAAACTCGACAGTTACAAATACAAAGGGCTCTAGGCCATGTTTGGCTAAAACCCAATTAACCCCTTACTAATTTATTTAAATAATCCCCTTATCATATGGTTCACAAATATCACACTTTATTTGATTAGATTACTTAACCAATATAACTTCCACTTTATTAAATAAATCACTAACCCTCTAATTTAATTATTTAATTAAACTAGAATATTACCATCACATTAACGTACTAAAATACGCATAAATTATAAAATTATTTATCATCAATTTATTTAATATCATCATACTTAAACAAATTATTCTATAATAACTTCCATCGAATATTTATTTATTCCACTTACATTCAAACTAAAATATTTATTTAATTCGATAAATATTTTACTATCTACGAAACTCACAATCGTGTTACATTAACATATAACAATTATTTGTAATATATATTACTTCCTCATTTTATTACAAAAAATATATCTACATTAATTCACTATTTAGTTAAGTGAACTACTCACATTATTTATGAAATTTAATTCATAATACATTCATTGCCACAAGGCATAATAATCAAATTATATTATTCCATAATATAATTTTACACTTAATTAAATTAACTTAACTCCATTTTCAAACAATTTCGTTTACCTTCTTCAATAGTTAAATTAAATTAACGATTAAGTCTCATTCTCCCAATATATATATATATATATATATATATATATATATATATATATATATATATATATATATATATATATATATATATATGTATATATATTCTACATTCACACCAAATCACATATTTCACAATATATAACACATATATACACATACTCAAACTTAAAACATCTCATAATAAGAATTTTATTTATTAAATTCTTATTTTAATCATTTATGAAAATTCGGGTTGTCACACTTGTTTCAATAAGGTTTCAAATAAAGTCAAGGACTTGACTGTGATAAAAACTTATTACCGGTAGTAATGTCCAAGTCCATTTGAACTTTACTTGCGATTACAACTTATTATTACTAAATCTGGCAAATGGACATGGAGACTCCCTTCCTCAAATATAAATTATTATAGAAGAATGTATGTATGATACAGTCAGGTAGATTTATTTCAATGGTTGAATCAAATCATGTATATGAGCTACAAAAATCCATTTAAGGATTGAAGCAAGTTTCTCAAAGATGGAACATTTATTTTGATGAGACAATTAAAAGAGTTTGATTTTATCAAAAACAAGAATAAACCTAGTGTGTTCAAAAGGGTCAGTGGGAACGCCATGGTATTTCTAGTATTATGTGTTGATATACTATAGATAAGGAATGACATACCAATGCTACAATCAGTAAAGATAAGATTGTCTGAACATTCCTTCATGAATGATTTTGGAAGACTATCTTAATTGAGTATACAAATCTATATAGATAGATTTAAAAGGATAGTCGGCTTAATCCAATGAACATATTTTTATTCGATGCTAAAGGATTTTAGCATGGCAAACTCCAAGAGAAGTCTCATGTTGATGAGTCATGGAGTGAATCTCTCTTAATAGTCCCCATAGACTCTTGGAAAGAGAGATCGCACGAGTAACTATCATGTATGCAATGAAATGTACGAGACCTGATGTTTATCGGTCATATTATGGAGAAGATCACTATAAGATAGTGAAAAATATCTTAAAGTAATTAACTGTCACTAAGGATGTGATCATGATTCATGGTGGGTCTGAATTAAAACTAGAGGACTTAACAGACTCAAGTTTTTCAAACTGACCAAGACGATAGGAAATTCACTTTATGTTAAATCGTTACCTTGAATGGTGGTGCCGTGAATTGGAAAGGTTCCAAACAGCAAAGAGTTGTTAGTTTAGTGACAAAAACAAAGTATATAGATGTAAATGAAGCTACGAGTTGATTATTTGGATGAAAAGTTTATTATAGAATTAGGAATAGTTCCTAAGTCTCATCTTGGATCTAAACATATGTTGCGGCACTTTCATTTGACTAGAGAATCATTAAAAGAGGAGAAGTTACTATAGAGATAGTGGACTCTCAGAAACAAAATTACATATCCATTAACTTAAACTTATCCAGTAGCATGATGATCGCCACTTAGATAAAAAGGGTATGAGATACCATGGCGATTGACTTTAGTGCAAGTGGGAGATTGAAAGTAGTATGCACACAAGCCAACCATGTTTGATGATAAAACATATACTTTGTAACAATCTTATTCATTTATTAATAAAAGAATTGTTTAATTAAAGACTTTTAATTTATCTACATGGTGTTGTTTTATAATATGTGATAAACCCATAGTTTTGAGCAATGCTTTTAGAATCATAATAATGATCATACTAATGGAATCTAAATTCTTAAATAGCTCACAAACTAAAATTGTTCTCAATCGTTGGATTACTAAAAAAGAGATTAATGAATCCGGATAGATTGGTACATACGTTTCATGTCTTATATTTAATTGGGACATTGTATGGTGGAAGGATTGAATTGTACAGTAACTATTTACTCAAAGGTTCTTTTACGATTAATGTTGAAATTTATATTATCTTAAAAGTCGTTGATCGCTAAGAAGGCTTATCTTTATTGTAAAACAAATTTTATTTATTTAAATGAATTAAATAGTTAATTTATTTATTTCAATAATATTAGAATTGTTCTAATTGATTTATTCACAACCGGTTTAATACGGAGAATCTAAAGGGTCAAACCGCAAAAGGAAGAATATTTATTTATGAAGCAAATGGCATAATCGTAATAATAAGTTAAAGTATATTTAATTTAATCTATGGTGTTAGAATAAATTAAATAGTTTAATATTTATTATTTAATATGTTGAAAATATTAAATATAACTTAATAAGAGGAGTCTTATTATTATTATTTAATTCCTAAATGAGTTTGAGAATTAATTAATAAAAGTACTCTCATATATTCTTAATAAGATTAGGAGGCTAAATAATTAAAAGAGTTTAATTAATTATTCTTAATAGGATTAGGAGCCTAATTAATTAAAATAAAACTCAAATTTTAAATTGTTTGGGAGGGCTGCCTACATTTATAAATAAGAGGAGTCTTATTTTGATTTAAGGTTAATGGCAATTCCAAGAGTTGGGAGAATACACATATTCTATAAAGATAGAATTAGAATTTTGTTAAACACCTATCTTCTTGAATATTTGTTCTTCCTTGGTGGATCACCTCTAGAGGCCAAACACTTGGGTGGCTAACGTTGATCAAAGGAAGGAATTAAACCCGGTGAATTCAAGTTGAACGTGAAAAGGAATTGAAGGTGAACTCGTACCTGAGGAAGCTAGTTTCGACAAGGGTATGAATCTGATATCCATCTTTTTCTATTGATTGATAATTACGCACAAAGTATGATCATGGTGATGGTTTATATGAAAAATTTTAAATTCTGTTTTGACGCGCTTTCGCACCTTTTATGTGATTTGATTGCATTATCGCGCTATATACAAACCTAACACAACTATCTTTTCTCAGGTATGTTGTCTTGGTATTGTCTGAAGTATTTAGCTTTGAACATTCTGGGAGGCAGCTGATGAGTGTTTTTTATATACACAAATTAGGTACTTCTGAGTTTGATAATTTGCAAATCCTAAGCTAGTTTGTTTGGTTTTTATGCGTTTTCATTGTATTGTTGTGTAATGTAGTTTTATATTGCCTTAATGTATTTTTGTATTAGTTTTATGTGTTTTTACTTTATTTTCTAGGAATTGGATGGAATGACATTTGGGTCGATGGTTGGAATCGCCAATTCACATTTTTGGTTTGCCATTGGCATAGCAGTCCCATGAAGTCCAGTTGTTGCCATGATCCGGTCATTATCTGTCTAAAATCCAAGAATGAAAGTTGTAGATCTCCCTCTCGTCTTTCCAGAACATCTTGAATCATCCAAATCAGAGTTCGTATGAAGAAGTTATTACCATTTTCCCAAAAGATGTCGAAGCAGAAAATTTCTCGGCGCTGCACCGTCCCGAAGCAGTAGCTCAGCCTCTTTTAAGCGTTACAGTGCCAGACATGGATTTTTGACAGATTTTAGCTATTAAATGCTCAACCTAATGACCCAATGAAAAAATCATTCATTCTAACTTGCAACCTAGAGGGAGAAAAGAGAGAGGAGGTGGAAGAGCTTGGAGAAGGAAGGTCGTGGCCTTGTGCCATGGTTGTTCAACAAGATTGGAAGTTCTTCAATGATGGGCTTTATCTAGAAACCAAGGGTGAGCCATTCCTTTCCTTTCTTCTTCCTCTAGCGGCTAGAACTCATGCTTGGAGATCTAGTGCACAAACACTTGTAACACTAATGGAGGCAAGGAATTGAATTAAGTTTCTAAGTTTTCTTTGATACTTGTATTATCCATGTGTGATTACCTAATATTTAGAATAGTTTGATTTATTTATTATGAATTAAACTTCTAATTTGATTTCCTTTTGATTGGTGTCATACGAATTGGTTCTTTATATTTCGTGCTTAATGTTTAATTGCTAAGGACTTGGTAATTAGTTTGGTAATCTATTTGAAATTAGAAAATGAATTGTGGATTTAGACCAAAAATATAAGGGCATGTGATTATGTTATGCATAATTTATGTATTGTCAATTCATAGTGGCCGCCATGATTATAAAGAGAGTTAAGAGATTTGAACAAAGTGATGCACGCCAAGTGTTTGACAAAATGCTTGTGTGTGGATATTGTGTTCTTAGCTCTTTATCTATCTATCTCTGTTTTGTATTACTGTTATTTAGATTAATTGTAATCATAATTTATCATTTTAATCAACTGTTTAAATAAGACCGAGGCGATATAAAGTCGGTACTTGGTAACTATTAGTGAAAATTCCTCGTGGGTACGACACTCAACTTATCATTATATTACTTGTTGACCGCGTATAGTTGCACGAGTTTATCGGTTGCGAAATCAACCAACAAGTTTTTGGCGCCGTTGCCGGGGAATTATTATTCTAATATTGTCCAATAGTGATTTCAATCAATTTAGTCTTAATTTAACGTATATTTATCTTTTATTTGTTTGATCTTTGTTTGCGTGTGTTTTTTGATTGTGATAAATAGGCTGACAAGACTATATGTAAATGTGGCTCTTGTGCAAGACTTGGCGTAAGATGAGGCCTTACAGTTCTATTTATTGTTATCGTTTGTGAGATTAGATTGACAAGATTGTAAGTAAATGCATTGTTCTTGTGCATGACTCAGCGTAACTATTGGATCCTTACAGTCCTATTTTGCATGACACATTTTTATTAAACTTGTATTTCTATTTACATAAAGTCAGGCTAAAGACTATAAAACAAGCGCTTATTGGGAGGCAACCCAAGTTATAAAGTTTTGTGTTAGTTAATATCAGGTACTAAATAGCTACGAGCATGATTCGCCAATGAATCGCCATGCAAAGCAAGGGGTAAGGCATGTCAAGGCACAAGTTAAGGCCAAAAAGAAGGCGCAAGCTATTACTTGTATTTTTTTGGTGCTTTTGAATTGGAATGGCTCCAAAATGACTTACGGTGGTGAGGATGCTATCAATTATGATTGGTACAGCCTCAAGGAAGTTCTCAGCTTTAATTTTATCTATCTTTACATCGAGGACAGTGTTTGTCATAAGTTTGGGAGTACTCATGATATTCTTGGTACTTGAGTTAGTATTATGTTATTATGTCAGTTATTTTGATGTTATTATGTTTAGTTATGCATATTAGTTAAAAAATTTTAAAATTTTAAAAATTTTCCATTTTATGTTATATCTTAGCAAATAGTAGATGTCGGTTGCGAAAGGCGACAACTGATAAATGATCACGGAAGTCCTTTGCATTGAATTCTTTTATTGCGTTTAGTAAGGGCATTGTCAGTTTCAAGTTTGGGGGTCTTCTACGTTTTGTTTTGATATGTTTTGTTTTATTGTGTTTTTTTGTGGGTTTAATTGTATTTCTAGTATAGGTTGTCTCTTGAGCATTAATTTAATTTGAATTGAGCTATAATATATGATCAGGCAAATGATTGTTAAGGTTATAACTCATGAAAAATGGATAAATGTTGCTTAGTTTGGGTGATTGACTAATTGTTGGTTATTGCTTGGCTTATGACTCCTACTTTTGAGCACTAATTGATTTGTAATGAACTAGTTGTATACTTAGAGAAGGCTTATATGACCAAATGCTTGTGGGAGATAACAATAAGCTCTAGAACTCATTTAAACATCACTCGAAGCAATATACTTAGGTTTAATTAATTAGTCATGTGGTGGGTTGAGATGGAGCGTAAAACGTACTCACTCATAAACACATACTTAGGGGAGATAGAGCATAAAACGTACTCACCTATAAAAAAAGAAAGAAATAAAAATATATCGAAAATCTTACGGTGGGTTGAGATGGAGCGTAAAACGCACTCGCCCATAAAAGCGGACTTAGGGTGAGATGGAGCGTAAAACGCACTCGCCCATAAAAACGGACTTAGGGTAAGATGGAGCATAAAATGCACTCACCTAAGAGTCCTTTGATCTCAAATTTTTGAAATGTTTGATTTGTCTATAATTGTGATGAGTGATGTGTTAAGCATGTAGTTTTTGAAGTTTATTTCTTTCATAAGGTAATATGGTTGTATAAGCCAATCCGAGCTATAATTGGTCTAGTGCAAATGGATACACACACACGCACGGAAAGGATCTAAAGTAAGGTATGACTAACAAGCAAGTTGAAATCCTAGACGTTCTAACATTTTGAAAGTTTCCTAGAGTTATCATGTTTTGACATCTTTAACGTCATTGTTCAAACTTATTGATTCATTGTGTTAGTTCCCAGTAGGCACAGAATAGATCTAGAAGAGGGGGTTGAATAGATCCTTTTTAATTTTAAATACTTTTCCTGTATATTTTGTATTGCTAGTGAATTAGCATATGACAAATATATGAATCTTTTCAAGCACAGCGGAATAAGTAAAAGATCTCCTTTATTGATATATTCATGAACGTATATACATACATTGTTCGTAGAGTTAGTTTAGTTGTAAGTAGTTAATACATATATAGCATTTATAGCAGTTAGGTATATAATGTAAATGACATAAAGTGAATGACTTAATATAAAAGACACAAGGGATTTTAAGTGGTTCATAGACTCAAGCTCCTAATCCATTCTTCTCCTTCAACGAGCAGGAATTCCACTAAGGAAGGGCAACGCCCTGAATCACTAAGATTCCTTCAAGACCAGCAGCCTTGGAACTTCAATTCATTGAGAACTCTTCAAGCCCAGCAGGCTTGGAACTCGTCTAGTTCACTAAGAACTCTTCAAGCCCAGCAGGCTTGGAACTTCATTTAGTCCCTCCGAATAAGGACCCCTCGGGCCCTGGCTACTTGTTGTTGTTGTAGTTGTTGTTGGTGCTTTGCTGCTAAGATGTCTTGAAGCTTGAACATCTTTTGTACTTAGCAACTTGGCGTGGTCCTCTTTGCATTCTGCGTAAAGTCTAGACCACTTCTTCTCTGGTGCAGCTGATCTTAATATTGTTCATCCCATCTTCTTCTGATGTTAACTGTGCACCATCACTATTTAGGTTTTGTTAAATCTTTGAGCTTTTGGTAGACTTCGTCTGACACTTAGCATTCCCTAAACCCTTCTTGAATGGTATGCAGACATGGTTCTACATCTGTTCTATTTCAGCTTTTGGCTCATGATGATTCGTAGAGTGGCTCTCTAAATCTTCTTTATGCTCTACCACTTTTCTGAATGTTATCTTCTTGGCCTTTTTGGCTCTCAACTTAGCTGCCATCTTCAGTAGCATTCTCATAGTTGTTGAGTGAAGCTTTTAGTCTGTTCAAGTCCTTCTTCAAATCTACTTTACTTCCATCTTCGTAGTCTCACTGTCACTGAGACTTGTTTTATTCAACTCTGGTGAAACTCGTAGAGTCAACAATATAGCATTCCAACAACTCAACGATTTTGCAGCTCAGCTTCTTTTGATCTTTGAAGCTCTAGATGATATATACTCCTTCACTATCTTCTTGTTGAAAAATAGTCGTTGGGAGTTATTTGAATTACTTTGCAGATCTCGAGTTATTTGGTGCAGACTGCAGATGTGACATGACATCCCCTTTTTTATCTTTCTGACACTGCAGTCTACTATTTCGCCTACCCCATTAGAGATGTCACTTTGGTGTGTCAGGTAGGTAGTCAACTTTATTTCTTCTTTCTGATTCCTCGATCAGAACTTCAGGAGTTGTCCTTTTTGCATCAATGCTATCAATTAGCAATGTTTGAATATCAATCTTCAGATGGTACCGTTGTCAATGCTTCAATCTTCAGATGATCGAACTCTACGATTCTGATGCAAATGTTCTTGGACCTGATCGTAATGTGTCTTAGTGAATGTTACTCATCGACTGGTTGAGACAACACTACGATTCTGAAGAGTGTTCATTGGATCTTCAATGTAGAACACCTCTTCCTTCTCTTGTGCAGTGCTTCAACACTTTTGTTTGCCTTAACTTACATTAGCTACTGACAACTTATCTGATTACTCTGGCCCTCCTCAACTTCAAGACTTATTAGCTTAGACATGCTCAATCTCTTTCTCCTTGTGATCTCCCGTTCACATATCATCAATGGTCTGACCTATGCTTCATCTTCTTTGTATGTTCTGTATAAGATGACCAGTATCTCTATGTAAACTGCATCAATTCCTTCTTTGTTTAGGAAACACTACGATCCTGGTTAATCCCAAGATCGTTGTCTTCTGTTCTCTTGACAGCTACTGCACTTGCTGACTTTCTTTAGTCAGTCACTTTTATTGAAGTCTTCTTCTGATCAACTTGTGGAAGACTTCATCTTGAATGGCTTCACAACTCAATCTGGATGTTGACTGGGTTGGTGCTTAGATCTTCTATTAGCTTGCATGTCATTCATTGAGTGCGCTATGGTTTCCTCCAAGTGGAATGTATCTTTGCAACTCAGACCAAAGGCTTCATTCTTTGGATATTCTGGGAGTGCTCATTTGTTAAGAATCGTGTTGACTCTACGACTCTGCCTTGGCGTTGTGAGAACCTCTGTTAAAGCCTTAGTTCTGTACACTACGATTTAGCTTTGGTTCTACAGACACTACGACTCCGAGATCAGATCTTAACACACTATGATTTCTATCTTTATGCTTGATGTCCTCATCTGATCTTGCTCGACTACGATTTCTGCCTCTAGTATGATCAGTAGACTCTACGACTTCAAGTGTGGTCTACTATTCTTGACTTGTACTTGGCAGATGCTCGGTCGGCTCTTAGACAGGCTGTCTCTATGACTCTGAACATGACTTCCTCAGCAGATTACGGCTCTTAGAAAGTACTTCTCGACACACTACGATCCTTCCTCGTCTCTCCTGGCAGACTACGAACTCCAAGATCTACTATCTTGCAAAATATGATTTCGCCTTGATAGTTCTCGAGTTTTTCTCGACTCTCCTGGCAGACTATGATTTCTGGTACAGTGTTCGACGATCAGACATGCCTATCTATTTCATTATAAGATCAACCTAACAAGCTTGATCTTTTTATTTTTATAGTCCTTGTACATCATTTCTTTTTAAGAACTTTACAAAGCTATTTTGCTTATGTAGGATCAACCTAACATATTTGATCAATTCATTCTAAGTCCTTGTACATATATTCCTATTATCTATCAAAGGACTTTATAGCTTTCTTTAATGCAAACATACTTGCATATTCATTCATTTATATCATAATCAAATCATATATAAATATGAATAATATTCTCATGTATATTCCTAACAACCTCCCCCTATTTGATTATGACAAAAATAATTAGTGCATATACATGAGATGAATGAATCTTATATACAGTGAGCAGCTGTATTTCTACAACAGATAAGCATGAATGTCATTGATAATAATATGAAATTACATAAATTATGACACTTTACATCCTGTATCCAGAGCATACCTAACTAGATAGAGATTTACCTTTTTGGCTCCATGTGTGTTTACAGAATGTCTGTTGATCAGTTACTCATCTTTCTTTTCTTCTCTTCTTTGCTCTAGGTATGGTTTTGGTGCATGCTCTTCTTCTTTGTCTTGCTCCCCCTCAGACTCTGTGTTCATAGGATCATCATCCTTTAGCTCCCCCTTAGATGATGACTCTGCTTATGCTGCTGCTTTCTTTGTTCTTTTTCTTCTTTGCCTCTCTGCTCTTGACCTTCTCTTCTTCCTTCATTCTTTTCGCCTTACTCCTCCTTGAGTGCCTCTTTCTATAACTCTTTTTCTCCCCCTTTTTGTCATTAATCACTTGTGAAAGCTGCTCCACGTTTGACATAAGCTGTTTCATCAAGTAAGATGAGTTACCAACCTCAATTTTGAGTTCTTGTTGGCTTAGCTCAAGTTGTAGGGAAAGAGACTGATTCAGATTGTTAATCTTGTCAGAGAGAGATAGAATTTTCTCTTCATTATCCTTCTGTGCTCGTAGAGCTTCTTCCTTCTGATCATTCATAGTTTTCAAAAAAATTTGATTTCTCTCTTTGATTTTGAGAGATATATCAAACATAGTGGCTTGGAGTCTGTCTTGAAACACATTATCTCCTTCTTCTGACAGTATCTTTGCCTCTTCAGTGATGATAGATATCTTTTCAACCAACTCATCAGAATTCTTTCGTAACTCATGCTCCATAGGAGTTTGGTCATTTGGTTGGGCAGACTCTTGTTGAACACCAGAGTGGACTCCACGATTTTTATTCTTGGACAGTTTTTCGAAAGCAGTGAGAATTTGATAAATCGTTGAGTGCCAATCACTGTTGGAGGATGGAGGAATATCAGACACTTCAGCTTGATAAGTAGAGAGCTTCTCAATCTGTGTTTGATCATCTTCAATGGTAGAGTGGATGGACTCTACGATCATGAACTTGGGTATACACCTTCTGCCATCTGATCCTACTCTACAATCGTAGGGCATATAGTGGTTACCAGCAGTCGATAGATCTTGAAATGAGACTGGTCTTAGATCATCTGATTTGTAAACTTCTTTACTCTTGGGAAGTTCTGTGCCACCAGCTCTACGTTGGGAAGGTGAGAGAAGAACCATGTGAGATAGTTGTTGTCTTCAATGAGGGATGCCTTTACCCTTGGCATATGAGAGTAAAACCATCTTATTGCATGATTCTTCACTTCAGGCTCATATATCACAGTTGAAGTGTCCAGCTTCATAGCCTTACGATTGTTGAGCAAATTTTCTGAGGTCATCATCACCACATTTAGCCTTTCACCTCCATGATTAATCCATCTATCGGGAAGCACATCTAGTGGTTCTTCATCAACTTCCACTACAATTCTTCTCTTGTGATGAACAAGGTAGGGAATGTGAAAATCTTCTGGTTCTTCTTCTGCAGAACTGGAGTCTTTTCCACCTTCTCTCTGTTCTGAACTGGAGTAAGACCTGTGTAGACTTCCTTGAACGGACTCATCAGTTTGTTCCTTCATTTGATCATCATCTTCCTTATCAGAGCTAGTCTTTGCAGATTCACTAGCCTTTTCTCGCTCTGCAGTCTTGAGCTTTTTATTGATATTCGTTGTTGATATTTTCTTCCTTTTCCTCTTAGCATCTTCTCCCTTAGATTCAGCCTCATCATCACTGATTTCAATTGTCTTTGGAAATAATTCTCCCCTTTTTAAAACTATTTGAGCAATCAGTCTGCTGCTCTTCCTTCTTCTTGGGGGTTCAGCTTCAGGAGTTTCAGATTCTTCTCCTTTTTCAGAATCTGAAGCCACTGAATCATCAGATAGGCTTCCTTGATATTCAGCAACAGTAGGAACAGGTCCTTCTTCTTTAGACTCAACATCTTTTGAACCATCAGATGAACTTATTTGAGCTTTAGCAGCAGGAGATCCAATTGTTTCATCTTTCAAACTTTCTTCATCAGCAGAGTGGCTACTCTGAGAGTTATTCATAGGACTTGTACATTCTTCTTCATTACCAGATTTAGCTATCATAGGTTCAGCTTTCTCCTTCTTGGATTCAACTTCTTCTTCATTAGTGGACTTGCTCCTTGAGGATTCATCCTTGAAGCTCTCAACTCCCTTCTCATTTTTTGACTCTACGTTCTCTTCTTTCGTAGATAGACTTCTTTGGGGAACTGGTTCGAATTTCTTTATCACCTTAGTTTTCTTCTTTGGTGGCCTCACATATTTGGACTGAGGGATGTTTAAATCTTCAGTGAATGACACCTCCTCCTTTTTCATAGCACTTGCCTTCCTTTTCTTCATAGTGCTTTTGTTGGTGCTACCATAAATTGTCAGCTTTTTGTTCTCCATTGGGTTCTTCTTCCAATTTATAAACAGCTGTGTAGTCATCACTTTATGGCTATTAAGGACTTCACCTTCATCATCCTTAATTTTATTCTTCAGCTTCTTCTTCAAAATGATACTCAATAACCTTATATGGAAAACCTTCGTGAGGGGTTTTCCTGTTAATCTTTTCTTCTCTTCCTTATTCAGCCATTTGGACATTTGGTCAAGCAGGATAACTCCAATACGCTTCTTTAGAACTATTGCAGACATGATATTTAGTTGTTGATCACTCACCGTGTCATGTGTAGTGTCCTTACATAGGATACATTTACCTACTATCTCTACAAGGAACTTGAATTCTTCAGGAAACTCCTTTTTCTTTATGTCCTTCAAACTAGGGTTTCTTTTGTATTGTATAATCTTCTTGGCTTGTTCAGTGTCGATCTCATCAAGGCTTTTCAGACCTAGGTCAGGAAAACCTAAGCATTGATTGATGTTAGACAATTTCAGCTTCATAATCTGACCTTTGACCTTGGTAAAAAGGGTTCCAGAATTTATGGTTGCTTTGGAGTGAAATTCTTTAACCAGATCGACATATACTCGAGTGTTTGAATCAAGACATTCTGAGAATCCAACCTTCTTCACAAGTTTAAGAATATCTCTGAACTTCTTCTCAGATTTCTCAAATGTCTTGGTTCTAAGCTGAATGCCAGTGATTACTATCCAATCTTCTATTTGAAGAGTTCGAAGTATATGGGTATTTAACTTCAGGAGTCTTATGAGAGATAGTTGAATGTGATTTGGACGAAGCTCGAGATTTAATGGATTCAGGCTTTGAAGAGGATTTTAGGGTTTGAAAAAGAAAAGGAGGGAGAGGGGTTCAATAGCTTCTGATAACTGTTTAAAGATTTTGAATGTGTCTTTACGACAGTTCCTTCTGACTCTGCATAAGCTGTGTTGTGTCATCCAGCCATTGGTTGCACGATGCACAGTAAGAAACTGTAACTCCCCATAAACTGAATAATTTTTCAGTTTTAATTTTCTCTTAAGAAAATAAGCATTATTGATGTAGTCTGACCATTAACTTTTTCAGTACGTAAAGTAACTTGTTGAGATAACTACAGACTCTACGATTTTCTTTGGCAACTCAACGATCATCTTCTGAGAGATGCTTCAGTGGATGATTTGACTCTAATCCTCATCTTGGAGTTGCGCATGGCTTTTCCACTGATGCACCCCAAGAGAGTTCGGGTAATGAAATTATAAAGTGAATTTGCAAGACGTCTTTCCAAACTATATTCGTAACTTCCCTCCACACGATCTAAATAGTTGGGCACGTGTCGAGTTTTGTCGAGCTCCATGATCTTAAGTTGTGTGGAAAATCTGATTTGTTCTTAGCTCCCCACGAGCTAGTGTATCCTTTTGGGAAGACTGCGATCATCAAGGCTACTCTACGATCGTTGAGTTTGTTGCTGATCATACTCTACGATTATTGTCTGTCCTGGTTCTTGTGATGAACTTTGACTAATCATTCCCTCTGGGTTATTAAGGTAACTCAGGAAGGGCCAACCTCTTCGAGTGAACTAAGGGTCAGGTTTGTCCCTGAGGCACTTATCAGATGGAGAACTTTAGACGTGATTGGTACTAATATCTCATTTGATCTCTCTGCTGGGGAGTTCATCTACCAACTCTGGATATACATTGGTGTTTCGTGGTGACCTCCTGCTCTTACACTACGATCAGATGTTTGATCGTAGGCAATCCATGATTTTGAGTTGGTTGATTGATATGGTTATCAATGGCACGTGTTGAGACATTACTATGGATCTTCATTTGGTTCATCAGCCACAAAGTTTTGGGACTTTGTAACTGGTATATTGCTTCATAGTGCACTTCTGATACTTTTAGTACAGTTGTTCTTTAACAGATCACTTCCCCCCCCCCATAGTTGATATTATCTTCTCAGAGAGGTGTGAGTTCTTCTTCTTCATGTGCATCAGAAGGCAGCCTTGCATATCTCATTCTAACTGGAATCATAACTATCATTTAAACCTCCTTAGATCATAGAAATAGATATCTTCAGGACTGATCACTCTACGATTATTAATAGAACTACGAACATAGTCTTCTTTGACAGATTGTACTTGTGGAGTTCTGCTTCTATAATGAGTTCCTCATGATTAATGCTCGATGATCCTCTGATGTGAACTTTCTTGAGGATTCTTCTCAGATGATACGCTTTGTATGAATGAGCACATAAGACCATTTTCATCTTATCATGAATGGTCTGCTTCTATAAGGAGATCAGCAACCTTGTGAGCTTCATTCATGTTAGCTTAGCAAATCTTCAAGGACAGGCTTTGATAGAGAATGATTTTGTCTTGAACATTTCAGAAATGTCTTTAGCCTCCAGCTGGTTGGATCTTCTTGATTGAAGTCATCTACTTCAGCATTCCTTAGTGTGGTCCAATAGACCAAGTACCTACATGTTAGATAAATTTCTATTTTTGGTACCCATGGTTAAATGGGTCTTGGCAGGTTAGTTATCAAAATCCCTATTCCTCATATATTTGAATTTTTCATCACATTGATCACCAACAATCATATTCTTACATGTATTCAAATTAGATATGACATTTTAAGATGCATGATGATGAGTGTGTGTAAGATTAACCACTTTAATAAAACACTCTTTCTCTTTGATGGTTTCATTATTTCCTTAGTTACGTTCACAGATTTTAAATGTTCACATAGTGAGAGTTAACTCTGTGACACTACCAAATCCGGGTTACCTGACCCTCGAGTTTGGTGTTCACGATCTAAAATATAATAATATCTAACTACCCATTCATATAGAAATAGTAATACATTAGTCCCAGGTCCGCTAACCTTAACATTACAATCATACCCCTTAGATATACAAAAAGGGTTTACAATACAACCTAATATTAATAATTTTCATTATACTAATTTATCACTATGCCTTTTCCTTTGTTCTTCTTCACAGCACCTTCTGCAACTTCGTCCCTAGCTGAAAAGTTTTATTTAGCAAGGGTGAGTAACAAGTTTGCCCCACAAGTTAAGACATACGATAAATGTATAGGAATAAATAACAAGTCTTCTCGCATTCTACGCAACAATAATCTGATAATGAAAGAATACAACGCTTTCAAGATTTTCTACGATATTCAAATGAATAATCAAGAATTAATTCTACAAAATAGCAAAGTGGAATGTTTTCCAGATTTATGATGAGCAATCCATTGGATCTTGAACTTCTCTTCTCAAGTAACTATCAAAGATTTGACTTTAATATACCCAGGTGTATCAGATAACCATAAAGATTAAATCATACCCCTCTGCAAGTATATAAAGTGATCAGCTTTATTATACCCTATATTATGCATAATACTTAATCGCGCGCAAAGGCCGAATTTACGACCAATCAAATATTCCCTTTATATAAAAGGTTGTTCTTCTCAGTCTCAGAATCAAGATTTTTGATTTAACAGTGAAATACTATGATTTCAATTTCTAATTACTTCTCGATCTAGCCGAAATAATTGGCATAAATCTGTCAATAATAATTGAATTCTCTTCTCGAACCTATCAAGTTCTAACAAATGTTCGTCTAGCCAGAATAATTAGCTAAGACATTTCTCATCATAATTCCACAATAAACAGGAATTATCTGTACTGTCAATACTAGCTTCTACGGATATGAATATCCAACAACAGTTATTCTACGAATGTATATTTTTCTGAATCAGTAATTCAATTTGAATTATTAAACATGCACTAACTGCGAATAATCAACAATAAATTCTTGGACGTCATATAATTAACAATAATCAACCACTACAATATTTAAACAATATTAACTCAAGGTTGAGTTAGGAAACTTGCCTTCTCCACTGATTATAGCTACACAATAAACTTATCTGCGTTCGTAAGACCTATAACCAATAATATCAGTCTCACAATTAGCACAATAATTTATAGCACATAACACTGTAATTCACAGTCAATCTTCTCCTAGATACATTACCACATAGCCACATCAGTGTTTATAACCTATATAAACACTTGTCAAGTCTAACTAGCTCGGTCTGGTTGGACTTCGGTCTCATCTCGGTGTTCTGGTCACCCTATCCGATAATTAACACATTTTTTGTCAATTAAATTCGGTTTCTAAGCTTCAATATTATTTTAGATAAGTTAAATATCATTAATAATATTTTTCAGAAGCTTTTAATAATATTTAAACAATTATTATTGTGACAACCCGGAAAATCGGATTGTCAAGAATTTAAGTTAAAGAATTAGTTATTAATAAAATGAATTTTTATTAATACTATTCTGTGCTATGTGTTCATTAATCGTTCTATAACCTAGAAGGATTATTAATCGGGAGGATTCTGGCTACGAGCTAGACTGAACGAGTAAGAATTTTCAAGACGAAAATGAAATTTTTCCGGGAATAAAATATTTTTCGGGGAAAAAGACGAAATAGGCACTATTCACCTATTTCTGCTCAGAGATTATTTTTGAAATTCTGAGAAGTTCTGGATTACGTTTAATTCTGAGACGTGATGGAATATTCAATAATATTTCAGTTATGGCAAAAACGAAGTTTTCGCCTGCGGACTCAAAACCTAAGGGTTAGGGAAAGTGAGTTCCGAGAATGTTATGAGTATGTATAATAACTAGGGTTATTATGCGTGAGAAATACGAGTATGATACGAGTTATTATACGAGTATATTACGAAGATTAGTACGACGTATAATACGAATATCGTACGAACAATATACGAAGAGAATACGAGAAAGGAATGCGTAGAATACGATCGTAGAATACGATTAGTCTTAATGGACTTTGTGTTCATAGACTTTTGTAGAATCCAATTGGACTTGGATTATGTCAAGCCCAATGATTGATGAAGTCAAGCCCAAGTTAGGCCCAATAAGAATTAGGGTTAAGGCCCAAACCAAGAAAAGAAACCGCGGATCGAACCGGTGGGTAAACGGATGGGTAAAACCCATGGATCAACCCATGGGCATAAGGGGCGGCCACTTGGCCACCAAGTAAGGGTGGTGGCCAAGTAAACTTGGTTTCCAAGTGTGGAATAGTAAGGAGGTAGAGGGGAAATGACCAAAATGCCCTAACCTTGAAAATCTATAAATATGAAGCTTAATTTCATTTTCTAGGATTTTGAAATTCCTAGAACTTGAGAGAGAGAGAGAGAGAGAGAGAGAGAGAGAGAGCTTGGTTGGGAGAGAAGAGGAAGAGCATGATCATGAACGCTCGGATCAAAAGTGATCTTGAAATAGAAAAGCTAGCAAATCGCCGGCTTTGTCTAACGGAAGAGGAATAAAGAAGAACGGTAATCCGAACCCTAGTTCTTCTAATAATTTTCTTTTAAGTTTTCTATGTTAAAACATAGATTAAGGAGAATAAGAAGTAGATGATGTTAGAAATGATTTCATATGGTTGAAATCATGAAAAAATAAGAAATAAGGAATAAGAAATTTAGTTTATAAATTTCTTAAGAAAGTATAAGATTCATGAGAATTTTGAGAGATATGAACGAATATTATGAACGAGTAGGTGAATTAATTAAGGAATGGTGTTCTATAACATCAAATTCTAAGAAAAAGTGAAATCGTAATCCAAAATATCGATTAAAAACGAAGAACGCGAAGAACACGCGAAGAACACGAAGAACGTTGTTGATGGACAAATTTAAAATCATCGTAGTGTAAATGTTGTTGATGGACAAGTTTAAAACCATCGTGTATAAGTTAGATGCTTATTGCTTGGTTAGGAACGTTAGAAACGTTCGTGAAGAACGAATTTAAACGGAGCTATAACGAAGTTATGGCGAAATTTCGTAAAAGACGAACGAGAATTAGAAAGTTAGTAAATGAACCCGAATGTGTAGGGTTTTATAAAAATGTAAGAGAACGTATAAAACGTGAGTCGTGGACTCAAGAACGAATGAATTCCGAGTTCGGATGACCGAATTACGGACTAACGAACGAAGAACGTTAAAAGCGTAAAATGAACGAAGGGTTAAGATTAAGCCAATTGAATGGCATGTTAACGGATTCAGAATAAAGTTCTGTCTGAGGGGTATTGAAGTACATAAGATAAGGAAGAGAATGGCTTTGGAACGACCTCGTTCCGAGTTATAACGAAGAAGTTATGAGATCGTAAAGTAAGCATCTCAAACTTGACTCTTAGAAAAATTTCCTAAGGTTTTGTCTTGGCGCCGCAGCGCGGGAAGGGGCGCCGCAGCGTGAGTTGTGCCTTGGAGGCCGGCGCCGCAGCGTGAGCTCGGCATGCACTCCTGGAGAGTGGCGCCGCAGCGGGGAAGATGGCAAGGGACTTGGCGCCCCAGCGCCAGGCCGGAAGAGAAGAAAAAGAAGTAGTTCGCGCCGCAGCGCGAGAGGAAAGGAAGAGAGTGGCGCCGCGGCGCCAGTGAAGGGAAAAAAAGCCAGAGAAGAGCTTTTAACTGCTCAACTCTTGGGGGGAAATGAAAGGAAAGATAAAGAACATAATGTTCAACTAATGTAACACTTAATCAAGTGTCTTAAACCTTTAATAAAGGTTGAACGGAAAGATTTAACGAGAATAAAAGACAATGAATGTAAATACGGGTTACGGAACCGATGTCCAGGGACCGTAGTCACGATAAACGAATGTGAGGGATTGCTATGGTTATGATTCCTTAGACGTTGGTTGACGATGTTGATGTATAACATTTCGATGTTATGACATGGCATTGAGAGATGAATGTAAAGCGTATAGACGCTGTGAACGCAACGTTGTTGCAATGAACGATCGGTCTTAGCATACAACAAACAGTATGGCTTCGACATTAAGAAAGAATAATGAACATGGGGTTCATGGGATGGATAATGATGAAAGTAATTGAAACCTTGAGTAAAGGTTGAATGAGAGATTAAAAGACGAACAAGTAAAACGTTGAATACGTAAACGATCCTTGTGAATCGTATTCGCGTTTGACGAACGTGCTAAGTATACCCTAGTTGTATGACTTAAACGTTGACGAAGATAGTAAGTAAGATACGAATGGTATCAAGAGAGCCGTAACGAACGATAATGAGATTACTGAAAGCCGAATATAAGTCGGGTGAGAATGATAGAATGAAAAGTAAGCGCTGAACACTTTAACCAGCATAAGGGTTGAGTGTAAGCGAGTGTTAAACGGGCAGAACCTACACCCTGTGTATGGTTTAACCGTAATGTAGTGAAGACTATTGATTAAACTTGTGAACGGTGAAGAAACTAAATTGAAGATAATAGCGTATAACGTTAAGAAGCCGAGTTAATAAGTATAACTTGGACAATGTTCCGAGTTGAGGGAACCAGACGTTGTAAGATATGAATAAGTTCATATGAAATGTTTAACGCTATGGTCTCATAGTATTGACATTGAATGATCGTTCCGAGTATACAAAGGATTGTATAACTTAGACGATAAAGTATGATTCCTGAAGTATGGCATTTAGTTGCCAGAAAGCCATAAGGAATAAGAAGTTGACTTAACGAACATTATAGTTTAATGGTTCGGATAAGTTAAGGTAAGTTAGGTTGTAGTACAATCGTAACCTTTGATGGTTGACATATGGGAGCTGGGCTAAACAATTCCTTCAGAGAGCGAAGATATATACAAAACTGGCAACCGATCTAACTCACTGTGTGGGCAGTGTAGATGAGACGGGAACTTGTTTGTTGGTTGTTTGTGGGAAACCACTCAGAGTACCATATGGACTACTAGTAGAGAAGCGATGTGTACTGAGTCCTAAGAGAAGTGTAAGAAGAAGATAAGAATGTGAATCATCAAAGATGATGAACGTGTTGAGTAAGACATCTCAGTATGTCATGAAGCCGTAATCTGGTAATGAAAGTTAGTCGCGTAAGCTTAAATTACAAGAACGCAAACCTTAAGAAGTAAAGTTAAGTAAACCAATGCGTAAGTCAAGTATATGACTAATTGGTGTACTTGTTATTTCCTTATTTGTTATATAGGGTTTTGGAATAAGCATTTCAGCGTAAACTGTAAGCTGTAGCTATGCGTAAAGCAAGTTTCCTAACTTCATTCATATTTTAAATGAATGCTAGTTTCTAAAACTTCTCAGATGTTGAGCTATGCGTAAGCTGTCTATGTCTGAATGTGCGATATTTGTACAAGATGGTAGTATGTATGAGGCCTTGAGCCACAATGTGAGCACTTTGGTATTTTTATGAGATGAACTGTTTTGTGATCAAGCTGTTCAATACAAGTATGTTCAGTTTATTCATGAACCGTTATTGTTAAGTCTGTGCTAATGATTCTAGCCAGACAGAATGTGTATGAAAAAGGTAGAAGAATGAAAGTATTTCAAAGTGAAAATGAGTATGGTTTTAAGATGATAGGAATCGAGATTATTCCTATTATTCAAGCTACTTCATAACCTTTGTTCGGTTATTGAAGTTCTGAAGAATGTTTACACTCTTGAAGTTGTTTGTTCAACTGTTATGACTTGCTGGGCAATTGAATGCTCACACTTGCTTTAAATGAAAAATATTTTCAGCAAACGAGGTTAGAAAGAACTTAAGGATCCCGTAAAGATCAAGCTGAGCGGTATTAAGACGAAGTGCCATTCATTATATGAATGTGTGTGAAGAGCAAGTGAAGACTTGTAATATAGAATGATAGAATTAAACTATAGACTAGTTTAATGAACAGTTATGAATCCTTTGTGGCGGATGAAAGTCACTCGTGTAAGATGTAAAGAATAATGTAATTATCATTATTTGTAATGAAAGAGGTTTTGTGGTTATAGAACCCGGGATTTTATAATATATGTTATTATATTTTAGTATATAATGATGTATGTTTGGAAGAAAGTATGACGGTGACGTACGGAATCCGAATGTGAAAATAGATCGGATTTCGGGGCGTCACAGAGTGGTATCAGAGCTGATAGGTTATAAATCTTAGGTAAGAGTACCTAAGACTATAATCGTAGAGAGAATGATAAGAAGATCACCACGTGATCATAGTAAATCGTAGTAACAGATGAGCTGTTAAACGATGAATGATTTATAGCTAATGCTATGAATGAATGGTACTACGAAGTAGTACGGGAAGAAGAACTCAGATTGAGTTGTAAAGGTTACTATACGAATTAAAGAAAATTTGTATTAAGTACAGAGAAAGTCAGAAGTTGTAAGATTTCAATTGAGGACTCATGTGATGGCTGAGTTGGATGAACCTTTGTATGGGCAGAGGTTTGTGCTTGGTGTAACAACTGCTCAGTTTATTACAGTGATAATCATTGGAATTGGTCGCGCTATTAAGATGTATATGACGGGAAGGTGAATCTTTTCTCATTTATATACTTGATAGATAGAGAAGGTTAAGGTAGGTGCGAGTCTTGAAACTCATACTTATGGTAAGTTTGTGACTCATAATAGTATGGTATATTTTCGAATGTTTCAGCGAATGGACGCCAAAGGTCTGTCTGGATGTTCTTAAACTCATATTATTGTGGAAAGTTCCTGAACCCATAATGTGTGGTAAGTTGATGGACTGTACTAAGAAATAGGAATGTTTAGACTGAAAACGAAGTATTTTCAGTACACTTAGCATTGAAGGTGCTAGAGAAGTTTAAGTATTGTCGTAGAAAGACAATGAAGGAAGATGGAGAATAGGATATTCCAAATCCTCTAGCTATGCTAGATTTTGAAGTTTATTCAAATCGTGCTGAATTGTACATTTTGAAAAAGAAAAGAATTGGTTCAACTTTTTGGAACCAATGAATTTTAAAAGAGCTATGTTTTTATGTCTATGCCAATTGTTTCGGCTAGACAGAAATTGATTTAAAATATCAAAATGAATTTTATATTATCAGTGCATTTGATGCAAGGATGGTAAAAAGATGGAGTTGTTAATGCAATTAAACCTGGTATGGAATTTGATCAGAGGATCAATAACCTGCTATGGTATGATGTGTAATGACGAAGTCATAAACTGACGAAGTCCTCAACGTACTGTGAAGAGTACGGTATCATGACGTCATAAAACGTTTTGATGTATTGCAAAAGAATTTAAAGAAGTAGTCGATGTCAAGCGAGTTGAGTAGACGAATGTTTCAAGTTGATATTCAATTTATTGATATGGTCTAAAGCTACTTGATTTGGCTAAGACGAATGGTATGTCATGATTAAAAGAAAATCGAGCTTTCTTTGAAGAGCTATGCCGAACCAAATTATTTTGGTGCGGAATCTAAGTCTGAGGTGAACATACCCTGAAATGGGGTTATACGTTAGGCTGATCACCTACGTATGGAAGAGGTAGTTTACCTTCTTTGTGATTGTTAACTTACCGTGTAAGAAAGGTTTACGACGAGAGACTGTTTAACCTTGTAAGAGTTCATGGTCAATTTGACCCCTCAGCAAAAGAATGAAATGTTTTAAAGGAATCTTTATATTCCTAGTTATTCCTTTCGCTTCATGATTCTTGATAGGTTATGGAGGTTAGGAATGATGGAAAGATAAGAACTTCTTTGAAGAGAAGTTGAGGAGAAGGGTAAGCTAAAATTTCAAGGACGAAATTCTTTGAAGGAGGGAAGAATGTGACAACCCGGAAAATCGGATTGTCAAGAATTTAAGTTAAAGAATTAGTTATTAATAAAATGAATTTTTATTAATACTATTCTGTGCTATGTGTTCATTAATCGTTCTATAACCTAGAAGGATTATTAATCGGGAGGATTCTGGCTACGAGCTAGACTGAACGAGTAAGAATTTTCAAGACGAAAATGAAATTTTTCTAGGAATAAAATATTTTTCGGGGAAAAAGACGAAATAGGCACTATTCACCTATTTCTGCTCGGAGATTATTTTTGAAATTCTGAGAAGTTCTGGATTACGTTTAATTCTGAGACGTGATGGAATATTCAATAATATTTCAGTTATGGCAAAAACGAAGTTTTCGCTTGCGGACTCAAAACCTAAGGGTTAGGGAAAGTGAGTTCCGAGAATGTTATGAGTATGTATAATAACTAGGGTTATTATGCGTGAGAAATATGAGTATGATACGAGTTATTATACGAGTATATTACGAAGATTAGTACGACGTATAATACGAATATCGTACGAACAATATACGAAGAGAATACGAGAATACGAGAAAGGAATGCGTAGAATACGATCGTAGAATACGATTAGTCTTAATGGACTTTGTGTTCATAGACTTTTGTAAAATCCAATTGGACTTGGATTATGTCAAGCCCAATGATTGATGAAGTCAAGCCCAAGTTAGGCCCAATAAGAATTAGGGTTAAGGCCCAAACCAAGAAAAGAAACCGCGGATCGAACCGGTGGGTAAACGGATGGGTAAAACCCATGGATCAACCCATGGGCATAAGGGGCGGCCACTTGGCCACCAAGTAAGGGTGGTGGCCAAGTAAACTTGGTTGCCAAGTGTGGAATAGTAAGGAGGTGGAGGGGAAATGACCAAAATGTCCCTAACCTTGAAAATCTATAAATATGAAGCTTAATTTCATTTTCTAGGATTTTAAAATCCTAGAACTTGAGAGAGAGAGAGAGAGAGCTCGGTTGGGAGAGAAGAGGAAGAGCATGATCATGAACGCTCGGATCAAAAGTGATCGTGAAATAGAAAAGCTAGCAAATCGCCGGCTTTGTCTAACGGAAGAGGAATAAAAAAGAACGGTAATCCGAACCCTAGTTTTTCTAATAATTTTCTTTAAGTTTTCTATGTTAAAACATAGATTAAGGAGAATAAGAAGTAGATGATGTTAGAAATGATTTCATATGGTTGAAATCATGAAAAAATAAGAAATAAGGAATAAGAAATTTAGTTTATAAATTTCTTAAGCAAGTATAAGATTCGTGAGGATTTTGAGAGATCCGAACGAATATTATGAACGAGTAGGTGAATTAAGTAAGAAATGGTGTTCTATAACATCAAATTCCAAGAAAAAGTGAAATCGTAATTCAAAATATCGATTAAAAACGAAGAACGCGAAGAACACGAAGAACGTTGTTGATGGACAAATTTAAAACCATCGTAGTGTAAATGTTGTTGATGGACAAGTTTAAAACCATCGTGTATAAGTTAGATGCTTATTGCTTGGTTAGGAACGTTAGAAACGTTCGTGAAGAACGGATTTAAACGGAGCTATAACGAAGTTATGGCGAAATTTCGTAAAAGACGAACGAGAATTAGAAAGTTAGTAAATGAACCCGAATGTGTAGGGTTTCAGAAGAATGTAAGAGAACGTATAAAACATGAGTCGTGGACTCAAGAACGAATGAATTTCGAGTTCGGATGACCAAATTACGGACGAACGAACGAAGAACGTTAAAAGCGTAAAACGAACGAAGGGTTAAGATTAAGCCAATTGAATGGCATGTTAACGGATTCAGAATAAAGTTCTGTCTGAGGGGTATTGAAGTACGTAAGATAAGGAAGAGAATGGCTTTGGAATGACCTCGTTCCGAGTTATAACGAAGAAGTTATGAGATCGTAAAGTAAGCATCTCAAACTTGACTTAACACTTAGAAAAATTTCCTAGGGTTTTGTCTTGGCGCCGCAGCGCGGGAAGGGGCGCCGCAGCGCGAGAAGGGGCGCCACAGCGCGAATTGTGCCTTGGAGGCTGGCGCCGAAGCGCGAGCTCGGCATGCACTCCTAGAGAGTGGCGCCGCAACGCGGAAGATGGCAAGGGACTTGGCGCCCCAGCGCCAGGCCGGAAGAGAAGAAAAAGAAGTAGTTCGCGCCGCAGCGCGAGAGGAAAGGAAGAGTGGCGCCGCGGCGCCAGTGAAGGGAAAAAAAGCCAGAGAAGAGCTTTTAACTGCTCAGCTCTTCGGGGGAAATGAAAGGAAAGATAAAGAACATAATGTTCAACTAATGTAACACTTAATCAAGTGTCTTAAACCTTTAATAAAGGTTGAACGGAAAGATTTAACGAGAATAAAAGACAAAGAATGTAAATACGGGTTACGGAACCGATGTCCGGGGACCGTAGTCACGATAAACGAACGTGAGGGATTGCTATGGTTGTGATTCCTTAGACGTTGGTTGACGATGTTGATGTATAACATTTCGATATTATGACCTGGCATTGAGAGATGAATGTAAAGCGTATAGACGCTGTGAACGCAACGTTGTTGCAATGAATGATCGGTCTTAGCATACAACAAACAGTATGGCTTCGACATTAAGAAAGAATAATGAACATGGGGTTCATGGGATGGATAATGATGAAAGTAATTGAAACCTTGAGTAAAGGTTGAATGAGAGATTAAAAGACGAACAAGTAAAACATTGAATACGTAAACGATCCTTGTGAATCGTATTCGCGTTTGACGAACATGCTAAGTATACCCTAGAAAGAACTTAAGGATCCCGTAAAGATCAAGCTGAGCGGTATTCAGACGAAGTGTCATTCATTATATGAATGTGCGTGAAGAGCAAGTGAAGACTTGTAATAGAGAATGATAGAATTAAACTATAGACTAGTTTAATGAACAGTTATGAATCCTTTGTGGCGGATGAAAGTCACTCGTGTAAGATGTAAAGAATAATGTAATTATCATTATTTGTAATGAAAGAGATTTTGTGGTTATAGAACCTAGGATTTTAGAATATATGTTATTATATTTTAGTATATAATGATGTATGTTTGGAAGAAAGTATGACGGTGACGTACGGAATCCGAATGTGAAAATAGATCGGATTTCGGGGCGTCACAATTATAATTTATAATAATTTTTCAAACATCGGACTCATTTTTAAATGATTTAATTATCAAACAATCTTATTATCATTATTATTTAATAATATAAAAATATTAATGACATACTTATCAAAATATTAAAGTTATTATCCATAACTCAAAATATTTTTAAATCAACAATATTTCACTTAAATGAATTTTAAAATTTTTAAAATCATTTTTAAATCATCACCATTAATATTTAAATATTAATAAAATTATCATCCAAATATTAAAAGTCATTAATTATAACTTAAAATATTTTTAAATCTTTTTAAATGATTTTTAAATCAATAAAATTATTTTTAATTCATTTATTTAATATAATAATTAAATAAAACTAATATCATTAATATTAATTTATTAATGAGAATTCTCCAAAAATATTGAAAATTATATTTTATAATTCTAAATATTTTCTAACACTTTATTCTTATTTAAAATAATTTTTAAATCAATAAAGTTATTTTTATTTTATTTATTTAATTTAATAATTAAATAAATCAAATATCATTAATATTAATTTATTAATAAAAATTCTTCAAAAATATTTAAAGTTATATTTTATAACTCAAAATATTTTTAAATACATTTTTCTTATTTAAAATGATTTTTCATAATATTAAATTATTTTTCTCTAATTTATTTAATATACTAATTAAATAAATTAAATATCATTTTTATTCAAATAATTAATATTATTAATGAAAAATATCCCAAATAATTAAAAGTTGTTTTTCAGAATTTAAAATGATTTTTAAAACTTTTTTTTGGTAATTTTTATAATTTATTTCTAATTTTTAAATATTTTCCAGAAAATCAGAAATTAGAAAATAAATAAACCGTCACTATATCCTATAGCGACACTAAGCGTCGCTGTTGGTGCTCTTGAGCCTCAAGAACAATGACAGCTCAGCTATCAACATGCCTTGTTTGACCACTTTTAATTCGTAGAATAAACATGTTCTGGGCTATCTCAAGCATTAATCTTGTAGTCAGTATTTAGTACTACAGTTATCAATTCTTATCTTGGTCAAACAACAACACAACAAAGCGATCTGGACTCTCAAAGTCCCTGTCAGACCATACCTGGGTTTTCTGGGCAACCCAGTAACCCAAGGCAGTTCGAGTGTCTTATTTTGAGCTCAATTAGTTAAGTGTTCTGGTTCTTCTTTTGGTGATTTCTTGGTTCATACTCGTAGTATTCATAACGAGGAACAACACTACAACAATAGATCAATTAAACAACAACCAAATCACAAGTTACAGCTCAGTCAAACTCTGTCAGAACGGGTGTTCATAGAGTTTCTGGAAATTCCCAGAAATGCTAGTCAGGCTTGAATGGCTACTTTGACCGACCACTCCATTAGATCTATTGATTGTTTAAAGGATCTAAAGACATGAATCTAAAGTGCATACAACAGGCTACAAGTGTAATACAACAACAACAACAAAACGTATAAAACCTGATAGATCTGGGAGCTTGAAATCGTTGTCAGATGCTGCAAAACCATTTCTGGGTTACCCAGAATTTAAATGGTCATGCCCGGTCAACGGGTTTTGACCAAGAATAACTTCAAATCTAGACATTAAGTGACTGTGATACCACTTTTAGATTAAAGACCACATACCAGACTATAGATCCAACACTTAAAACATCACAAATCATAAACAGATCAAGATCTATGGCCACTAACATTTCTTGTCAGACCACATTTTAAATTCAAGAACAGTCTTTGAAAAACACCATTTTAAAGTCATTTGATGCTATGGATCCATCATGGATCATCATGGATCAACTAAAAACAACTTTTAACACAAATATAAACACATAAACATAAATTTTTTCTAAGCATGTATGATCAAAATAGGTTTTAAGTTTTATACCTTTTAGCCAAATCTTTGAACTTAGCTCTCCAAATCTGATCTATGTGTTTAAGAGAGGTGTTTTGTGACTGCAACACTTGCAATTTTTGGAGGTCTTGTTGAGAGAGAGTAGGTGAGAGCAAGATAGCAAAATGAGCAAATTTTGAGACTTTTTCTCTCTTTATCACTTAGTATTTGATTCAATGAATGCTCATATGCTAGGTGGTGATTTTAATCAGTTTTTGGCTGAGATAAAAGTCAATTGGCTGCCTTTAGTTGGTCACCAACTAAAGGTTGTGCAATATTTACAAGTTATCTCATTAAAAATGTAAAAAAGGGTATTTTGTCAATTGCATTCTAAATTTAATGGCATACATGGAATTTATCAAACCCTTAGGGTTTAACCCTAAAGTTCTAACCCTTAGGTTTTAAAACATTAGTTTTCTCGGATTTTCTAATTAGGGTTTTAAAATAGAAAATTAAAATTTTAAAACTATAATTAGGGTTTCCTAATTAAACTATGTTTTCCTAATCATATTAACATTTAATAAACACATTAGGCTTGCCAATTAGGATTAGGGTTTCCTAATTTAGGGTTTAGGATTCTCAAATTTTAAAATTAGGGTTTCTCGTCATTCGATTAGGGTTTTTAACTGTGCATTAGGATTTCTAATCCTGAGATTAGGGTTTCTAATCTCTTATTAGGGTTTATTAATTTTAAACCTTATCCGATCAATCATTAATCAAAATCTCTATCAATATAATTATTTCAATTATATTTTCTATCGAATCCCTTTTCAGAAATTAGGGTTTGGGTTTCTAAAGCCGTTAAGCACAACTCTACTCTACTTTCTTAGTTAATACATAAATTGACTAATTCTCGAGACTCGTATCACAGATACACAGTACAATATTAACAGTCAATATTAAATAAAAAAAAATTATTCATAAAATTTTGATTATTCGAAATCCCAAGTTATCACATTCACCCCTCCTTAAAAGGATTCCGTCCTCGGAATCACCGCTTTCTTATTCCCGATAATCTTTTAAAGTTGTATCAGTAATTTATTTTTATCAACACAATACTAATTTGTGTCTCATATTCTAACATGTGACTTAGATCTATAAAAGAAACCAATTCACAGTAATATCTAACCAAGAGTACTCGTGTATTTAAATTTCTAAATAAAATCGTTACCTGCTGCCACCTCCTGAGTAGCCACTGCATCTTGCGTCGTCATGTTGAATGTACGGGCCGTTGGTCTTCCTGGCTGTGCAGGTCCTCGAATCGCCAAGGTTCCGCCACCGGGTCCCTTGTTGACACTTTCTTTCTCAACATTCCTCTTTGGACAGTTCTGTACCATATGGTCAGTTGATCCACAAGCATAACAACCTTGTATCTTCTTCAGACTGGGACAATTGGGCGACATGTGCCCCTCTTGCCCGCAGTTGTAACAGACGTCCTTCTTCTTCAGACAAACTCCTGCATGATTCTTCCCACAAGTTGCACATGGCTCCCCTCCTTTCTTATTCCCTTCTATCTTGCCACCTGATTGGGTATTCTCGCTCCATTTCCTCTTGTTAGGGTTACTACCACCACTACTACCTCCATCATTTGTCTTCTTCTTCTTCTCTTGGTGAAATCAAGATGTAGCTTCGGTCCCTCCTTTAGTAATTAACGCTTTCTCCAACAAAGCTGCGAACGTGCTAATCTGCAATACAGCTACTTTGTTGTATATTCTCAGCTTCAGTCCATTTTCAAATCTTCTCGCTTTCCGTAGCTCCGTGTCCACCTGATGAGGTGCAAATCTCACCAACTCGTTGAATTTGGCAGCATACTCCGAAACCGACATGTTCTCCTGCATCAGTTCTAGAAACTTGACTTCCATTCGAGCTTGCATACTTGATGAAAAATAGTTCTCGAAGAGCAATTCCTTAAATCTGGTCCAAGTCACTATAGTTGTTCCAGCTCTCACCTGATTAGTCTCCCATCAGTAATTGGCTTCTCCCTTCATTAAGTATGTTGTAAAAGCCGTCTTTTGCTCTTCCGCTACCCTGGCAATAACGAATGATTTCTCCATCTCCTTTACCCAAGTTCGGGCTTCAATCGGATTTTTGGCCCTTTGAATTTAGGCGGTCCTACAGCTTTAAAGTCTTTGAAGTTAGCTAATCTGTCGGCTAGCTAATTCCTCGCCCTTCCTCTTGCAGCTGGAGCTCTATTTTTCATAGCTTGGGCTAGCATGTCTACGAAATTCTGCATTGGGTCCGCTTGACCTCCTTTGTTATTCACTGGCTGTTCTTCTCGTTGATTTCGATTTTGTCGTCTAGACGGCATGATTTGATTGAAATAAAAATCTTATATTAATTTTCTTTCTGTATACAAATTCTTAACACAATAAGAATTCAGCACATAATTCTCATATAATCGCATATTTATTCAAATAACACATAGTACATATAGTACTTAATACATATTATTATCCCTTTTTAAAATAATTTTAGTATTAACATACTCAACTTTACAAAAAGTTGCAATTCTCCAACTTTACACAAAAAGTTGACATTTTCCATTTTCACATCACTATTTCCAGTTCATCACACTTACCACACTTATGAGTTCAGAAATTTACCACAATTATATGAGTGTATGAACTTATCCTAGTCAGACCTTTGGCGTCCATTCATTGAGGGGTTCAAAACATTTCATATAATTATGAGTCATTAACCTACCATAAGTATGAATTTTAAGAACTCACAAATTATTCTTAATCTTATATTCATATAGAAAATAAAGATTTTATTCATACAAACATATATATTTACATATGTTCAAACGTCATTCTCGATATTACAAGCTTTAATATCATAACCTACCAAAAGATACAAACGCTCAAACTTAAGTTATCTACCGTCCACTCCCTTCACCAGTCTTCTTCTTGTTGGGACACTTGTTGAATCCGTGACCCGTTCTACCACATGAGAAATATTTCCTCATATTCGGCTTAGGACAGTGTAGGGAAATATGTCCTTCCTACTTACAGTTGAAGCACACGTTCTTCCATATCATGCATTCTCCCACGTGAGTCTTTCCACACTTGCTACAGACTTACTTCTTCTTTGGGTTTGAATTTTTAGAATTTTCGCTGTCTTTTTCCCTCTTTATCTTCTTCTTGTCTTTTTGTTGCTTGATTGTTCCTTCAGACGATCCACCACCTTCAGTCTTCATCCTGTCCACCTGCGCCTTCAGCTCGTTCTGTTCTTCAGTTATTTCGTGAAACGCTCGCTCTGTCTTCCACAACTCCTCTAAAAGAAATACTTTACTTCGAAGTTCCTGGACTTCTGCAGATAGTTGATCTTGTTCTTCAGCTTTAGTCTTATTCTTTAACTCCACCTTAGCTTCTTCAGACTCCGCCTCCTCATCACCACTCAGATACATCTCGGGTTAATCATCATGATTACTCCCCAGATTTACCATGGGTTCATCTTTCCCCACTTCTTCAACTGACTCGCTTCTCTTAACATCCTATAATCAGTTTAAACAACTTGATTAGTACTTCACCATTACAAACTTCTCACACTAAGTGTCCACATATCTCACTATCGATGCACTTCGGCAATGCCTCACTTAGTACTCTAAATAAGTATTCTCTATCTCGCTTATGGATATAATCCTAGGGTTTCCCCACCCCACTTAAGGTTTATAAGCTATAGCTTTGATACCAACATGTGACACCCCCAAATCCGGGTTACCTGACCCCCGAGTTTGGTGTTCACAATCTACAATATAATAACATCTAACTACCCATTCATATAGAAATAGTAATACATAAGTCATTAACAGAGATTGTTAATACATTAGTCCCAAGTCCGCTAACCTTAACATTACAAACATACCCCTTAGATATACAAAAAGGGTTTACAATACAACCTAATATTAATAATGTTCATTATACTAATTTATCACTATGCCTTTTCCTTTGTTCTTCTTCACAGCACCTTCTGCAACTTCGTCCCTAGCTGAAAAGTTTTATTTAGCAAGGGTGAGTAACAAGTTTGCCCCACAAGTTAAGACATACGATAAATGTATAGGAATAAATAACAAGTCTTCTCGCATTCTACGCAATAATAATCTGATAATGAAATAGTACAACGCTTTCAAGATTTTCTACGATATTCAAATGAATAATCAAGAATTAATTCTACAAAATAGCAAAGTGGAATATTTTTCAGATTTATGCTGAGCAATCCATTGGATCTTGAACTTCTCTTCTCGAGTAATTATCAAAGATTAGACTTTAATATACCCAGGTGTATCAGATAACCATAAAGATTAAATCATACCCCTCTGCAAGTATATAAAGTGATCAGCTTTATTATACCCTATATTATGCATAATACTTAATCGCGCGCAAAGGCCGAATTTACGACCAATCAAATATTCCCTTTATATAAAAGGTTGTTCTTCTCAGTCTCAGAATCAAGATTTTTGATTTAACAGTGAAATACTATGATTTCAATTTCTAATTACTTCTCGATCTAGCCGAAATAATTGGCATAAATCTGTCAATAATAATTGAATTCTCTTCTCGAACCTATCAAGTTCTAACAAATGTTCGTCTAGCCAGAATAATTAGCTAAGACATTTCTCACCATAATTCCACAATAAACAGGAATTATCTGTACTGTCAATACTAGCTTCTACGGATATGAATATCCAACAACAGTTATTCTACGAATGTATATTTTTCTGAATCAGTAATTCAATTTGAATTATTAAACATGCACTAACTGCGAATAATCAACAATAAATTCTTGGACGTCATATAATTAACAATAATCAACCACTACAATATTTAAACAATATTAACTCAAGGTTGAGTTAGGAAACTTGCCTTCTCCACTGATTATAGCTACACAATAAACTTATCTGCGTTCCTAAGACCTATAACCAATAATATCGGTCTCACAATTAACACAATAATTTATAGCACATAACACTGTAATTCACAGTCAATCTTCTCCTAGACACATTACCACATAGCCACATCAGTGTTTATAACCTATATAAACACTTGTCAAGTCTAACTAGCTCGGTCTGGTTGGACTTCGGTCTCATCTCGGTGTTCTGGTCACCCTATCCGATAATTAACACAGTTTTTGTCAATTAAATTCGATTTCTAAGCTTCAATATTATTTTAGATAAGTTAAATATCATTAATAATATTTTTCGGAAGCTTATTTAAAAAATTATTATAATTTATAATAATTTTTCAAACATCAAAATCATTTTTAAATGATTTAATTATCAAACAATCTTATTATCATTATTATTTAATAATATAAAAATATTAATGACATACTTGTCAAAATATTAAAGTTATTATCCATAACTCAAAATATTTTTAAATCAACAATATTCCACTTAAATGATTTTTAAAATAATTAAAATTATTTTTAAATCTTCACCATTAATATTTAAATATTAATGAAATTATCATCCAAATATTAAAAGTCATTAATTATATAACTCAAAATATTTTTAAATCTTTTTAAATAATTTTTAAATCAATAAAATTATTTTTAATTCATTTATTTAATATAATAACTAAATAAATCTTATATCATTAATATTAATTTATTAATGAGAATTCTCCAAAAATATTGAAAATTATATTTTATAATTCCAAATATTTTCTAAAACTTTATTCTTATTTAAAATAATTTTTAAATCAATAAAATCATTTTTAGCTTATTTATTTAATTTAATAATTAAATAAATCTAATACCATAAATATTAATTTAATAATGAAAATTCTTCAAAAATATTAAAAGTTATATTTTATAACTCAAAATATTTTTAAATACATTTTTCTTATTTAAAATGATTTTTCATAATATTAAATCATTTTTCTCTAATTTATTTAATATACTAATTAAATAAATTAAATATCATTTTTATTCAAATAATTAATATTATTAATGAAAATTATCCCAAATAATTAAAAGTTATTTTTTAGAATTTAAAATGATTTTTAAAATAATTTTTGGTAATTTTTATAATTTATTTCTAATTTTTAAATATTTTCTAGAAAATCAGAAATTAGAAAATAAATAAACCGTCGCTATAGCCTATAGCGACACTAAGCGTCGTTGTTGGTGTTCTTGAGCCTCAAGAACATTGACAGCTCAGCTATCAACATGCATTGTTTGACCGCTTTTAATTCGTAGAATAAGCATGCTCTGGGCTATCTCAAGCATTGCTCTTGTAGTCAGTTTTTAGTGCTACAGTTATCAATTCTTATCTTGGTCAAACAACAACACAACAAAGCGATCTGGACTCTCAAAGTCCCTGTCAGACCATACCTGGGTTTTCTGGGCAACCCAGAAACCCAAGGTAGTTCGAATGTCTCATTTCGAGCTCAATTAGCTAAGTGTTCTAGTTTTTCTTTTGGTGATTTCTTGGTTCATACTCGTAGTATTCATAACAAGGAACAACACTACAACAATAGATCAATTAAACAACAACCAAATCACAAGTTACAACTCAATCAAACTCTGTCAGAACGGGTGTTCATAGAGTTTCTGGAAATTCCCAAAAATGCTAAGTCAGGCTCGAATGGCTACTTTGACCGACCACTCCATTCGATCTATTGATTGTTTAAAGGATCTAAAGACATGAATCTAAAGTGCATACAACAGGCTACAAGTGTAATACAATAATAACAACAACAAACAACAACAACAACAACAACAACGACGACGACGACGACGACGACAAAACGTATTAAACTTGACATTCTTGGAGCTTGAAATCGTTGTCAGACGCTGCAAAACCATTTCTAGGTTACCCAAAATTTGAGTGGTCATGCCCGGTGAACGAGTTTTGACCAAGAATAACTTCAAATCTAGACATTAACTGACTGTGATACCACTTTTAGATTAAAGACCACATACCATACTATAGATCCAACACTTAAAACATCACAAATCATAAACAGATCAAGATCTACGGCCACTGACATTTCTTGTCAGACCACATTTCAAATTCAAGAACAGTCTTTGAAAAACACCATTTTAAAGTCATTTGATGCTATAGATCCATCATGGATCAACTAAAAACAACTTTTAACACAAATATAAACACATAAACATAAATTTTTTCTAAGCATGTATGATCAAAATAGGTTTTAAGTTTTATACCTTTTAGCCAAATCTTTGAACTTAGCTCTCCAAATCTGATCTATGTGTTTAAGAGAGGTGTTTTGTGACTGAAACACTTGTAATTTTCGGAGGTCTTGTTGAGAGAGAGAGTAGGTGAGAGCAAGATATCAAAATGAGCAAATTTTGAGACTTTTTCTCTCTTTATCGCTTAAGTATTTGATTCAATGAATGCTCATATGCTAGGTGGCGATTTTGATCAGTTTTTGGCTGATATAAAAGTCAATTGGCTGCCTTTAGTTGGTCACCAACTAAAGGTTGTGCAATATTTACAAGTTATCTCATTAAAAATGTAAAAAGGGTATTTTTGTCAATTGCATTCTAAATTTAATGGCATACATGGAATTTACCAAACCCTTAGGGTTTAACCCTAAGATTCTAACCCTTAGATTTTAAAACATTAGTTTTCTCGAATTTTCTAATTAAGGTTTTAAAATAAAAAATTAAAAATTTAAAACTATAATTAGGGTTTTCTAATTAAATTAGGTTTTCCTAATCATATTGACATTTAATAAACACATTAGGCTTGCTAATTAGGATTAGGGTTTCCTAATTTAGGGTTTAGGATTCTCGAATTTTAAAATTAGGGTTTCTCGTCATTCGATTAGGGTTTTTAACTTTGCATTAGGGTTTTTAATCTTGATATTAGAGTTTCTAATCTCTTATTAGGGTTTATTAATTTTAAACCTTATCCGATCAATCATTAATCAAAATCTTTATACTGTACAAACACGTACATATCAATATAATTATTTTAATTATATTTTCTATTGAATCCCTTTTCAGAAATTAGGGTTAGGGTTTCTAAAGCCGTTAAGCACAACTCTACTCTACTTTCTCAGTCTATACACAAATTGACTAATTCTCGAGACTCGTATCATAGATACACAGTACAATATTAACAGTCAATATTAAATAAATAAAATTATTCGTAAAATTTTGATTATTCAAAATCCCAGGTTATCACAAACTCTAACACTTATTTGTATCTGGTTGATTCATAAAGGTGATCAGTTTCTATGAATCTTCGAGATACTCTTGTAGAACTGATCAGGCTCTATGTATTATCAAAAACCTATAACATAGGTTTGTACATACATACTAACCTTTCAGCAAGGACTACTCCACTTAAGATTAATTAAATCTTGATATGCTTATAACCTATTTCAGACTTCTTTCAAGATGTTATCTTCAACCTAAAACTTGGATGGAGAGAAAGTTTGTTAGCAGTTGAGTTTCCAACCTTAGTGTACTTTCTCTCTTCCCATTTTTAGGTAGAGTATGGTCTCTTAATAGAATATTGTTATAGTATACAAGGTGATGCAACATGATGTACACATTTATATTAATGAGGAACTGTACCTTTCCACTGTCAGTCTCTTGATAGTCATTTATCTTGATATAATGAGGTTAGGCATTGATGTGCATATTTTTACATTCATTTCTGACAGCTTGTTGCTCCAGTTGTCCTTCGATCAATCAGTCATAGTCTTGAAGATGTAAGCTGAGAAAATCTTGGCATCCTTAGTTCTTTGGCAACCTTTAACCTCAAAGTTCACACCCAGCTACTGGTTAGCCAAATACATATTTGAGATATTCTTCTTTCTTCTCTGGATAAGTACTTCTTAGCACATATGGCATTTTCATCTTTCAGACTGGTGGATGTATTACTCTTTGCTGTTGATGCCTCTTGAGCTCCCATATTTGGTCTTCAGACTACAATATTGGATGTGGGCAAGGATTGGTCTTGTTGTTATGGCATTTAAGAACATGGACCAATCTGAGTAGCTTTAGGTTTATATACACATTTACCTGTACATAATATTTCCAACGTGTGAGCTCATCTGCATTTACAAGTGACTTACTACTAAACTAATTTTAGAACAATGTTTGTGCCTAGGATCAGACTCAAAGCGATTAGCTTTTGAATATAGCATGAGAACCTTCTCTGATACCAATTGTTAGTTCCCAGTAGACACACAATAGATCTAGAAGGGGGGGTTGAATAGATCCTTTTAAATTTCAAATATTTTTCCTGTATATTTTTTATTGCTAGTGAATTAGCATGTGACAAACATAGGAATCTTTAATACAAGCATACTTGCATATTCATTCATTTATATCATAATCAAATCATATATAAATAGGAATAACATTCTCATGTACATTCCTAACGCATTGCTCAAGTAGTTGATTGTTAGAATTTATTTTTATAGTTTTTGTTCTTAGTGTTTTGCTTGAGGACAAACAAAGATTCAAGTTTGGGGGTATTTGATGAGTGTTTTTTATATACACAATTTAGGTACTTTTGAGTTTGATAATTTGCAAATCCTAAGCTAGTTTGTTTAGTTTTTATGTGTTTTCATTGTATTGTTATGTAATATAGTTTTATATTACCTTTATGTATTTTTGTATTAGTTTTATGTGTTTTTACTTTGTTTTGTAGGAATTGGATGGAATGTCATTTGGGACAATGGTTGGAATCGCCAAATTCGTATTTTCGGTTTATACCATTGACATAGTAGTCCCGTGAAGCCTGGTTGTTGCCATGATCCGGCCATTATCTGTCTAAACTCCAAGAATGAAAGTTGTAGATCAACGTCTTCTCTTTTCGGATCATATTGAATCCCCTCGATCGGAGTTTGGATGTGAGAGTTATGGCCATTTTCCCAATGGGTGTCAAATCTACAAAAGTACCAACTGCCATTTACATAGCAGTCAGTTTATGGCCAATTTCAGAATTGTTTCAGCCATTATTTCGAAGAACTCAGAGAATGAAAGTGTTAGATCTCCCTCTTCTCTTTCTGGAACATCTTGAATCATCAAAATTAGAGTTCGTATGAAGAAGTTATGGCCATTTTCCTAACAGATGTCGAAGTACAAAATTTCTCGACGCTGCAGCGCCCCTTACTAGTGTATTTTCGGCGCTGCAGTGCCCCGAAGCAGTAGCTCAGTCCCTTTTAAGCGCTACAGCGCCAGACACAAATTTTTGACAGATTTTAGCTATTAAATGCTCAACCTAATGACCCAATGAAAAAATCTTTCATTCTAACTTGCAACCTAGAAGGCGAAAAGAGAGAAGAGGAGGAAGAGCTTGGAGAAGGAAGGCCATGGCCTTGTGCCATGTTTGTTCAACAAGATAGGAAGTGCTTCAATGGTGGGCTTTATCTAGAAACCAAGGGTGAGTCATTCCTTTTCTTTCTTCTTCCTCTAGTGGCTAGAACTCATGCTTGGGGATCTAGTGCACAAACACATGTAACACCAATTGAGGAAAGGAATTGAATTAAGTTTCTAATTTTTCTTTGATACGTGTATTATCCATGTGTGATTACCTAATATTTGGAATAGTTTGATTTATTTGTTATGAATTAAACTTCTAATTTGCTTTCCTTTTGATTGGTGTCATACGAATTGGTTCTTTATATTTCGTGCTTAATGTTTAATTGCTAAGGAATTGGTAATTAGTTTGGTAATCTATTTGAAATTGGAAAATAAATTGTGGATTTAGACCAAAAATATAAGGGCATGTGATTATGTTATGCTTAATTTATGTATTGTCAATTCATAGTGGCCGCCATGATCATAAAGAGAGTTAAGTGATTTGAACAAAGTGATGCACGCCAAGTGTTTGACAAAATGCTTGTGTGTGGATATTGTGTTCTTAGCTCTTTATCTATCAATTTATGTTTTGTTATTCTGTTATTTTGATTAATTGTAATCATAATTTATCATTTTATTCAATTGTTTAAATAAGACTAAGGCGATATAAAGTTAGTACTTGGTTAATCATTAGAGATAATTTCTCGTGGGTTCGACAACTCTCTTATCATTATATTACTTGTTGACCGCGTATACTTACGCGTATTTAGTGATAGTGAAAATGACCAACAGCAGCTTGTACAAAACTACTTGTCATATTCATGTCATTATGTCTTCATTTAGTATCTAGTAGTCTAAATAGATGTTTCATTGCAGGCATATGTTGATGTCGTAAGTGTTCACAAGTTTCAACCAGGACATGCAAATCATATTGAAAATGCTACATCCTGTCATGTCGTACATGACTGAAGAACTATGACATGTTTGATTGTAAAACTGATGAATAACCATGTACTGGATGATTTTATTTAATTAATAATATTAGAGTTTTTTTTATTTCAACCATAATTTGTTATGGGGTCATTGAGCCACAATTTATTTTGTCTATAAAATAATTTTGATATTCATTACATAACAGGATTATAAATGATGGATTTGGCAATGATACAATCAAAATCTATTGTATTAAACAGCAATGTATAGTGTCGTTGCCAAAAAGTATACAATCAGCATCGAAAACATGTTAAGGTAACAATTTTCATACTATTCAGCAACGACAAATATTGTTGGCATTTATGTATTAAACGCAACGAATTTTATTTTCGTTGGAAAAAAAAAAAGATTCTTTTCGTTACCAATTAGGTGAATTTTGCAACGAAAGTTGCTTTTCAGTAACAGTTTCTTAATAAATTTGCTACAAAATATTTCGTTGCTAAATGATCTATGATTTTACACGAAAACAAATTTTTGTTGCGAAATATCTTACTTTCTGCAACGAAAAATATTTTTGTTGCTAAACAATTATCAATGCTCATTGCGCAACAAATGGTTTGACGACCAAAAAATCGTTTCAAATAACCTTTGACAACGAAATTTTGGACTTTTAGTAACGAAAACCGTTTGTTGCCAAATCACTATTTTTTTGTAGTGTATATTTTGGGTATTTTGTGAAAATTTAATATAATTTGAGGACAAAGTCAACCAAAAATTAGTTAGGAGACTAAACGTAAAGAACAATTATTATTTGGGCACTAACTTTGAGGTTATCCCCAACTAAAACATTTACATTTTAATATTTTTAGAGTAAAATATAATGACACCCTTTATAAATAATTATAATAATACTCACCACCTCTCTAGTTTTTTAAGTAACAGTCAGTATCGCTCTACTGTACAATATGTAACATTCACTGTCACTAGTGTGGTTCATCAACTAATATCCAAAAATATTTTTAATATAATGCCTAATACACCCTTTAAGTTATAATGTTTAATATATATCCACTAAATATAAATTTGTATATTATAATTTTTACTTAAATTGATCTAATAAATTAAATTATGAAATTGTGCAACAAATAGCATACATGTCAAAAAATAATAAATATTTATTTTCTTGGTAAATAAAGTCATACACATTTTGCTAACTAAATTTCTCAAAGAATAAAATCTACATAATAAACATTCAAATATATTTTTTTATAATTAAAAAGTAAAATTTTAATAGCTATAAAAGAACAAATTAACACAAAAAAATTATAATTATTTTTTCCAAATATTAAAATTTACGTACAGACTTATTATTACAGAACGAATCTTATTATTCATATAAAAAAGTATTAAAAATTATACTAATTATTTTTCTCAAATATTAAACTAAACATAAGTCACTCTTAGGCATAATTATTTAATTATAATAAAAATGAAAAATATTGTTACTCAAAAAAAGAAAAAATATATTAAGAGAAAAATCTTTGTACAGGATAGAGGTAGTAATAAATATTATTATATTTTTTTTATTCAACATTACACAAAAACAACAATAATTGTATACGAAAAATGTAATCAAAATCATAAGTATCCTAAATTTTGAAATATACTAAACAAAATTTAACATATTAAAATCATAATATGAAGTTAAGAATTCAAATAATAATTTTTGTCGTTAAACACTAAAAACTAAACTATCAATATACGTAATCACTCTATTTAGAACAACTCCATTAATAATTTAATTTAAAATTATTAACATTTGTATCACTTATCCAAAAATATGTATTAATTAAACTAAATTATTTGAATGAGATAGTCTTAATTACAAATAAAACTATAATTAAAATGTATTATATTAAAAAAAGATAATTAAACATATATATATATATATATATATATATATATATATATATATATATATAAATGATCCATAGCATATATATGCTATAGATCAAAAATGGGCAAATAGTATCTCCACCTTACATTACAATTATCAACGGTGGTAATTAAAAAATATTTCTCGCTATAGTTTAACTAGCGAACTGGAAAAAAAATTGGAATGTCCGCTAGTTAAACTAGTGGATATAATATCCATACAATTTCTCCAATTCTATCAAGTACTGTAATATTTTCAAAGTCCAATTCTGTTAAGTACAGTAACATTTCTAAAGTGATTTATGACATGACATTAAAACTGGATCCTTTTTTTAATCTACTACTTGCCCTTGCTTATAAGTTAAAATTTAAAATGAATTATAATTTAGTATAAGTTATTTTTAATTGTAATTTATAAATAAATAAAAATATTTGGTATTATTTTTATTTATAAATCAAAAATTAAGTTAAATAAATTATGACTTGTGAAGATGTTTTACTGAAATAACTTATAAATTAAAATAAATTGTAAAGATTATTAAAATAAGGATAAAACAGTCATTACATTTAGTTTCAAACTTACTTGTTTTAAAATAACTTATATATTTTTTAAAAAAATAATAAATTATTATTTCATAAAAATTACTTATAAGTCAATTTATAAATTATAAAATAAGTCATATAAGAATGTTCACATACACAATAAAAAAATTACTTAAAAATTAATTTAACCAAGTTATAAACTAATGACCAAACAACCACTAAATATTAGTAGTAGTTTTTCTATCTGTGTTCTAAAAAAATGAAAATTTTACTCCCTTTGTTCTACACTACTTGTAAGACCCCAAATTCTATGAATAAAGATTTAATTTTCTCGAAATATTTTTTTTTTGAATATTATGGTGTGGATTTGAGATAGTGTTATAGTTGTGGGTAGTATTTATAAAATTTTACAAAAGTATGCAAGTTGTTATATAATATTTGATTGGTCGGGGAATATTCGTTTTAATAGAGAATATTCGTACGACGGCACAATCATTGGTGGACCCTACAACGGAAATATTGTCGTAGTAAGAAAACGACAGAATTATCTTTTTATAAAAATAACGGCGAAAGTGTTACCGTTAAAACTGTTGAACTACTCAGTAGTAAAAGAACAGTAATACGCGTGGTTGCATAGTAGCACATGGTATTGATTATTGATACTTACGTAAGAAATCACTCAGTTATACTCAATTATTGCTACAGTAATTGCTGCATCATATCTCTCATATTATTGATTCAATTATTGTCAAAGTATCATCTGCATAATATGTTATATTATTAAATTAATAATTGAGACGACAAAGTTATTCATATTATTATTTGTAATATTGACAATGTCTAGAAGTTCTGTCAAGGAGAGGTTAGATAATTTAATTACGCGCCAATAAGGAGAAATCCTTATCGGAAAGCCCCATCTTTCCTAGGAATAACCTGGTTGTTAAATATTGTAAATTATAATACAAATAATGAATAATTTCGTGTTGATTAAAGATGAAATTGATAGTTCCATTGTGTTGAAATTATTAGTGTTAGTGAAAATCGACATTTATTTCGATAATAATTGATGTTTGGAAGTTATCGGGTAATTAATCAGATAAATGAGTAATTAATTGATATTGATTCACATGATTATAACTATTTTTTCACATGTGTGTACTATTGATTCACATTCATTTACTATTAGGAGAGTTGGTGCAAGATTGATAATACTTGCATGACTAAGTTAAAACTGGAGGTATAGATGGAGGTACTATACTGTAATTAGTTTTTTCACATGATTATACTATTGAGTCACATGATTTTACTATTGATTCACATGATTTACTATTAGGGTAGGTGGTGCAAGTTTGATAATACTTGCAGGACTAAATTAAAAATAAAGAAAAAGAGGAAGGTATTATACTGTAATATTTCGAGCCCCAAAATGTATAATTATTGAAACTATATTTTTCTATAAATAGAAGCTCATTCCTTCATTATTTTTTACCAATTCACTAAAGCTATAGAGCATTTATTATAGAGAGAAAGAAGAAGAGAAGTATGCTACCTCACTATTCCAGTATCCAGTTTTTTCTAAGGTAAGGGGTATTATTCTTTCGTATTCATGAAGAGAGCTTCTGTTATTCCATTCTTTATTATTATGTTAGAATAACCTGTCTATGCGAAGTACCGCATATATGGTGAAATTCTTATGCTATTCCATTCTTTATTATTCTGTTGGAATATCCTGTATGTGCGAATTACGCATGACCTAGTTCAATTATTTATTATTCTGTTGGAATAATCTGTCTGTGCGGCCTATCGCATGCCTGGTGAATTCTTCTGTTATTCTATTCTTTATTATTCTGTTGGAATAACTTGTCTATGTAGATTACCGCATGCATGGTGAATGATCCTTCGTATTCATTCTTTATTATTCTATTGGAAACGATCTGTCTACGTGGATTACCGCATGGCGGATGAAAATCCATTTGCAGTTTCATATATTCTATTATACTCGTATGAGATAGCGTTTCTTTTGTACTTGTCATGGAATATCATTTTCTTTGGGTTTTTTTTACGAGTTACTATTCACCTGATTACTATTCACTCTAGTATCATTCACTCGGGTATTCGGGACACTTTTCGTGTCGGAGTACTATTCACGAGTTACTATTCACAGGTTACTATTCACCCAAATTACTATTCACCTGAATATTATTCACTCGGATATTTGGGATACTTTTCATATCGAAATACTATTCACGAGGTACTATTCCCGAAGTACTATTCACGGAGTACTATTCACGGGGTACTATTTACCCGAAAAATATATTTTTTTTCTGTCCAAATTATTTTTGGTACATGAATATTATTCTTAAATTTTACTCTACAAAACAGTATTATGTTGACAATTTGGACGTTATTGATTTCTGGATAAATTAAATTATAAATTATTAAAATTTATCCTTGAACTTATTTTATTGAATTATTATGTCATTGTCATTGTCATTGTCATCATCCTCATGCTTATATTGTGATGAAAGTCATCTTTAGCTTACGTGTATAGATCGACTTGGTATGATTATGACCAGAGATTATTCGGTATAATCATGACCGTAATGTAACGAATGATGTGGTAAAAGTCTTCATTGGCCTGTAGTTCATTGATGGACAGTTGTTGGTATGATTATGACCAGGGATTATTCGGTATAATCATGACCATTGATGATTTCATGAATATCCTTAGCCGTGATGCAGGGATGATTCGATTTTATTTGTTAAGTTGAGTTTCAACGATAATGTTAATGAAAAACTTTTTAAATCATAGAAGATAGTAGATTTTATGCTCTACTTGACTCTTCTACCGAATTGATTGTTCCGCTGCAGTTAAACTTGTTGTCTATTGTATTCTATCAGTTGTTATACTGTTGAAGGCTAAGGATAATTTATTCTACATTATCTTAGTCATAATATTTCTTACTGGGCTAGTTGAGCTCACCCTTTCTTTCATTGTTCTCTTCAGGAAATGAGAATATAGCTGGGACGAGTCGGGGAATGGAGTGATGGTCCAGGATAAATGGCTTTAGTAGTCCTCACTATTCTACGGAGTAATGTGATAATAATTGTAATTAGGACACCATTGCGTGTGGATATTGTCTAGATGACAATATTCTTATTTAAACTCTCAGCTATGTTTTGTCGTATTTTACACAACTATTGTATAATTAAGTTGTATTTGAGTTTATGTACCATGTATCTGGCGACTCAAGATGGGTGATGTATACCTATTTTGGGGGTGTCACAGTTGGTATCAAATCTTAGGGATATGATCCGTGGCTGAGATGTGAGACAAGAACTAGGAGGGGAGAGACGGGAAATTCCTTCGCTAGTGTGACCTACCTAAGTTTATTTAGTATTTAATTGGTCGGTCAGAGTATAGGGATAATATGTGATATGTTAAGTAACCCTTATTTTGTGACAGTATTTGAAAATGGCATCTGTAAATGTTGAGATCAGCAATAAAGCACATGAGACCGTTGAGTCACCAACGATCATTACCCAAGATAATGTGCAACAGGAAGACAATAATCCTCAGGTAAATAACAACACCGATAAGATGATAAACGATGAGATGTTCAGAGGCTTTATGCAATTCATGCAACATCAAGCGAGAGAGACTCCTGTTCAAAATGCAGGTGGAAACAATGGTAACCCACGGCTAGTCACTGCTAAGTAGTTCAAGGAGCTGGAACCGCCGGAGTTTTTGGGAAAGCCAGAACTACTTAAGGCGGAGTCGTGGTTAAAGCAGATCACCAAGATATTTGATGTCTTGGGATGCTCCGAGTTGCAAAAGGTTCCCTTTGCCACCTTTATATTGCGTGAAGAGGCAAATTATTAGTGGAAATCTGTAAAACGTACCCAGCCTGACGCATTGAAGATGTCTTGGGAAAAATTCCAAGAGCTGTTCAATGACAAGTACTTTTCCAAAAGTATTCGTCACATGAAGGAGGTGGAGTTTATCAAGTTGGAGCAAAATAATATGACCGTGTCGCAATACGAGGCTAAATTTGCGGAGTTATCCCAGTTTGCATCCCATTTGGTCGATAATGAGGAGCGAATGACGCGAATGTTTCTAAGAGGTTTGAAACCCGATATACGTTAATACCTCATTTCTCACAAACTTTGTTTATATTCAGATGTTGTGAATAGGGCTCAGTTATTGGAGCACGATAATGAGTCAGCACAACCAAAAGGTAATGACTAGCAACTCGATAATAATCATACCGGTGGCAACGGCCATCAGAACAATGATAACCATCATGGGGGAAATTATCATGCCAAGAATGGTAACCACTTCGGTGGTAATCATGGCCAAGATAATAGGAGTGGAAATTTCAAGAAGAGAAGGTTCAACAACGATGGAAAGACAGCAGCACCAACACCCGTTTTCAAGGAAGGAGAACGACCACCAATTGTATGCTTCAAATGCGGAGGGGAGGGACATATCAGTCCAAACTGCGTGATGCAGTCCAAAGCATGTTATAATTGTGGAAAAGAAGGTCACCTAGCCCGATTTTATCGTGCACTTTGTCAAGTCCAGCTGGGACGGTGGCACCAAAGGTGGATATGGACAAAACAAAGTCGGTGGTTTCAGGAAGAGCATTTTTCGTGACTTCTCAAAAAGCGAGTAACCCGAAATGAAGTTAGCACGGGTTAGTTAATTATAAATTCTTGCGAAGTCTATACCTTATTAAATACCGGTTCTACCCATTCTTTTATCTCTCTTGCTTGCGTTCAACGTTTAAATTTGACTCCGGAGAAATTAGACTTTGACTTATCAGTTGAAACTCTGTTAGGAGAAACCTTCATTACATATGCTATCCAAGTCTTGGATGAGAGTCACAGTTTTGAATGATATTTCTATTGTTAATAAATTTCCTGACGTATTCTTGAAGACTTCCTAGTCTACCCCTAGAGCATGAAATTAAATTTTGTATTGACCCCAGTACAAAATCCATTTCTAAAACCCTCAAATATTTTTCTTCACCCAAAACGAACGTATCATGCGCCAAAGATGTTGGCTCGAGTTGTTGAAGATTACGACTATACCATGCAATATCATTGTGGAAGAGCGAACGTGGTAGCTGACGCATTGAGTAGAAGATCGTATACGTTTACGAGTGTGACGTTGTTAACATAAAAACCTATTTTGTATAACTTACAAATGATGAAGATAGAGTTAAAAACTCTAGGGACCCACGTGAAGATAACGAATATACGAGTAGAATCGACTTTAATCAATAAAGTTAAAGCCGCTCAAGCTACACACCCGAATCTGATGAATGTGAAGAAGAAGGTTCAAGAAGACGTTATTCTAGAAGCAAGAATCGATGAAGAGAGGAAATGTCAACCCTTGATTTTATTGGTCTATTTGAAATACTTGATCGAGTGGGAACTGTGGCTTATAGACTCGTTTTACTGCCAAGTATGTCGCGTGTTCATAACGGTTTTTTTTTCACGTATCGATATTACGTAAATATGTGGACGACCCGAACCACATTATTGAATTGGAATTAGACGAGATAGCAGAAGATTTAACGTATGAGGAGATACGTGGATAAGAAGGATTATATTCGACACTCAAAGGTTATAACTCAAGAGTTAGAATTTGAAGTGAAGTTAAAGTATCCTCACCTATTTGGCATACCAAGTACGTACGTAAATTTTGGGGGCGAAATTTTATTAAGAGGGGAGATTGTAAGACCCCAAATTTTATGAATAAAGATTTAATTTTCTCGAAATATTTTTTTTTGAATATTATGGTGTGGATTTGAGATAGTGTTATAGTTGTGGGTTGTATTTATAAAATTTTGCAAAGTATGCAAGTTGTTATATAATATTTGATTGGTCAGAAAATATTCGTTTTAACAGGAAATATTCGTACGACGACATAATCATTGGTGGACCCCACAACGGAAGTATTGTCGTAGTAAGAAAACTACAGAATTATTTTTTTATAAAAATAACGGCGAAAGTGTTACCGTTAAAACTGTTGAACTACTCGGTAGTAAAAGTACAGTAATACGCGTGGTTGCATAGTAGCACACGGTATTGATTATTGATGCTTACGTAAGAAGTCACTCAGTTATACTCAATTATTGCTACAGTAATTGCTGCATCATATCTCTAATATTATTGATTTAATTATTATCACAGTATCATCTGCATAATATGTTTTATTAATAAATCAATAATTGAGACGACAAAGTTATTCATATTATTATTTGCAATATTGACAATGTCTAGAAGTTCTGTCAATGAGAGGTTAGATAATCTAATTGCGCGCCAATAAGGAGAAATCCTTATCGGAAAGTCCTCTCTTTCCTGGGAACAACCTGGTTGTTAAATATTATGAATTATAATATTAATGATGAATAAGTTCGTGTTGATTAAAGATAAAATTGATAGTTCCATTGGGTTGAAATTATTAGTGTTAGTGAAAATTGACATTTATTTCGATAATAATTGATGTCTGGAAGTTATCGGGTAATTAACCGGATAAATGAGCAATTAATTGATATTAATTCACATGATTATAACTATTTGTTCACATGTGTGTACTATTGATTCACATTCATTTACTATTAGGGTAGTTGGTGCAAGATTGATAATACTTGCATGACTAAGTTAAAACTGGAGGTATAGATGGAGGTACTATACTGTAATTAGTTTTTTCACATGATTATACTATTGAGTCACATGATTTTACTATTGATTCACATGATTTACTATTAGGGTAGGTGGTGCAAGTTTGATAATACTTGCAGGACTAAATTAAAAAAAAAAAGAGGAAGGTATTATACTGTAATATTTAGAGCCCCAAAATGTACAATTATTGAAACTATATTTTCCTATAAATAGAAGCTCATTCCTTCATTATTTTTTACCAATTCACTAAAGCTATAGAGCATTTATTATAGAGAGAAAGAAGAAGAGAAGCATGCTACCTCACTATTCCAGTATCCAGTTTCTTCTAAGGTAAGAGGTATTATTCTTTCGTATTCATGAAGAGAGATTCTGTTATTCCATTCTTTATTATTATGTTGGAATAACCTGTCTATGTGAAGTACTGCATACATGGTGAAATTCTTCTGTTATTCTATTCTTTATTATTCTGTTGGAATATCCTGTCTGTGCGGATTACGCATGACCTGGTTCCATTCTTTATTATTCTGTTGGAATATCCTGTCTGTGCATATTACGCATGACTTGGTTCCATTATTTATTATTCTGTTGGAATAACCTGTCTGTACGGTCTATCGCATGCCTGGTGAATTCTTCTGTTATTCCATTCTTTATTATTCTGTTGGAATAACCTGTCTATGTGGATTACCGCATGCATGGTGAATGATCCTTCGTATTCATTCTTTATTATTCTGTTGGAAATGATCTGTCTACGTGGATTACCACATGGTGGATGAAAATCCATATGCAGTTTCATATATTCTATTATACTCGTATGAGATATCGTTTCTTTTGTACTCGTCATGGAATATCATTTTCTTTGGTATTTTTCTTCTACGAGTTACTATTCACGGGTTACTATTCACCCGATTACTATTCACTCTAGTATCATTCACTCGGGTATTCGGGGCACTTTTGGTATCAGAGTACTATTCATGAGTTACTATTCACAGGTTACTATTCACTCAAATTACTATTCACCTGAATATTATTCACTCGGGTATTTGGGGTACTTTTCATGTCGGGATACTATTCACGAGGTACTATTCCCGAAGTACTATTCACGGAGTACTATTCACAGGGTACTATTTGTTAGGTTTTAATATTCATGAACGCAATCAAATTGCACAAAATAAGCGGAAGCATGGAAAATAAGAGTTTAAAATTTTACAAACCATATACCCGAATCATCCTTTATGCGTAATTATTAATTAAACGAAAAGATAAAAAACAAGAATCATACCCTTGAAGATTCGAGCTTCCTTAGGTACAAGTTCACCTTCAATCCTTTTCGCGTTCAACTTGAATCCACCGGGTTTGGTTCCTTCCTTTGATCAACGTTAGCCACCCAAGTGTTTGGCCTCTAGAGGCGATCCACCAAGGAAGAAGAAATATTTAAGAAGAAGGGTGGTTGGCAAAACCCTAGTTTTTTCTATCTCTCATAGAAAAGGGTGTACTCTCCCAACTATTGAAATTACGTCTGTTGTCAAAAAGTCAACAACAACTCCACACCCATAATAAGACTCCTCTTATTTATAGATGTTGGCAACCCTCCTTAACAATTAAGGATTTGAGTTTTATTTTAATTAATTAAACTCCTTTAATTAATTATGCTCCCAATCTCATTAGGAATAATTAATTAAAATCTTTTAATTAATTAGCCTCTTAATCTTATTAAGAATAAATGAGAGTACTAATATTAAATTAATTTCTAACTCTTTAGAAATTAAAATAATAATAATTACAATAATATTATTAAGACTCCTCTTATTAATTTATATATTTAATATTTTCAAAATATTAAATAATAAATATTAAGTTATTTAATTTATTCTATCGCCATAAATTAAATTAAATACATTTAACATATTATTACGATTATGTCATTAACTTCTTAAATAATTATTCTTCCTTTTATGATGTGACCCTTTAGGTTCTCCATATTAAACATGTTGTGAATAAATCAATTAGAACAATTCTAATCTTATTTAAATAAATAAATTAAACTATTAATTTATTTAAATAAATAATATTTATTCTACAATAGGGATAAGCCTCCCTAGCGATTAACGACTTTTCAGATAATATGGATTTCAACATTAATCATAAAAGAACATTTGAGTAAATAGTTACCGTACAATTTAATTCTTCCACCATATAATGTCCCAATTAAATATAAGACATGGAATTACTGTCAAGTCTTAATTTATTTAATTATATGTATTTCGACTCTTAAATGCACAACTCCAAATAATGCAAATTAGAAACTCCTTTCTAATTTCATTATGCCTTGGCCAAAGACTACTGGGTTGTCATTTATCGAATCACATAGGATATTTCTCTTCTTTTACTAGAAGCGGTAGATTCTTTATTGATCATACATTATCTCCATGTATGACTTATTATACCCACGCACACCCTTTGATATACCCTAAGGGTCTTAAGGAATAAATCAAAGTATAACTTATCATACACAAGATACAATGATGATCTCAAGTCCAAGGATCACTTGTACTACTATCACTACAGGAATTCCTATTGATAGGCAAGTAAAACTCCATTAGGTATTCCTTAGCGAGCCACGTTCAGTGAACTCTTTAAATCATAGAAGATAGTAGATTTTATGCTCTACTTGACTCTTCTAATGGATTAATTGTTTCGCTGCAGTTAAACTTGTTGTCTATTGTATTCTATCAGTTGTTATACTGTTGAAGGCTAAGGATAATTTATTCTCACTACTAGAAAACAGGAAATAGACAACACGAAAAAAACGTTGTGGTTTCAGTCAGAAAAATGTCGTGGTTAAGGGTGTAAAAAAACGTTGTAGATTTGTTTTTCAAAAATTAGCAGATGCTTAAAAACGTTGTAGTAGGTATAATTCCACAACGTTTTTTTCCTAAAGCACAGTATAACATTTTTTTAAAAAAAAGGCCATAGAAAGCAACAACAGACAACGTTTTTAAACTTCTTATACAACGTTTATAAGGTGTCATTTATTTATACAAATATACAACATTTTTTAAATGTTGTAGATAAAAAAAATAAAAAAAAATCGTTGTCGGATGATATATAGCCAATTAATGCACCTGCAATATGCACTTGTAATTCTTTGTAATGCCAATTACAAAGAATATTAATACCATACAATACGTTTACATCTCAATAATGCCAAACTATCCATACATCTCATACAAGTTGAAGCTGCATCAAATGAGTACATCCAACAGAAATACAACTAGGAAATTTGTAAAGGCACTTACGAAATAAATGCCACCAATCAAATACAAATTTATGACCAGTTATCAAGCATCATGCCTCTCTCATGATTATAAACATTTTTTACAGTTAATATGGCACCAATTGGGTTAATTGGGTTGATGGAATAGACACATTGAATATTCTCATTGGAATCAACCTCTCCACCTGAAAGGCAATTGAAGCTAATTGAAAAACTGCAGTGTTTGGTACACTAATCAATTGGAATATGCCAAATAATTGCAATGAATAAAATGGCATGGCAAAACTCGATATTTATTATCATTATTATTACCAGATCAACTTATTAAAAATATTACCTGCTTTAGTGACTTGATCATGGGGACCTATGGATTTCTTCCTTGGCATGGTCTCCTCCTCAAAGCGCTCCCGCCCATCAAATAGAATGCTGAGATACTTGTACATGTTGCTCTGGATTCACAAACTCTATGACACCAAAGTTCTTTGCTGCAGATCAAAAGTTGCAAGTAAAATTAACAATAAAATCATATTTAAAAAAGAAAATATTTTAGCTTTTCTCTCTATCATTAGCTCTGCAAACAAAAGGAAATAGATGGTAAGCATATGTCTAAAATAGGAGCACCCCAACAACATTATTAGTAATTATGCAGTGGATATCCTAATTAGACTTGCAGTAGTTATCATATAATCCAACAAACATTTCAAATATTTCTCTATATGAAACATGAGATTTAGAATGAGAACTGAACATATGATAGCATACCAGGTTCTGTAGAGAGAGCAATACAATCTCGTAAGATCACAAGTTCAGGAGTCAATGGAATATCTCGGGGATTATCTAATATTCTGGTTTTAAGAATATTAATGCAGGTAAATGCCTAAGAATGTCACGCTTAACATGACCTAAAATGAGTCACTTTATAATACATAAACATAAAATCATAGATGTGGTCCAAATAGCACAATCCTGAATGGGTATAGCCCAGAATTTCTTTCTGGCACTTCGGCAGATGGAAGGAAAACAACAATCCAAAAGCTATTTTGCTTAGTTTCAAACTAAATATCTGGTATAGATGTGGTCATTCATTCTCAGTAACTCTTTAGCAATCCTAAGTCAGTCAACCCCAAATACACGAACCATGTCAAGTAGCATTACAAAGCTAATTGGATAATCACATCCTTTCATCTCAATGGAATATCTCGGGGATTATCTAACATTCCTATCTCAAAGTTAATACTTCATGTTTTTGAATTTATTTTACTTGGTTGAGTAACTACCCATTTGAGAAATCAAAACACAGGGGACACCTGGTTAACAGATAAGTATTTGCAAAATTAAGTTATCATGAATACATTGTCATCAGATTACCTCTTTAGAGGAACAACATTCATTGTTTCAAGCTCCAAAGATCCATGAATATTAGCCCTGGCTTCATTGCCTTCCAGTCTACTCAGTATAATGATAGCAAGGTCAGAAATTTTATGGAAAAAATTAGAGCACATGACAAACAAATAATTATAGAAATTTAAAAAGCCTTTTTTCCCTTATAGAAGTTTGTAAAGGAAAGTGCCCACAAGACAACTTGCAATAATATAAGAGAGTGAGAGAGAGATTAGATTTAGTTTGATTCTGCAACTGCAGGCTTGCCCATCTCAGATGGGTTCATCCCCATGACAGTATTGACACACACCACAATCAAGTACATGCATTGGGTGACATCATGTAAGATTTGTAACTTATTATGTCAACTTCACTTTCTCTCTTTCTCTCTCTCTCTCTCACACACACACACACACACTCTTACTAGACTATAGTTTTATACTTAAAAAGACATAAATTTAATTAATTTCAGTATCAATACGGTAATATGGAGACATTTTTTATTTTTAAGACAACATTTTAAATGCTTGAATTTGCACAAAACAATTGGAAAACTGAATATAACTGTAACTAGGGTGTACCCCTAGGATCCTCAACCGTAGTAGTGTAAATTGATCACAATTAGTTGGAATAATTTTTATAATCAATGAGTAAAACTGTGTCGTCGCTAAAATATTAGTGTGTTTACGCATCTAGTAACATCCAAATAACTGTATATGCTTCAAAATGGATGAAGTTCTGATTAAAGCAAAAAAAGCATGAATTCCAATTCTTGTGTTGATAAGTAGAGGAGCATAAATACCTATGAAACTGTGGGACTAGCAGTGACTGTTTTCTCCACTTTGTTGAGTTCTTTGACAAGTAAAATTCAGCAATAATGGAAAGTATATCCTTCATCTCAGTCCGAGCACCAGCAAACGCAACTTGGTCAATCAATTGGAATAATTTCAATATATATGCTACTTGATTAATTCTTACATGAATGTTATTCCAAACATGAGGACACAGAGTGAACAGGTGCCTGATGACCTTTAAGAGTAGTAAGCAGCTGAGTGCTAGTAGCCACTTCCCAAATCTAGAATTACAGGAAGTTACTATATGAAACAATGTGCCAAAATAACTAATGCTAGGATAACAAGATTTATAGAGATGATTATGCACGTGGGAAATAACTAATGCTAGGATTTCAAATAAAGCATTGCCATTTACTAGAGGAAATTAATTGGTGCTACTAGTAGATAGAAGAATGATATATTTTACATACTTGAATCCGAGCTCCTGTATTATTTTGCATACTTTTTATGGTCTCACCTCCTTTACCTATTACAAGACCAACCTAAAAATGAAGATGTTACATCAGAAAAAATAATAAAGACAAATTCAGGTATTAGTAATCAAAGATTCAATGACACTTTACCTTGTTGTTTGGGACCTTCATAACAAATTGTTCAGCCCCACCTTGCTGTCCAGTTAGCCTTCGGGAAACTATGCCAGAACCCCCTGATTCAACCTGTTACCAACAACGCAGAAAGGATCATAATTGAAGCATAAATTTCTAAAATTTCCAAAATTATCAACAACAAAACACATGTATAACAACAAAATGAAATATAAGGTAACTCAAACGCATTCACAGGATAATAGTTTCCCAAGTAGCAAAGAAAGTACCTGTCCAGATGCTACTGATGGAAACATGTTTGGAAACATTCCAGGAATGGTTGGTGTGGTACCAGGAATCTGGCCTGTCATGGCTAACTGTGTTAGATCACTCATTAAGTGAGAAACTGTTCTTATTCTTCTATATGCTGATGACGACCATATAACTAACCTTTCAATATCATTCAATAGTGGAAGCTAATTTTAGGTTAATTCAATTATAGTAATCAATTAAAGAAAATACATCATATTCAAGTACTAAAGGAAATATTCGTAAAACTACAAAAACAGGTAATTCCCGGTTGAAGACGACCCATCAAACCGGTGCACTGATTCTCCCTTGTGCACAAAAGCTACAGATGTCGGCTCACGCCCATTGCACAGTGGGGCTAGTAGCCCAACATTGCCTTCTTAAACATAAGGCAAGACATAGAACATCCAGTAAACAGTTACAATCAAAACATCCCGTAAACATTTACAAATGAAAAATCAAATAAGACCGAAATAAAGGCCCTAAATACCTAAATACTAAATTCAAACACATTGTTCCTTACAGAATCAACTGAAGAGGGTAGGAAGCATTCGGAAAGGCATAAAATCTGACCAAACAAAAACACAGAATAACCACAAATTTTAAAAAAACATATTTTTTTAAACAAAAAAAAAACCCAACAAAAACATGTCCACCACAAATTGTAATCTAAAAACCTCAAACTTTAAGAAAAACAAAAAGCGAACATACTTGGCCACAAACATTTTCACAAAAATGGAGCACTTGAGGAAAGTTGGGGCTCTAGGCCCAAACGGAGCCATCCCCAAAATAGCAGCAGAAGTAAGCTGATTGCCTTCTTCGGTTTGGTACAACAAGTGATTGTCAACGTAAACTTGCCACGACATCATGAAATTAGGGTTTATACAACAACTAAAATAGGAATACCTTCTTCTCCTGTTCGATTTGGGGATTTTGTGCGGTACGGATGAGTACTAGAAGAAGGAGAATTGTTTGCGTAGCGTAAAAATCAAGCAGAGTAGCGTAATATAATTGAAGGAGGAGCGATAGAGAGAATAATTTCCTTACCTTGTGAGCTAGATGGGAGGAACTTCAAAGGGGAGGAATAACTAGGGTTTTGGTCTTGTGAGCGAAAGAGATCAGAGAGAAAGAGCAGAGCACATCGCATTTTAATTTTAAGTTTTCTAGTGCGGTTTTTGCAACGTGTTTTGTTAGATACATAACGTTTTTTTAAAAAAATGTTATCTATTTAATACTAAAAAATGCCACTTTTAAATAGATAACATTTTTTCATATGTATCTACAACGTTTTGATAAAAAACGTTGCGAAAAAAATTACCACAACGTTTTTTATAAAAACGTTGTGATTTAAGTGTTGTCTATTTACTGTTTTGTAGTAGTGTCTGCATTATCTTAGTCATAATATTTCTTACTGGGCTAGTTGAGTTCACCCTTTCTTTCATTGTTCTCTTCAGAAAATGAGAATATAGTTGGGACGAGTCGGGTAATGGAGTAATGGTCCAGGATAAATGGCTTTAGTAGTCCTCACTATTCTACGGAATAATGTGATAATAATTATAATGAGGACACCATTGAGTGTGGATATTGTCTAGATGACTATTCTTGTTTAAACTCTCAGCTACGATTTGTTGTATTTTACACGACTGCTATATAATTAAGTTGTATTTGAATTTATGTACCATGTATCTGGCGACTCAAGATGGGTGATGTATACCTATTTTGAGGGCATCACACTACTGAGTAAATTACTAAAAACGTCAAAATTAATGACACAACTTGTTTTCATTAACGTTTCTTTGTTTCATGAAAAATATATTTTTTGGTGTTTGGAAAATAGAGTTAAATATAAATTATTTTATTTTAACCGTAAATAGAAAATAACAACATTTGGATTGAAACTAAATGTAATGACTCTTTTATCCTTATTTTAATAATCTTTATAATTTATTTTAATTTATAAGTCATTTCAGTAAAACATCTTCACAAGTCAGAATTTATTTAACTTAATTTTTGACTTATAAATAAAAATAATACCAAATATTTTTATTTATTTATAAATTACAACTAAAAATAACTTATACTAAATTATAATTCATTTTTTGTTTTAACTTACAAGCAAGGGCATGTAGTAGATTAAAAAAGGGATTCAGTTTTAATGTCATGTCATAAATCACTTTAGAAATGTTACTGTACTTAACAGAATTGGACTTAGAATTGGACTTTAGAAATGTTACTGTGCTTAACAGAATTGGAGAAATTATATGGATATTACATTTGCTAGTTTAACTAGCGGACATTCCAATTTTTTTTCCAGTCCGCTAGTTAAACTAGCGGAAAGCGAGAAATATTTTTTAATCCCCACCGTTGATAATTGTAATGTAAGGTGGAAATGTTATTTGCCCATTTTTGATCCATAACAAATACATGTTATATATATATATATATATATATATATATATATATATATATATATATATATATATATATATATACCGCCACCTTCTTCCCTCCTCTCATTTGGCCCGCCCGGTACTCCTCCTTCCCTCCTTCTCCTCTTCGGCCCACCATTCCTTTTCCTCTTCATTTTGTCTCTTTATCAAGCTTGGATCTGATTTTGCCTTACCGACGACAGAATAGGATCTTTCTCGAAATTCACATTCTCCGATCTATGATAGCACAGTCTGGGGGCTTTAGATCGTATTTTCACTATTCTGATTAGTAGGGGGTTTGACATGGGAGGTTGGGATTTTTGAGGTATGATCTGAAGTGGGGCTTCGCTTGGAGCTAGGCTTTGGGGTCTCAAATCTGGATGAGTTACTGGGTTTGGGGTTCTCAGAAGTGGATCTCCCATCACCGTCCATCCTCATCTTCTCTCCCTTTCCTTTTCTGGGTATGGGGTTGGATTTTTTTGTGTCCTTGGTGATGGTTTGGATATTAGAGCTTCTTCAAATCTGGTTAATGTTTTCTTATTGTTTATCTTGTCCATTAATCTGATTTGCGATTTTTCTTATGTTTGGGCTGTGCAATCTTTGGTTATATATTGTTATATGTTTTGATTTCACTTCCCTGTTCTGCTCTTCGGATTCTGGGGTTTGGTTCTCGGTGGGTTTAGAGTATTTCGTTTCGTCGTAGAATCATTATCTATTTGCGCCAGTGATTATGGATTTGGGTTTCCCGATCTGTCCATGTTCTATCTAACGATTATTTTGTACAGGTTTAGATAGGATGTTATTTGGCCAATATTTTGGTCTGTTCTTCTATTTATCCAGATTTAGTATGCTATTATAGATGTTGGATATGGTAATGGTGGTACCATTTCTACCATTTCATGTAGTGGTTTTCCATAGCTATCTGTATTTTCCCAAATGAATGTAAAGGTGAAAATATATAATTTTGAAGAGTTTATAGAAAATATTTTGTTTCTAACATCATAATAGAAGAGTTTATAGAAAATTTGAACATAATGATAGGGAAAGGATTTGGAGGGAAAGGATTAAATACAAGAAAAGAGGAAAAGAGGAAAAAATTGCAATTATGTAAGAAGAATAAGGTCACAAAAAAGCATTTAGGTTGTAAGGCCAACATTTTTGTTAAGGTTATTAGAGCAGCAGAAAACTAATTAGAGTTCAAGCTCTGGCAATCTTCAAATTGATTTTTGAAGAAACATTTCTATAATATAATGTATGGCTTCAACTCTGTCAGAACCTGTAAATGATAAACATAGACATCATAATCTGTACATCTTACCCTTAAGAAAACCAAGTATATAACTTATCTTGTAAAGCCAGTTAAACTTAAAGGTTGGTTTCTGAAAGTGAGTTGCGTTGGTTGTGGTGGGGTAAATGGAGGATTTGTGTTGGTAAATTAAGGTATCCAAATTTTATAGACAGGTGAGGTTCGTTAAGTAAAGAACAAATCAATTTGTAATGTGTACATACATAATAAGATCATCTATTAAACATCTAGACATCTGACATAATAATAAACCGTAACAGTAGTAGCCAAGGATATTATCCAACAAGCTATAACACAAGTGAGTATGCCCCTTTCCAAATTACATATTACAACAAAGAAGAAAGACTCAGCAGTAGCAGCTAGCTCCCCTTTCAAGGCTCCCACAACAGCTTTGACAATTTCAATTGCCACTCCTTCCTGCATGTCATAATCAAACAATAATTCTTGACATCATGAACGATACTACAATATATATTAAGAATGAAAAGTGATGGGTCATCACAAACCTGAGCTTCCATGGTACTGGCACCAAGATGTGGTGTTACAGTTACGTTTTCATGGTGTACCAACTTGCTGTCCTTGGGCGGTGGCTCTACTTTGAAAACATCAAGTTAATCAGCTTCAAAGCCCTGCCAATTTTAGTGCAATATAAACTTAATCAGTGTTTCAAAATTCAAATAAATCTAGGTGCAATCCCTGAATTTTTTTCTCTCTTCGTTATCCTTATACAGTTACTATGCCTACCCACTTCACAGTATCAACCTTCCTTCCAACAATAGTATGTCCTTAGAATCCAAAACAAAAAACACAAAAGACATGTCAAGTTATTTTTAATAGGTTACTTTTACCAATATCAGAGTTCAGAACAACCACTTTAATCAAAATAGTAAGTAATTATTTTTTTGTCTATTTAAGTTTCCAATACCCTGCCCAACCAACCCCAAATAAAAGTCTTGCCTATATGCGTTGAAATTAGTCCCTAACAGTTGTATGTTGTTTTCCATCTTTCACATACTGCTTTGTCTGCCTTTAGTGATATCAAATTTTGTCACCTATGGTTTGTCTAGAATTTTTTGTGGAATGAGTGCTACAGTTTTGATATAGGTTGTTAATGGAGTTTGGGTTAAAAAGAATAAAAAGAAAGAACACAAAGAGGCTTCATTGATTGGGTGAAAAACACAAAGATTGGGTGATTCAAATGAGAAGAAAAATACCAAGTTTTCTAAAATTAGGGGCAAGGAACGAAAGCTCAAGACCATTGATTGAGTTAAAAACAATAAAAAGAAAGAAATAAAGAATGGAAAATGAGCGGTTGGAAGAAAAAATATTTCTATTTCATTGTAATCCATTGACTGCCTATTGCCAAAGGGTCCTTATACCCAGCAGCTGTAAATTAATATTCAATGTCCTTAATATTATATTTATATCTAATATTCTATTTAATTACACTTGCTTAAGAAAGGCTTTGAACTTTGAATTAAGTCTATTACTTGACAACAATTTATATGGAGAAACTTTTGAATTTATTTTTTATTGTTTCTTTCCTTTCTGATGTATCGAATTGAATTCATCTGAATACTGAATTCCTCTCACTTTCATGTGCCTCGTAATGAGTAATGACTATGATTTATTAGCTTGACTTATTAAATTGGAATCACATTATCCGTTATGTTATCTAAGGTTGATTGGAGTGAGCTGTATCCAGGGACTTGATTGGCTCTGTGACACCCCCAAATCTGGTACTTCCATTTTCACAGGATTTGGTGTTCACGATACAACATCATCCATCTATCTACCCACAAGTAAATGCAAACCATGCAATAGATAGAAATAATAATAAATCTCTCCCCTTATGGGGTTACATCAACTACATAATAAATAAATCCCAGGTTACTCTAACCTTAAACATCTGTGCGGAATTATAAACAAATAAGTCTTAAACAACATCATCCTAATTACATAACCACAATAATAGAACAGTCTTCATTACTTGCTAAGCTTGCCCTTGCCTTTACTAGTGGAAGGTTCATCTGCTATTTTGTATTTCCCACAAGTATAATAATGAAAACAACAATATAATAACATGCGAGGAAAATAATAACTTTGAATATAAAAGCCCAACTTTTGAATCAAGAATGAATAACAAGAATCAAAAGAATTTCTGAGGGTCATTAGACCTTGAACTATGTCCTAGGTTGCCAAGGGTTATAATTGAAACCTTTAATAGTCATAAGACTATGGATCTTTCTTCTCGTACTTAGGGGGATCAGCCCTTAGTACCATACTGTGCACAATATCTTAACGCTAAAGCGTAAATAATCCCCCATACAGGGTTGTTCATCTCAGTTTAACATTCGAGTCCGCACCAAAGGAAGTTTGGTTTGGATAATTCATCAAGAGTTCTGAAATTTAGAACGCTCATCAACTATGGACTAGTCGAATCAAAAAGGGTTCGCTAGTCTAACAAGGTTTAATAATAATTGATAACGTAATTGAATAGAATCTCAAAAGGTATACAATAGAATAAGTATTGTATAACAGCATCATGCTTGAAAGATTTATAAACTTTAATATACAAAACAGACTTGATCAATAATAATGAGAAATTGCTCAATGTAGAAAGGTGAATTAATCAACTTATATAATGATAACAAGTAGGGTTATGAAACTTGCCTCGTGCGTAGATTACACTTTAACTAAACTCGTTCTTTGATTTAAATCCTATATATCAATTACGTTCACAATACCAGTCAATTACAACGTACTAAATATCATAAGTTATTCTTTGTCTAATCTCGAATTTATGACTATACTTAGTCAATTACTACACTTATTGTCAAAAATTAGATTTCACGAACAATAAGATAACTATGCATTCGATCATTCAATTTACACGTAATTGTGTTATGGACGTGTTAAGAATTTATTTTAACACCTCATTATATGTCTAACAAGTTTTTATAACTATAAGTTACTAACACGTTGCTAGACTTGAACATTTAAAAAAACATTTTCTGGACATTCTGCTAAGTGGCACTGCGGCGCCACTTTTGTACTGAGTCTTGGCGCTGCGGCCTGGTACTTGGCGCTACGGCGCGAGAAATGAATTGGGAGTTGGCGCCACGGCGCGAAACCCCAAACTCTGAATTTTCAGTTCACGAAGAACACAGAATTCAGCGAAATCAACACTTCTTAAACACTAATTTCACCAAATTACACATACCCACATGTTATAATTCATATATAATCATTACCCAACAATTATAGAATGATTTTAACCCATTAAAACATATAATTACAGAATTAAAATATGCAAATTGTATTGTTCTTGATGTTCTTGAAGTATTGAACATAAATTCCTAAAATTCAATGCCACGGATTCGTTATAAAGCCAAATTCGTTTATTTAAAGTTTGGTCTCTTCGTATTAACATGCATAATAAAATACGAGTGTAAAATTTAGGGATAATATATGATCAAAACATGAAATATCACGTATAAGGCCATATGGCCAAAACCCAAACTCTGTAATTTTGCAGCAATCATATACGACGTAAAATTATGAACTGATGATAAGGAATTATATACAACATATATTAAAACGACATCGTTAACACATATATGCACATAACTCTCACAATTTCAATTACAGAGACTTTACAGAAGACTTAGGAGTCATATTCATGGAAACTTTAAATGACGTAAATAAAAACTGGGTTAAAGAGATTACCCAAGCGTAGATAAAGTAATAGGAGATGGATTAAAGCCTTCCTCAACAATTCTCAAACACCAAGCAAACTCTCTCAACAATTTTCTCGAACTCTCTCTCCCTCTGTGATGTTTTTATCAGACTTAGAAGAATAATAGAAAAGAAGAAGACGTATGATAAATAGAAAAGGAACTGACGCACTGGTGGTCAGTTATCCAGTCATGGGTTAACTGCCCATAACCTCCCTTAGTGTCATGTTTGTCTTAGCAAGAAAATAATTCAAAACCATTTATTTTAATAGAGCTTTATAATATAGTTTAATTAATATCACACCCATACACAATAATTCAAATATCTTATTTAATTTAAATTAAATTAAATATAATAATTTATCATAAATTCACATAATCATATAATTAATTTTTCTCATTAATAAATAATGTCAAATTATTAAATCTCTTATTAATAATTAAATTTATTAAAATAACATTAAGCTTATTAAATATTTCTTTTAATATAATAAGCTCACATAATGACATACTTCGATAATAAATTTTCTCCACATTAATTTAATAAATGTAACACATATAATTAAATTAATCTACCATAATTGCATCAAATAATTATTTAATTCAATAATTAAATCATCGAAAAATATTTATTTAATTCAATAAATATTAAAAATTAATTTATAAAAATCTCGTTCGTCACATCTTTCCCCCCCTTTAAAAGGATTCTGTCCCCAGAATCACGACTCAATAAATTCGACCCGTTACATCCCCCTTACAAAGATTCTGTCCCCAGAATCGCTTACACATAACTTAAGTAAATAAATGAGGGTAATTCTTCATCATATTCTCTTCGAGTTCCCACGTTGCTTCTTCAGCATTGTGGTTCCTCCATATTACCTTAACACAAGGTATTACTTTATTTCTGAGAACTTATTCTTTTCTGTCGACAATTTGAACATGAATTTCTTCGTAAGATAAGTCTTTGTCGAAATGTAGGGGTTCATATTCAATCACGTGCTTGTACTCGGGTTTGTAGGGTCGTAGGACTGAAACATGGAAGACGTTGTGGACATTCTCTAGAGCTGGAGGTAAGGCTATCTCATAAGTAACTTCTCCGATTCTTCGTAGAACTTCAAAGGGTCCAATGAATCTTGGGCTTAATTTCCCTTTCTTTCCAAACCTGATCTTTCCCTTCCAGGGAGAGACCTTTAAGAACACATAACTTCCCGATTCAAACTCAACATTCTTACGGTGTGGATCGACATATTTCTTCTGCCTATCTTGAGCTGCTACTAATCGTGTTCGAATTACTTTAACTATTTCTGTTGTTTGTTGTACCAATTCCAGCCCTAGCAACTGTCTTTCGCCAACTTCATCCCAGTAAAGCGGAGTTCTGCACTTTCTGCCGTATAAAGCTTCGTAAGGTGGCATTCCAATACTAGTGTGGTAACTGTTGTTATAACCAAACTCTACGAGAGGTAGATGATCATCCCAAATTCCTTTAAAGTCCATTATACAAGCTCTTAACATATCTTCCAATGTCTGAATTGTTCTTTCACTCTGTCCATCTATCTGAGGGTGATATGTCGTACTCATCCATAATTGCGTACCCATGCATTCCTGTAGATGTTTCCAAAAGTTTGATGTAAAGGGCGGATCCCTATCGGAAACGATTGACACCGACACTCCGTGCCTCGAAACAATCTCTTTTACATATAACCTTGCCAACTGATCTAACTTGAATCTGATTTTGATCGGAAGGAAGTGTGTGGATTTCGTCAGTCGGTCAACGATAACCCATACTGCGTCGTAGCCTTTCTGAGTCGTCGGAAGGCCAACCACGAAGTCCATTGTAATATGTTCCGATTTCCAATCTGGGATTTCTAGCCGTTGTAGCAACCCACCCGGTCTCTGATGTTCTGCTTTCACTTTTTAACAAGTCAGACACTTGGCAACACATTCTACAACGTCACGTTTCAAATTCGCCCACCAGAAATATTGTCGAAGATCTTGGTACATCTTGGTACTACCAGGGTGAATCGAATATCGTGAACTATGAGCCTCACTCAAAATGTCTTCCTTAATGTCTGTTACTGGCGGTACCCAAATTCTGTTCTCGAATCTCAGTATTCCTTCTTTATCCATCTTAAATCTCGGTTCAGATCCTTCAGATATCTTCCTTGTCACCTTTTTGCATTCATCGTCCTGAAGTTAAGCCTCCTGAACTTTATCTAGTAGGGTTGTACCAGATTGCATCTGAAATAGCTTCTCATCAATCTCCATAGGATACTTCACTTCCAACTCCAGTTTCTCCATTTCTCCAATTAGCTCCTCCTGAGCAGTTAATATCATCAATTTCTCCCGACCTTTTCTACTTAAGGCATCAGCAACCACATTTGCCTTACCCGGATGGTATAAAATCTCACAGTCGTAGTCCTTAATTAACTCCAACCACCTTCTTCAGCGCATATTCAGTTCTCTCTGTGTAAAAATATATTTCAGACTCTTGTGGTCCGTATATATTTCACACTTCTCCCCGTAGAAATAGTGCCTCCAAATTTTCAAAGCGAAAACCACTGCAGCTAACTCCAAATCGTGGGTCGGATACCCCTTCTCGTAATCTTTTAAATGTCGCGAAGCATACGCAATGACTCTACCATTCTGCATAAGCACACAACCAAGTCCCTTATGCGACGCATCACTATAAACCACAAAATTTCCTGTGTCGTCCGGAAGAGACAGCACAGGTGCTGAACTCAACCTCTTCTTCAATTCTTGAAAACTTTCCTCATACTTCTCCGTCCAAACAAATTTCACAGCTTTTTGACTCAAATTCGTTAACGGAGTTGCGATCTTGGAAAAGTCCTAAATGAACCTTCTGTAATAACCTGTCAATCCAAGAAAACTTCTTACTTCCGATGGCGTCTTCGGCTGATCCTAGTTAATCATAGCTTCAACCTTGGAGGGATCTACCGAAATTCCATCCCTATCGATCACATGCCCAAGAAATTGTACTCTTTCAATCCAGAATTCACATTTCGAAAACTTAGCATACAACTTCTCGTTTCTCAACACTTCCAATGTTAATCTCAAATGCTCTTCATGTTCTTCCTTGGTTTTCGAATATACCAAAATATCATATACCACTACGAACTTGTCCAAAAGCAGCTTGAACACACCATTCATTAGTCGTCCCATAAATGCTGCAGGAGAATTCGCTAAACCAAACGACATTACCAAAAATTCGTAGTGACCATATCATGTTCTGAACGCTATCTTCGGTACATCCTCTGGTCTCACCTTCAGTTGATGATAACCACTTCTCAAGTCTATCTTTGAAAAGTATCTTGCTCCCTTCAATTGATTAAACAGATCATCGATCCTCGGTAATGGATATCTATTCTTAATCGTGACCTTATTTAGTTCTCTGTAATCAATGCAGAGTCACATCGATCCGTCCTTCTTTTTCACAAATAACATCGGCGCTCCCCACGGCGATACGCTTGGTTGAATGTACTTCTTGTCCAGTAATTCTTGTAGTTGGACCATCAGTTCTTTCATCTCTACCGGTGACATTCGGTACGGTGCCTTCGATATTGGAGCCATTCCTGGAGCCAAATCGATCACGAATTCAACTGCTCTATCTGGAGGAAGTCCTGGCAAATCGTCCGGAAATACGTCTGCGAAATCTCGCACTACTGGTATCTCATCTATTTTTGGATTCTCTTTACGACTATCAACTATGTAAGCTAGATATCCTACACAGCCTTGTCTTAACAACCTTCTGGCATGCATCATCGTCAGACAACTCGCTTGTCTAGGTGACTTGCTACCATAAAACACAACCTTTGACAGAGTCATAAGGTTAATACGCTTCTTTTGGCAGTCAATTATCGTCCCATAATTGGATAACCAGTCCATACCCAAAATAACGTCGAATTCCCCAAGTCGAATAGCGATAAGATCTACGTTTATGATATTACCCTTAATATCCACTCTACAGTTCATATGCACGTACTTAACAGGGATTATTTCTCTATTCGCAATTTCTATGTTCATGGGGTATTCTAACTCGTCCTTAGGCAATTCTAAATTCTTAGCAAAGTTATAGGATATAAATGAACAAGTAGCACCCGAATCAAATAATACGTAAGCATTAACTCTATTGATCAAAATGATACCTGACACCACATTGCGAAACTGTACTGCGTCCTGCACTGTCATGTTGAATGTTGAGGCAGTCTGTCGGTTGGTTGCGGTTGGTGCTGCGATAGTCAGAGTGCTTCCACCGGTATTTCCTCTATTTCCTCCTGAACTCGTTCCCCCAGATCCCTTCTTAGGACAATCCCTTGCCAGATGATCCTTTGAACCACAAGTGATGGGTTCGGATAGTTTGGTGCTATGTGGCCTTCCTAACCACAATTGTAGCACACTCGCTTCCCTTTCATACAAACTCCTAAATGGGCTTTTTCGTAGTTTGGGCATGCTTCAATCTTCTTCTTTTACCCTCCTTGTTGACTTTCAGCTGACGAGTTATCCGCCCACTTCCTCTTCTGATTATGGCTACCCCCAGTGCTACTCCCACCAGTCTTGTTATTTCCTTCATTCTCACTCTTCTTCTTCTTCTGCTCGTGATTATACTTTGTTACTGCATCGCTTCCACCCTCAGCAAGTATGGCCTTCTCTAATACCCCGACAAATGTCTTCAACTGAAACATCGACACCTTACTATACAACCACGGCTTTAGTCCTTGTTCGAAACGTCTTGCCTTCCTCTCATCGGTATACACTTGATATGTGACGAACATTGCCAACTCGTTGAATCTAGCCGCATAATCTGATACAGACATAATCCCTTGCTTCAATTCCAGAAACTTAACCTCCAATTGGTTCTACGAGGTAGTCGGGAAATACATCTCAAAAAACATCTCCTTGAACCTCTCCCAGGTAATCATACCTTCTCCTCCACGAACCTTGTTTGCTTGCCACCAAAAACTGGCTTCAGATTTCAGGATAAACGTTGCAAAAGCGGTCTTCTGGTCCTCTCTGACTCTTGCGACCTCAAAAACCTTCTCCATCTTCATAACCCAAGTCTGAGCTTAAATCGGATTCATAGAGCCTTTAAATTCTGGCGGTCCCACCGCCTTGAAATCTTTGAATGAAGTATTTGGTGGAGCTTGAGGTTGATTATTCATTGCTCCAGCTAGAAGGTTCACTAATTGTTGGACGGGATTAACATTGGCGTTATTGTTATTATTCGTTGACTCTTTCTGAGCAGGTTGACGATTTTGTCTTCTTTTTGGCAGCATATTTCTGTTAAGAATATACGCTTATTAGGTCTTTATTAAATTCTCTAAATAGTCAAGGCTTAACTAGAACAATTTAGCATAATCACTTAACACATTATCTCAAACAACTTGATATATTTATTCAAATCAAAAGTTTTAACATCAAACGATAGCATCACTGCTATTTACATCAACTATCCCGAGATAAAGAATCTACAGGATTTAAAACATCAAAATATTCCTTTGTTTATAATCACATCAGAATTTACATCATTAACTACCAAATAGTTTCACATAATTAAACTAATACTATTACTGTCTGTTAAGGCTCCGAACAGCCTTGCTATGTTCATCTTCCATAATACGAGACATCGTTCTGCGATCCAACATGTACGATGGTAGACCTTCAAACTGGATTGGGTACCTCAAAACTCGATCCTGGGCTTCATCCATTGCATTATTAAGTGTAGAATATGTCTCCTCAAGTTTAGCCTTCTTCGTACGGCGATCGTCTTCTGCAAGATCAGCACGATGTGACTCTCGTATCCAGCCCTCCTCTGCTATGGCAAGCCTCTCTGAGCTTTCCCTCAGTTCCTTCTTTAACTTCTCTATTTCTTCAGACTTCTCCTCATTTTGACCCTTCTCGTGGACTAAATCCCATTCTACATTTTCCAGTCGTGTGTGAAGAGTCTCAACCTCCCTCTCCTTCTGCTCGAGAGTAATCTGCTGACTAATCGCCTGCTCAGTCAAATCCTGAACAGTATCTCGTAATTCTACGTTACGGTCATATAACGCGTCGTACATCTCAGCACCGATGGAGTTAGGTGGGAACTCCTCTTCTTCCTCTTCTTCCTCAGGATCCTCCACTGGATCAGTCTCGGGCTCATGCTCCTGACCAACAACTGTGATCAACGGAGATGGCTCCCTCTAAATCAACTGCTCCCTAACAACATGAATATCTCGGGGCTCCTCCTAAATTGGTACTCGGGGTTCCTCCTCCCCAGCTCGACTAGCTCCTCCAACATCTGACATTTTGACAACATAATTTTTAAGTTTTAGTTACTAAGTCATACTAGTGAGCACATACTTAAACACATATGCACATAAAGTCTTTTATTATCTTCAATGAATTTAGAAATTCATTTCTTAGAACTCGATAAGAGTTTTCCTTCACTATGTTCTTCCTATAAGGCTATTACCTAAGGTTGTTCCCCCACCTAAGGTTCATAACCTACAGCTTTGAGACCAACCTGTGACACCCCCAAATCCGGTACTTCCATTTCCACAGGATTTGGTGTTCACGATACAACATCATCCATCTATCTACCCATAAGTAAATGCAAACCATGCAATAAATCCCAAGTTACTCTAATCTTAAACATATGTGCGGAATTATAAACAAATAAGTCTTAAACAACATCATCCTAATTACATAACCACAATAATAGAACAGTCTTCATTACTTGCTAAGCTTGCCCTTGCCTTTACTAGTGGAAGGTTCGTCTGCTCTTTCGTTCTTAACTACAATGTTATTATTACGCAAGAGTGAGCACGATTTCCCACAAGTATAATAATGAAAACAACAATATAATAACATGCGAGGAAAATAATAACTTCGAATATAAAAGCCCAACTTTTGAATCAATAATGAATAACAAGAATCAAAAGAATTTCTGAGGGTCATAAGACCTTGAACTATGTCCTAGGTTGCTAAGGGTTATCCTTGAAACCTTTAACAGTCATAAGACTATGGACCTTTCTTCTCGTACTTAGGGGGATCAGCCCTTAGTACCATACTGTGCACAATATCTTAACGCTAAAGCGTAAATAATCCCCCATACAGGGTTGTTCATCTCAGTTTAACATTCGAGTCCGCACCAAAGGAAGTTTGGTTTGGATAATTCATCAAGAGTTCTGAAATTTAGAACGCTCATCAACTATGGACTAGTCGAATCAAAAAGGGTTCGCTAGTCTAACAAGGTTTAATAATAATTGATAACGTAATTGAATAGAATCTCAAAAGGTATACAATAGAATAAGTATTGTATAACAGCATCATGCTTGAAAGATTTATAAACTTTAATATACAAAACAGACTTGATCAATAATAATGAGAAATTGCTCAATGTAGAAAGGTGAATTAATCAACTTATATAATGATAACAAGTAGGGTTATGAAACTTGCCTCGTGCGTAGATTACACTTTAACTAAACTCGTTCTTTGATTTAAATCCTATATATCAATTACGTTCACAATACCAGTCAATTACAACGTACTAAACATCATAAGTTATTCTTTGTCTAATCTCGAATTTATGACTATACTTAGTCAATTACTACACTTATTGTCAAAAATTAGATTTCACGAACAATAAGATAACTATGCATTCGATCATTCAATTTACACGTAATTGTGTTATGGACGTGTTAAGAATTTATTTTAACACCTCATTATATATCTAACAAGTTTTTATGTTCATTACTATAAGTTACTAACACGTTGCTAGACTGGAACATTTAAAAAAAACATTTTCTGGTCATTCTGCTAAGTGGCGCTGCGGCGCTACTTTTGTACTGAGTCTTGGCGCTGCGGCCTGGTACTTGGCGCTGCGACGCGAGAAATAAACTGGGAGTTGGAGCCGCGGCGCGAAACCCCAGACTCTGAATTTCCAGTTCGCGAAGAACACAGAATTCAGCGAAATCAACACTTCTTAAACATAATTTCACCAAATTACACATACCCACATGTTATAATTCATATATAATCATTACCCAACAATTATAGAATGATTTTAACCCATTAAAACATATAATTACAGAATTAAAATATGCAAATTGTACTGTTCTTGATGTTCTTGAAGTATTGAACATAAATTCCTAAAATTCAATGCCACAGATTTGTTATAAAGCCAAATCCGTTCATTTAAAGTTTGGTCTCTTCGTATTAATATGCATAATAAAATACGAGTGTAAAATTTAGGGATAATATATGATCAACACATGAAATATCACATATAAGGCCATATGGCCAAAACCCAAACTCTTTAATTTTGCAGCAATCATATACAACGTAAAATTATGAACTGATGATAAGGAATTATATACAATATATATTAAAACACATTAAAACGACATCTTAACACATATATGCACATAACTCTCACAATTTCAATTACAGAGATTTTACAGAAGACTTAGGAGTCATATTCATGGAAACTTTAAATGACGTAAATAAAAACTGGGTTAAAGAGATTACCCAAGCGTAGATAAAATAATAGGAGATGAATTAAAGCCTTCCTCAACAATTCTCAATCACCAAGTAAACTCTCTCAACAATTTTCTCAAACTCTCTCTCTGTGATGTTTTTAACAGATTTAGAAGAGTAATAGAAAAAGAAGAAGACGTATGATAAATAGAAAAGGAACTGACGCACTGGTGGTCAGTTACCCAGTCATGGGTTAACTGCCCATAACCTCCCTTAGTGTCATGTTTGGCTTAGCAAGAAAATAATTCAAAACCATTTAATTTAATAGAGCTTTATAATATAGTTTAATTAATGTCACACCCATACATAATAATTCAAATATCTTATTTAATTTAAATTAAATTAAATATAATAATTTATCATAAATTCACATAATCATGTAATTAATTTTTCTCATTAATAAATAATGTCAAATTATTAAATCTCTAATTAATAATTAAATTTATTAAAATAACATTTAGCTTATTAAATATTTCTTTTAATACAATAAGCTCACATAATGACATACTTCGATAATAAAACTTCTCCACAATAATTTAATAAATGTAACACATATAATTAAATTAATCTACCATAATTGCATCAAATAATTATTTAATTCAATAATTAAATCATCGAAAAATATTTATTTAATTCAATAAATATTAAAAATTAATTTGCAAAAATCTCGTTCGTCACAGGCTCCAAATACTTAAACCTTATCACATAGATTCCTATATATTTAGTTGTTCTTTTTATTTTCTTCCAGAAAATCAAATTCATTGAAATCCTTTTCATGGACATTATTCTTTATGAAAAATGACACCAATTAAAGAAGTTAAACATAAGATGTCAAGAAAATAAACTCAACCTTTTATTCTGATTCAACTTCTAACAGTTTGAAACCTCAACTATCATCAAAATTGAGGGAATTCCTCTTTTACAGAACAATATGTAGTATAAATGTATAGTAAAACAAAATAAAAAAAAATAGAGCTAGGCTCGGAAGATTTGGAACAATATATAGTATTAAATGTATTTTTGAAACTAAGCATAGTTTTGATCAAATGTTAAGTTTTTGTCATGATATTCAAGATACGAAATATGTCTTTGCAGCTTCATTTGCTCATGTTTAACTTATGTTTAATTTATTAAGTTTGCTCTTACAGGTTGATCTAAGTGATAGTAACAACATACCTGTCAATGTTTTATCTGAATGTGCGCTTAATCAATTACATATGGATAAGGTAACACTACTGGTATTGTTAAAAAAATTTATTTTGATATTATTTTGCATTTTTTTGATTAATGTCTTTTTTTGTACTTCCTATGAGAATTCACATGTGAATCACTTGAATAACCCAAGTGTTATTCCATCTTCAATGAAGGAAAAAATTGGTTGTTCTATTGGAAAAGAAAATTGGTTTAATAAACTGGTATATTGTACTAATCATTGTTTATCTGTTGATAAAAATTGGTTAGAGCATTATACACTAAATTATCGGTGATATTTTTGAGTTCCTCACCTCTCAGTCTCTGTCTCACTCTCACTCTTATACTTCTCTCTCACGCACACACGACTCCATACCATCATCTGGTAGAATTGTTGTGTTGTGGTATTATTATGAGAGCGATATTTCTTATGCATTTGATTTTAAAAAGTTATGTTTTTTGGACATGCTAACCTAATGCCTTATTTTTTACTTCCTAGGCGAAATCAAATGTGAATCACTTGAACAACCTAATAATCGCTCCATCTTCGACGAAGGGGAAACAAAAAATTGGCAGCTCAACTGGAAAAGAAAATTGGTTTACTCAATCGGTATGTTGTACTAATCGTTCTTTAAGTATTTATAAAAATTATTTAACACATCATATCTAATAGTTATCTAATGTCTTGGTATTTCGGTTAGAGCGATATACACTATATTGTCGGTGATATTTTTGAGTTCCTCACCCTTCACTCTCACCCTTACACATCTCTCTCACGCACACACGACTCTATTCTTACATGAATTTCGCAGCTCTACATGAATTTGATTTTTGACCTGCTAACATATTGTCCAAATTATGTATTGGTTTCCTTAGCCATTCTTACATGATTTTTGACCTGCTAACATATTGTCCAAGTTAAGTAATATGCAATACAGTACCGTCCTGTCTACCTTTGACAATGACTAACCCATAACTGACCAAACAATTGTCTAGGTATGAAAGTCTCTCTGACTAAGACTCTATATTTCTTTACTTCTCATGCAGACACACAACACACACAATACATGCAAAAACACACACAGAATTGTAACCAATCAAACACTAGCAAATCAAACTCATGCATCATTATACTGCCACCAATACAGATTTATGAGTTAAATCATTAAGCAAATGAACCGTTTATTGAAATGGTACTAAGAATACTTTATTTGATTGTAAGTCTACATTCATCCATATCTTTTCTTAAACAAATTGATAATTTGTTACAATCTCTCTAAATTCTTACTTATATCAATCTAAATCATTCCTCCCACTACATATAAATATGTGTGCTCATTTATTTTTTAGATAATTCAGGGTAAAGTAAGGGTTCTTATATTTCGGATTTATAGTTATTTTATTTTGACTCACATATTTCGATAATTTTTATATTTCAAATATTTTCAGGTATATATTGAAGGATACTTGGTGTAAGCTGTAAAGTAATGGGTCTTATGCAACATGTTGTTTCTGTATTTTCTGCACGTTTGTATTTTTTGTGTTCTGTCTTTTATAAAGTTAACTAATTATACATGGTTATGATGATTTTTGGTTATGGAATGATGATTTTTTTGATGGTTTGGATATGTATTGATGATTGTATGTTTTGTAGACATGTTTAGAATTTTCTGGATATCTATTTTTAAAAGAAACTCTGCCGAAATTTCTTAAAATTAGTACCGACTAGATCGATGTTTTGGTGGTTAAATAATTGAGTATGTATTAATTATTGTGATGGTATGTGTCTTTAGATAAAATTATTGATTTTTCGAATTTTAATTTAATTTTTCGTTATCGGTAGTATATATATATTATTCCGCCACCTTTTTCCTTCCTCTCATTTGGCCCGCCCGGTACTCCTCCTTCCCTCCTCTTCGGCTCACCTTTCCTTTTCCTTTTGTCTCTTTATCAAGCTTGGATCTGATTTTGCCTTACCGACGACGGAATGGGATTTTTCTCGAAACTCACATTATCCGATCTATGATAACACAGTCTGGGGGCTTTAGATCGTATTTTCACTATTCTGATTAGTAGGGGGTTTGACATGGGAGGTTGGGATTTTTGAGGTATGATATGAAGTGGGGCTTCGCTTGGAGCTAGGCTTTGGGGTCTCAGATTTGGATAAGTTACTGGGTTTGGGGTTCTCGGAAGTGGATCTCCCATCACCGTCCTCATCTTCTCTCCCTTTCCTTTTCTGGTTCTGGGGTTGGATTTTTTTGTGTCCTTGGTGATGGTTTGGATGTTAGAGCTTATTCAAAATCTGGTTAATGTTTTCTTATTGTTTATCTTGTCCATTAATCTAATTTGCGATTTTTCTTATGTTTGGGCTGTGCAATCTTTGGTTATGTATTGTTATATGTTTTGATTTCACTTCCCTGTTCTACTCGTCGGATTCTGGGGTTTGGTTCTCGGTGGGTTTGGAGTATTTCATTTCGTCGTAGCATCATTATCTGTTTGCGCCGGTGATTATGGATTTGGGTTTCTGATGAGGACATGGCATGCGTGGAGTCAAACAAGACTAAAGGGACGTGGGGATCAAGCAAGGCTAGGACAAAGAGGTTCAAACAAAGTCTCAACGGATTGATCCAAGATGTTTGTGCTGAAAATAATGAAAGGAAGGATGAAACACAAATTTGGGTCAATTTAATACAAGCCCAATTTTTTTTTAGCGAAGTCCATGCAACCGAATGAGATGTTTATTGTTTGATCACGTGGGCTTCTCAACATTGATATTCATGAAGTACATGCACGGATTCCAAGGCTTCCAACTCAAGTCCAAGATGTAATCAGTTTGGCATGTTCACTATATATATATATATATATATATATATATATATATATATATATATATATATATATATATATATATATATATATATATATATATTTCTTTTGTGGGCTACATATCAACAAGCCAAAGGCTGGAGCATAATAATTAGTCCTGTACACGTGGGCCACCTTGTAATGGAATATCAGTAATATTCATTCTACACAATCCGTACGCGGCATGGAATTCTTTTGCCATCTAGAATTAAATCTAAATTCTATTCTAATTAGGATTTTTTTTAATTAGAATTTTTTTTCCAATTTGATTTCTATATTTCCTTATAGAAATTAGGGTTATAGTTTATTAATTCCTATTAGAATTTGGATTGTTTTGAGTAGTATAAATATAGGGCCAAGTTGATGTAATCAAATACATTATACATTATTTATTATTCAATATATTTGTGAAGTTATTCTCTACTTTTGATTCTTTGAAGAATTCCTAGGTATTTTCTTAGTTATTTCTTTGAGATTCAATTTGACTTATCATACAACAATTCATAGTTGTGTGTGGCGTCTTCTACCGCATCAATCGTCGATTGTACAGAGATTACCGCTTCAATATAAGCGAGGGGTCAAGGTGTCGTTGGTGTCCATTCAATGCGGATTTCCGAACGTGAGCAATTGTACCAAGATTACCGTCTACATATAGGCGAGGGGTTAAGGTGTTGCAAGCAATTCACCCAACAACTGTGCTAGAAACGATCGGGGCGACGACCACCTCAAGCAAGCGTGCCGTGGAGTCTATCATTTGGTATCAAAGCTAAGCCTTTCTAGCAAGTTACTTATCTTTAATTTTCTGTTGAAATATATATTGTAAAAAAAATAGAAAAGAAAAATATATCATATTTTATTTGTGCTAACCAAACTTGTAGCACACCATCAAATCCTCAAATTCCAAAGAAGAGTTCATATCGTTCCATCATCATCAATTCTGAAACGAAGCTACAATTTACAAATATGAAGCATACAAGTGGAGTACAAGACAATCGATCGGTGATTTTGTGGTATTCTGATAGTTACACCATCTATATTTTTGTTTCGTGATAAGTAATTTTGAATTAATTAGTAAAACCAAGAATTTTGCTAGGGAATTCAATAAGAACCTATTAGAGAGAATATTTGAGGTAAAAGGCTTAGTGGTAAGATTAATTGAGGGTAAAAGCCAATTTATTGAGAGTATACACGAGTGAACCATTTATTCGAGCGAAACACGTAAGGGAGTGGTGAGGAAATTGTTTTCTACTAATCCTTATTTTGCAGGAAATATGTCTAACTCGAAGGATAAAGGAACTTATGAGGAACAACCCTCAACAGCTGAATTGAAATTCCAGATAGAGGCCATGCATAAAGAATGGGATCGAAGATTGAGAAAGACTATGGAGCAAATGCAAGAACAATTAGAAGCGATGAGGGTGTCTATGGCTGAGATATCCCAAAACACTCATGGGATGCAAAACAAGACAAGGACACAACAAACTGACGCAAGAAAGGAAGACCCTTACGGTGAGAACAGTAGTGCAGCAGAAGATCGTGAATCTAATTTTCGACATCAAAGACACGGAGGTGCTAGGGAAGGAAGAGGTCAGGACAGAGAAGATAGTAATTTGGATAGCATAAAAATGAAGATTCCAGCTTTCCAAGGTACGGGTGATCCTTAGGCTTATTTAGATTGGGTAACCAAGATGGAGTGAATCTTTGACTGTCACAACTACTCAGACCTTAAGAAAGTCAAACTGGCCATTACGGAGTTTTCTGGATATGCATTGATATGGTGGGATCAGTTGACAGCTAATCGGAGAAGGTGTGAAGAGCGACCGATTACAACTTGGGTGGAGATGAAAGCTATCATGAAAAAGAGGTTTGCACCAGCATACTATCAACGGGAGATCATTCGTAGTTTGCAAACTCTTAAACAAGGAAGTCGAAGTGTGGATGAATATTATAGAGAGATGGAGATGTTGAAGGATCAGGCTAATTTGATTGAAGACAATGAAACATCGATGGCTAGGTTCTCGGCAGGATTGAACTGGGAGATTGCAGACTTGGTTGAACGACAACATTATTTGGAGTTAGAAGAACTGGTGCATATGGCTACTAAGATAGAGAAACAACTCAAGAGGCGAGGAGGACAACGAGGACAATCTAATGCTAGTTCATCATGGAGACCCAATTTGGCAAAGCGAGAGGGAAAGACAATTGCGTTCCAGCCAAAGGTGGAACCCAAACAAGGATCAACTAGTCGAGAAACTCAAGGTAAAACTGAACAACCTTCTTTTGGTCATAATCGAGATATTGTATGTTTTAAGTGTCAAGGCAGGGGACATATTTCTAGCCAATGTCCAAATAAGAGGAAAATGTTGTTACTTGACAATGGAGATGTGGAGACCGAGGGGGAAGATAGCGACACCGATTCTATGCCACCATTAGAGGAGATAGGTGAGGATGCAATACATGGTGAAATTCTGGTTACAAGAAGAGCACTTAGTACACAGGTTAAGGAGGAGAGCAGTGAACAGCGGAAAAATCTATTTCATACTCGATGTCTTGTGAATGGGAAAATTTGTTGCGTAGTTATAGATGGAGGCAGCTATACAAATGTGGCAAGCACTACGATGGTGGAGAAATTGGGGTTACCTACTACCAAACATCCGCAGCCGTATCGTTTGCAGTGGCTCAATGATAATGCAGACATTAAAATAACCAAACAGGTGTTAGTTCCATTTGCTATTGGTCGGTATATTGATGAGGTATTGTGTGATGTGGTGCCCATGCAGGCAGGACATATATTGTTGGGTAGACCATGGCAGTTTGATAGGAGAGTTCAACATGACGGGTTTACCAACGTATATTCATTCGTTCACGACAAGAAGAAGATCTCTTTGCGTCCTTTGTCACCACAACAAGTACATGAAGATCAAATTCATTTGTAGAAAACTTATGTACAAAGAAAAGAGAGTGAAGAAAAGAAAAATCAAGAAGAAAAAAAGAGAGAAAAAGAAAGAAGAGAAAAAAACAAACATACTGGCAAAAAAGAGTGATGTGAGAAGAGCTTTGATTTCTAAACAGCCTATGATTTTACTTCGGTATAAAGAGGAGCTTTTAAATACTAACGCTAATGATTCTTTGCCTAGTGTTGTTTCATCTCTCTTACAGGAATTCAAAGATGTATTTCCCGATGAGCTTCCTTATGGACTACCACCAATTCGGGGAATTGAGCATCAAATTGATTTTGTTCCTGGTGCGACGATTCCAAATAGTCCAGCTTATCGGAGTAATCCCGAGGAGACGAAGGAGTTACAAAGGCAAGTTGACGAGCTGACGGGGAAAGGATTTGTGAGAGAAAGTATGAGCCCGTGTGCAGTTCCGGTGATTCTAGTGCCAAAAAAGGATGGAAAATGGAGGATGTGCATCGATTGTCGAGCGGTAAATAACATTACGGGAGTCCAAGTTGATGAGGAGAAAATACGTGCGATTCGGGATTGGCCGAGTCCAACCAATGTGAGTCAAGTACGAAGCTTTCATGGACTCGCAAGTTTCTACCGACGTTTTGTTCGAAATTTCTGTGAGATTACAGCACCATTAACCGAGGTCATCAAGAAAAGTGTAGAATTTAAGTGGGGTGATGAATAGGAAAAAGCATTTAATTTGATTAAGGATAAATTAACAAATGCTCTGTTACTTATTTTACCTAACTTTGCTAAAACTTTTTAGATTGAGTGTGATGCTTCAGGTTTAGGGATTGGAGCTGTGTTGATACAAGAAGGGAAACCAGTTGCGTATTTCAGTGAAAAATTGAGTGGGACAGCTTTAAACTATCCTACTTATGAAAAAGAGATGTACGCTTTGGTTAGAGCTTTGGAGACATGGCAACATTACTTGTGGCCTAAGGAGTTTGTGATTCACACCGATCATGAATCATTAAAATATTTGAAGGGACAACATAAGTTGAACAAAAGACATGCGCGATGGATGGAATTTATCGAGACATTTCCATATGTTATTCGATATAAGCAAGGTAAAGAGAACGTCGTTGCAGATGCTTTGTCTCGCAGGTATGTTTTGTTAAATACTCTTGATACGAAATTGCTTGGGTTTGAACGAATTAAAGAGTTATATGATAATGATCGTGATTTCGGTAAAGAGTTTAAAACTTGTGAAAAGAATGCTGTGGGTAAATACTTTAGAATTGATGGATTCTTGTTTCGAGAAAATAAACTATGTATTCCTGCATGTTCTTTGCGTGAGTTGTTGGTTAGGGAATCACATGGGGGAGGTTTAATGGGACATTTTGGTGTTAATAAAACTTTTGCTGTTTTAAAAGAACATTTTTATTGGCCTCATATGAAACGAGATGTAGAAAGAATATGTGATAGATGTATTACTTGTCGCCAAGCTAAATCTCGTGTTCAACCCCATGGATTGTATACACCATTTCCTATTCCTAATGAACCTTGGATTGATATTTCTATGGACTTTGTGTTGGGTTTACCTAGGTCTAAGCATGGTTATGATTCGATATTTGTGGTCGTGGATAGATTTTCAAAAATGGCACATTTTATTCCATGTCATAAAACTGATGATGCATCTCATGTTGCTGATTTGTTCTTTAGGGAGATTGTGCGTTTGCATGGTATGCCTAAAACTATTGTTTCTGATAGAGATACAAAGTTCTTAAGTTACTTTTGGAAGACCTTGTGGGGTAAATTGGGTACTAAACTGTTATTTTCTACTACTTGTCATCCACAAACTGACGGTCAAACTGAAGTAGTAAATAGGACTTTGTCGGCATTATTACGGGCTATCATTAAAAAAAATATCAAGCAATGGGAAGAATGTTTACCACATGTTGAGTTTGCATATAACCGTTCTGTTCATTCTGCTACTAATTTTTCTCCATTTGAAATTGTATATGGGTTTAATCCCTTGACACCGTTGGATTTATCACCATTACCTGTTCCTGAATATACTAACATGGATGGAAAGAAAAAGGCTGATCTTGTTGAGCAGATTCATGAAAGAGCCAGACTAAACATTGAACGGAGGACGGAATAGTACATTAAGCACGCGAACAAGGGATGACATCAAGGGTCTTTGAACCCGGAGATTGGGTGTGGTTACATATGCGGAAAGAAAGATTCCCCGTTCAAAGACGGTCGAAATTGCTTCCGAGGGGAGATGGTCCATTTCAAGTTCTCGAGCGTATCAATGACAATGCCTATAAATTGGATTTGCCAGGTGAGTATAATGTTAGTGCTACATTTAACGTTACTGATCTAAGTCCGTTTGATGTAGGTGACGATTTGAGGACAAATCCTTTTCAAGAGGGAGAGGAATGATGAGGACATGGTATGCGTGGAGTCAAACAAGACTAAAGGGACGTGGGGATCAAGCAAGGCTAGGACAAAGAGGTTCAAACAAAGTCTCAACGGATTGATCCAAGATGTTTGTGCTGAAAATAACGAAAGGAAGGATGAAACACAAATTTGGGTCAATTTAATACAAGCCCAATTTTTTTTAGCGAAGTCCATGCAACCGAATGAGATGTTTATTGTTTGATCACGTGGGCTTCTCAACATTGATATTCATGAAGTACATGCACGGATTCCAAGGCTTCCAACTCAAGTCCAAGATGTAATCAGTTTGGCATGTTCACTATATATATATATATATATTTCTTTTGTGGGCTACATATCAACAAGCCAAAGGCTGGAGCATAATAATTAGTCATGTACACGTGGGCCACCTTGCAATGGAATATCAGTATTATTCATTCTACACAATCCGTACGCGGCATGGAATTCTCTTGCCATCTAGAATTAAATCTAAATTCTATTCTAATTAGGATTTCTTTTTAATTTGAATTTTTTTTCCAATTTGATTTCTATTTCCTTATAGAAATTAGGGTTATAGTTTATTAATTCCTATTAGAATTTGGATTGTTTTGAGTAGTATAAATATAGGGCCAAGTTGATGTAATCAAATACATTATACATTATTTATTATTCAATATATTTGTGAAGTTATTCTCTACTTTTGGTTCTTTGAAGAATTCCTAGGTATTTTCTTAGTTATTTCTTTGAGATTCAATTTGACTTATCATACAACAATTCATAGTTGTGTGTGGCGTCTTCTACCGCATCAATCATCGATTGTACCGAGATTACCGCTTCAATATAAGCGAGGGGTCAAGGTGTCGGTGATGTCCATTCAACGCAGATTTTCGAACGTGAGCAATTGTACCAAGATTACCGTCTACATATAGGCGAGGGGTTAAGGTGTTGCAAGCAATTTACCCAACAACTGTGCTAGAAACGATCGGGGCGACGACCACCTCACGCAAGCGTGCCGTGGAGTCTATCAGTTTCCCGATCTGTCCATGTTCTATCTATCGATTATTTTGTACAGGTTTTGGATGGGATGTTATTTGGCCAATATTTTGGTCTGTTCTTCCATTTATCCAGATTTAGTATGCTAATATAGATGTTGGATCTGGTAATGGATGTCCGGTGTTCAGTTTCCGGCGGTTGTTGTCGGTTGGTTTCACTGATTTGGGGCAGAGTGTTGACTTTGGGATGTGAGACTGAGGCCCATGTTTTTTCAAAATTCAAAATGGCTGATTGTTGGACCACATATGGGAAAAGTTGTTGGGCATTTTGAATTTCAAAATTGTCGGTCCTGGATCTATGCTACCGACTTGATTACCTCAAGTGGACTAGGTCGGGTATTAAATTGCAGCTGAATTGGGTCGTTTCATGTGGGCTAGATTATTTTGGCTGGTGGGCTAAGTTGGCCCACTTGCTGTATTTAGTGTTTGATTTTAATTACTAGCCTCGGGTTGTGAGGATAATGTATTTTTAGGTTAGGTAAATTTGTTTCCTAGGATTTCTTAGGTGATTTAGTCATCTTGGGAGCAGAGGACTATGATCTAGATCTTCATTTTGCTTATTTAATATACAAATAAATTTAGCCAAAAAAAACTTGCAGGTACTAACTGTTACTTAAAAAGTTAGAGTGGGTGAGTGTTATTATAATTATTTAGAGGAGGTATCATTGTATTTTACTCATATTTTTATACTTCTAGGCTATGTTTGTTTGCAAAGATTACACTTGAGATAAGATTATTAATTACAAGTATCTTGTTTATTTTTAAATTTGAGATTGAGATTATTAATTCTGGGATTATAAAATAGTTTAAGATGTGAGATTATTTAATATCACGTTCTACATGATATTATAATTCATACCATTTGGGATTAAAAATTGTTAGACAAAATTAATCTCAACTATTTTTTAAAATGACAATAATATCTTACAATTTTTGTTATTATTACTGACAACTTAAAACTTACTAGTTCAAAGATTAAATAATTTTTTTTTCGCGGGAGGGGGGTTGGGGGTGGGCAGAGTGGGGGGTACAGTGTACATATAATCACTGAATATTATTTTTTGAGGAAGGATGGAGGGAGAGGGGTGGGGGTGAAGGATGGGCGAGAGAGGGTGTATACATAATCAGTAAATATTTTTTTTGGGGGGTGGGGGCTATAGGTTGGGCGAGGGTTGGTGTAAACATAATAAGTAAATATTATTTTTAGGGGTAGGGGGTGGGGGTGGGTTGGCGGGGTGGGCAGGGTGAGGTTGTATACATAATCAATAAATATTTTTTTTTTTGGGAGTGGTGGTGGTAGGGGGTGTAACATTCCATATTTTTAAATGTAAGTTATAAATATTTATTGATTTATATAAATATTTATTGGATGTGTTTATTATTGAATAAGTAATTGTTCAATTTGAATGAGTTGTTTTAATTAATTATTTATTTGTTAAATAATTAATGTGTTATGTGAATTGAGTTATGTGATTAAGTGATTTATTTAATAAATTATTATTTCATAAAGTGTGATAAATAACTATGTTATAAAGAGTTATTAAAATAAATTAAAGTCATTTTAATTTAGTTTTGCCAAACAAGGTATAAGTATATTAATCATTTAAATTTTTAATGGTTTGCCAAACAAAGCCTTATGGCTTTTGAATTTCTTTTGAATTTAAATTATTAATTAAATAAATAAAATATATATAATATATATTATTTTGGGTAACTGCTAAATTAATACGATCATTAGTTGAGCATCAGTTTTATACGCTTTAGTTTTAAAGGTAAGCGTTGGTTTTAGTTAATATTACGTATATGCTATTTTGGCTTAAGCCTAATCAACATTTGAAGTTTGTCTGAGATAGTTGAGAGAGAGACAGAGAGAGAAAAGCTCTGAGATTATCATTATCAGTGAACAACAAAGTTTTCTAAAATCAACAAAAGAGGTAGGTGCTTATAACCTTAAATTATGTGTGACACCTCCAAATCCGGGTACTTCGATTCCACAAAATTTGGTGTTCACTGTACAAGCATCATCTATCTATCTACCCATAAATAATATCAAACCATACAATAGATAGAAATCATAATAAAATCTCTTCCCTTAAGGGTTACATCAACTGAATCATAAATAAATCCCAGGTTACTCTAACCTTAAAACATCTGTGCGGAATTCTAAACAAATAAGTCTTAAACAACAACATAAGTCTTAAACATAAATACATCATCAATTAAAATAATAAGTCTTCATCACTTGCTAACTTTGCCCTTGCCCTTACTAGTGGAGGGTTCATCGCTTCTTTCATTTCTTAACTGCAATGTTATTATTAAGCAAGAGTGAGCACAAATGCCCACAAGTATAAAAATGAAATAACAGTATAATAACATGCGAATAAATCAAAGACGTCTGAATAAGAGCTCAACTTTTGAATCAAGAATGAATAACAAAAATCAAAAGAATTTTGAGGGTCATAAGACCTTGAACTATTTCCTAGGTTATCAAGGATTATACTTGAAACCTTTAACAGTCATAAGACTATGGACCTTCTTCTCGTACTTAGGGGGATCAGCCCTTAGTACCATACTGTGCACAATATCTTAATGCTAAAGCGTAATTAATCCCCTATACAGGGTTGTTCATCTCAGTTTGACATTCGAGTCCGCACCAAAGGAAGTTTGGTTTGGATAAATTCATCAAGGGTTCTGAAATTTAGAACGCTCATCAACTATGGACTAGTTGAATCAATAAGGTTCACTAGTCTAATAAGGTTCAACAATAACGATATTCAATTTGAATAATAATCTCAAACGTATACAATAGAACAATTATTGTATAACTGAATCATGCTTTGACAATATAAATAATCTGTAATATCATTCTTGAACTTGAATAATAGAAATGATAACTTATTCAAGGTAATTAATAATCTTGAAAAATATTAAGAAGTAGGGTTAAGAAACTTGCTCGACATAAAAGTAATGTTTAAGTTTAAATAAACTTGCTCAATAGAATGGAGTTAGGGATAGGATACTTGCCTCGTGCGTAGATTACACTTTAACTAAGCACGTTCTTTGAATTAAATCCTACATACCATTCACATTCAATACCAGTTAATTACTAACTAATCAACATAACCCATTCTCGTTGTCTACTTTAATTATTGACTAAACTTAGTCAAATTAACACGTCACATAATTTATACTTCATGAATTATCAAACTAATTATGTATTTAATAATTCAATTCACATGTAATATTTTATTACATGTTAAACAACTATTTTATCATCTCATAATACCTCTAACATGATTACATGTTCATTACATCAATCCACTAACACTTGTTAGACTTTAACATTTTAAAAATACATTTCTGACATTTTCTGGAGAGTGGCGCTGCGGCGCCACTAATGTACTAAGAAGTCGCGCTGCGGCGCGGTGGCGCTGTGGCCGGGCCCTTGGCGCTGCTGCGCTATGGCGCCGTGGCTTGGGTCTTGGCGCTGCGGCGCAGTGGCGCTGCGGCGCGGGACTTCAGTTCTGGAGTTGGCGCCGCGGCGCGAGAGTCCAGAAACTGATTCTCAGTTCGCGAAGAACACAGAGTTCAGCGAAAACAACACATTTTATCACTAATTTCACCAATTCACAAATACCCACATGTTATAATTCATGTATAATCATAACCCAACATATATAAAGTGATTTTAACCAATTAAAACACATAATTACATAATTAAAACATGTGAATTCACTGACTTTAATGTTCTTGGTGGTTTTTGAATATAAAATATATAATTTAACACTACGGATTCGTTATAACACCGAATCCGTTTGTTTAAGGCTTAATCTCTTCGTGTTAACGTACATAACAACTTACAAGTGTAAAATTTAGGGATAATATATGATCAATACATCAATTATCACGTATAAGGCCATATGGCCATATCACGTACTCTGTTTATTTTGAAATAACAAGTCATCAGATTACTACACTTAGGGTATGGGATCATGCAATATATATATAAAACATGTTAAGCTACTCTTATGATTACATTTATACTCATAATTGTTACCCTCTTCAACCATAGAAACTCTACAGAGGACTTAAGCCATAATTATGAAAACTTTAAAAAGACGTAGAAATAGAATTTGGGAAAGAAGAGATTACCCAAAGCGTAGTGTGGATTTTAGTAAGAGATGAATTCCTTCTCAATCACTGGCTCACAATTCTCCTCAACAATTATCAGATTCTCTCTAACTAGTTTTATCAGACTTAGAGAAAAATAGAAAAGAAGAAGACGTCGATTGAAATAGAACTGACGCGCATACTAGTCAGTTAACCCAGTCATGGGTAACTGCTAGTAACCCCCCCTAAAGCCACGTTTGGCTAGCCTTAAAGGCTTAAACTCAATTAATTTAATAAACTCTTTTATTATATCGTTTAATAAGTGTCACACCCAATTGCACAATAATTCATATATCTTATTTAATTTAATATAAATAAAATATAATAATTTCTCTTAAATTCACATAGTCATATAAATAAATATCTCATTAATAAATAATATCAATTTATTAATTCTCTAATTAATAATTAAATTAATTAAATAACATCATGTTTAATTAAATTATTTCATTTAATTCAATAAGCTCACATAATCATATACTTGAATAATAAAAATTCTCTACATTAATTTAATAAATATAACACATAAAATTAAATTAATGTACCACAATTGCATCAATTAATTATTTAATCTAATAATTAAATCCTTGAAAAATATTTATTTAATTCAATAAATATTTAAAATTAATTTACAAAATTCTCGTTCGTCACATCTTTCCCCCCTTAAAAGGATTCTGTCCCCAGAATCACGACTCAATAAATTCGACCCGTTACATTCTCCCCCCTTACAAAGATTCTGTCCCCAGAATTGCATACACATAATTAAGTAAATAAATGAGGGTAATTCTTCATCATATTCTCTTCGAGTTCCCACGTAGCTTCTTCAGCGTTGTGGTTCCTCCAAATTACCTTAACAGAAGGTATAACTTTATTTCTGAGAACTTGTTCTTTTCGGTCGACAATTTGGACAGGAATTTCTTCATAAGATAAGTCTTTCTCAAAATGCAGGGGTTCGTATTCAATTACATGCTTGTAATCAGGTTTGTAAGGTCGTAACATAGAAACATGGAAGACGTTGTAGATATTCTCGAGTGCTGGAGGTAAGGCTACCTCGTACGCAACTTCTCCAATTCTTCTCAGTACTTCAAAGGGTCCAATAAATCTTGGGCTCAATTTTCCTTTCTTTCCGAACCTAATCTTTCCCTTCCAGGGAGAGACCTTCAAGAAGACATAACTACCTGATTCAAACTCGATATTTTTACGATGTGGATCTGCGTATTTCTTCTGTCGATCTTGAGCTGCTATCAGTCGTGCTCAGATCACTTTGACTATTTCTGCTGTCTGCTGTACCAATTCTGGCCCTAGCAATTACTAGCGTGATAACTGTTGTTGTAGCCGAACTCTACCAACGGTAGGTGATCATCCCAATTTCCTTTGAAGTCCATCACACAGGCTCGTAACATATCTTCTAGTGTTTGAATCGTTCGTTCGCTCTGTCCGTCTGTTTGAGGGTGGTAAGCTGTACTCATTCGCAGTTGTGTACCCATGCATTCCTGAAGACGTTTCAAGAAATTTGATGTGAAGCGCGGATCCCTATCAGAAACAATAGACACCGGCACTCCGTGCCTCGAAACAATCTCTTTCACATATAATCTTGCCAACTGATCTAAGTTAAATCTGATTTTGATAGGAAGGAAGTGCGCGGATTTCGTCAGTCGGTCAACGATAACCCATACTGCATCGTAGCCTTTCTGAGTCGTCGGAAGGCCAACCACGAAGTCCATCGTAATATGTTCCCATTTCCATTCTGGGATCTCCAAAGGTTGTAGCAATCCACTCGGTCTCTGATGTTCTGCTTTAACTTTCTGACATGTCAGGCATTTGGCAACACATTCTGCAACATCACGTTTCAAATTCGGCCACCAGAAATGTTGTCGAAGATCTTGGTACATTTTTGTACTACCAGGGTGAATCGAATATCTTGAACTTTGAGCCTCACTCAAAATTTCTTCCTTAATTTCTTGTACTGGCGGAACCCAAATTCTGCTTTCAAATCTCAATATTCCTTCCTTATCCATCTTAAATCTTGGTTCGGTTCCTTCAGATATCTTCGATGTTACCTTTTTGCATTCATCATCCTGAAGCTGAGCCTCCTTCACTCTATCTAGTAGAGTTGTACCAGATTGCATCTGAAATAGCTTCTCATCAATCTCCATAGGATACTTCACTTCTAACTCCAGTTTCTCCATATCTGCAATTAGCTCCTGCTGAGCAGTCAACATCATCAATTTCTCACGACCCTTTCTACTTAAGGCGTCGGCAACCACATTAGCCTTACCCGGATGGTATAAAATCTCACAGTCATAATCCTTGATTAATTCCAACCATCTTCTTTGACGCATATTCAAATCTTTCTGTGTAAAAATATATTTCAGACTCTTGTGGTCCGTATATATTTCACACTTCTCTCCGTATAGATAGTGCCTCCAAATTTTCAAAGTAAAAACAACTGCAGCTAACTCCAAATCATGGGTTGGGTAACCCTTCTCGTAATCCTTCAACTGTCGTGATGCATACGCGATAACTTTACCGTTTTGCATCAGCACACAACCAAGTCCTTTATACGACGCATCACTAAACACCACAAAATTGCCTGTATTATCTGGAAGATATAACACAGGTGTTGTACTCAACCTCTTCTTCAATTCTTGAAAGCTCTCTTCACACTTCTCCGTCCAAACAAATTTCACAGCTTTTCGAGTTAAATTCGTTAACGGAGTTGCGATCTTAGAAAAATCTTGAATGAATCTTCTATAATATCTCGCCAATCCAAGAAAACTTCTTACTTCTTACGGCGTTCTCGGCTGATCCCAATTAATCACGGCTTCTACTTTGGATGGATCTACCGAAATTCCATCTTTATCGATTACGTGACCAAGAAATTGTACTCTCTCGATCCAGAATTCGCATTTCGAAAATTTAGCATACAACTTCTCCCTTCTCAATACTTCCAATGTTAACCTCAAGTGTTCTTCATGTTCTTCTTTGGTTTTAGAATATACCAAAATGTCGTCTATAAATACCACCACGAATTTGTCCAAAAACGGCTTGAATACACCATTCATTAGTCCCATAAATGCTGCAGGAGCATTTGTAAGACCAAACAACATTACTAAAAACTCATAATGACCATATCGCGTTCGGAACGCTATCTTCGGTACATCCTCTGGCCTCACCTTCAGTTGGTGATAACCACTCCTCAAGTCAATCTTGGAAAAGTATTTTGCTCCCTTCAATTGATCAAACAGATCATCGATCCTTGGTAATGGATATCTGTTCTTAATTGTGACCTTATTTAATTCTCTGTAGTCAATGCAGAGCCTCATCGATCCGTCCTTCTTTTTCACGAACAACACCGGCGCTCCCCACGGCGATACGCTCGGTTGAATGTACTTTTTGTCCAACAATTCTTGTAGTTGTACCATTAATTCCTTCATCTCTACTGGCGCCATTCGGTATGGTGCCTTCGATATTGGAGCAGTTCCGGGTGCCAAATCAATCACAAACTCTACTTCTCTATCTGGAGGAAGTCCTGGCAAATCGTCTGGAAATACATCGACGAAGTCCCTCACAATCGGTATCTCATCTACCTTCGGGATCTCTTTTCGACTGTCGACTATGTAAGCTAAATATCCTACACAGCCTTGTCTTAATAACTTCCTGGCCTACAACATCGTCAGACAACTCGCTTGTCTAGGCGACTTGCTACCATTGTGACCTTTGACGGAGTCATAAGGTTAATACGCTTCTTTTGGCAGTCAATTACAGCCCCATAATTGGATAGCCAATCCATACCCAATATAACGTCGAATTCCCCCAAACGAATAGGGATAAGATCTACGATCATGATATTACCCTTAATATCCACCCTACAGTTCTTAAACACGTACTTAACAGGGATTATTTCTCTATTCGCAATTTCTATGTTCATGGGGTAATCCAATTCATCCATAAGCAAATCTAAACTATTAGCAAAGTCTTCGGATATAAAGGAACAAGTAGCACCCGAATCAAACAAAACGTAAGCATTAATTTCATTGATCGGAATGATACCTGACACCACCTCATGAGACTGGATTGCATCCTGCACCGTCATATTGAAAGATCTGGCGGTTGGTCGGTTTGTTGCAGGTGGTCCGGTGATGGTTAAGGTATTTCCACTGCTATTTCCCCGGTTTCCTCCTTGTCCTGATCCTCCCGATCCCTTCTTGGGACAGTCTCTTGCTAAATGATCTTTCGAACCACAGTTGAAACAAGCACCCTTCTTTGGGTTTGGACAATTTGGTGCTATGTGGCCTTCCTGACCACAATTGTAGCACACTCTCTTTCCCTTCAAACAAACTCCTAGATGTGCCTTGCCGCAAGTCGGACATGCTTCTATCTTCTTTTTCTGCCCTCCGTGTTGACTTCCAGCTGTCGAGTTATCCGTCCACTTCCTCTTCTGATTATTATTATTCCCAATATTACTTCCACCAGTCTTGTTATTACCTTCATTCTCACTCTTTTTCTTTTTCTGTTCTTGGTTGTACTTAGTCACTGCATCACTTCCTCCTTCCGCGAGAATGGCCTTTTCCAAAACTCCCGCAAACGTGTTAAGTTGAAACATTGATACCTTGCTGTATACCCAAGGCTTCAGTTCTTGTTCGAATCGTCTGGCTTTCCTCTCGTCAGTGTGTACTTGATACAGGGCAAACCTTGCCAACTAATCAAATTTAGCCGCGTATTCAGGCACGCTCATATTTCCCTGTTTCAGTTCCAGAAATTGCACCTCCATCTGATTCTGCGAACTAGCTGGGAAATACATTTCGAAAAACATCTCTTTGAATCTCTTCCACGTAATTACACCTTCACCTCCTCGCATCTTGTTTGCCTGCCACCAGTAGCTAGCCTCAGACTTCAGCATAAATGTCGCAAAAGCGGTCTTCTGATCTTCTCGAACCCTAGCAACGTCGAAAACCTTCTGTATTCATTCCTTATTAAATTGTGGAAATGATCTGTCTACGTGGATTACCGAATGGCAGGCGAAAATTCATTTGCAGATTCGTAATTTTTTTGACCCTTAAAAATTCTAGAAAAATTTGAAATGATAATTTGATGAATTTTCTAGATTGTGTCCAAAAATGGCGATTTTTGGATGTATAGATTAGGAGTTATGAATTTTATAGGAAAAGACTATTTTAAAAGTAAACCCTTATAACTCATTGTGGTTAACTCCAAAATTTGTAAAATTTTTATTGGGAGTACATATATATAACAGGAGTATACCCGGTAAATTTCGAAATTTTTAGACAAAAGTACAGTTTATGATAAATGTCTAAATATTCGGCAGTTTTGGCCATATGAAAAATAGTAAATGAATTTTAAAAATTCCGAAAAAAATATATATTAAACATGGGACTATATTCTGCTAAATCCCAGAAAAGAAAACTTTTTTGTACTGATTTGTTATTTTTAATGAAAATAATTTAGTTACGAACATATGAATTAAATATGATATGTGAAGTTAAAAAATTGGTCAATAGGATTTTATGGCTTGGAAATCTTATATAAGGTATATGCAGATTTTTTATAAGGGATTTGATCATTGGTGATTAAATCTTATGAGTATGACATTTTTGAATGATTAAATACATTATTTGGTAAAGTGTAAATAATTAAAATAAATTATTTATAAGTTTAAGAAATGATTAAAATATTGTTATAATATTAATGATATTAGATTATGGGATTATTAAGTGATTGATAACATTTGAATATTTTAAACTTTGGATAAATTTAAAGTCTTTAATATTTATCCTTGATTTCGTTTGATTAATGCTTATATTATTGTCATCATCCTCATGCTTATATTATGATGAAAGTCATATTTGGCTTACGTGCAAAGTTGGACTGTTGATTATTGGTTTAACAGTTGTATATCTTTGGCTTACGTGCAAAGATGAACTATTGATTGATGAGTATATTTGGCTTATGCGCATAGATGAACTGTTTATTAATATGATTATGACCAGAGATCATTCGGTATAATCATGACTCGTAATGTTATAGATGATGTGGTAAAACTCCTCATTGGCCCGTAGTGCATTGATAGACAGTTATTGGTATGATTATAACCAGAGATTATTCGGTATAATCATGACCATTGATGATTACATGAATATCCTTGGCCGTAGTGCAGGGATGATTCGATGATGTGAATTATTTATTAAGCTGAGTCTCAGCGATAAAATATTGATTATACACTTTTAATTCGTAGAAGATAGTAGATATCATGCTTTACTTGACTCTTCTAAAATACAGTTGTATGTCTTTGGCCTGTAGTGCAAAGATGAATTGTTAATGAATATCTTTAGCCATAGTGCAAAGATGAATTTATTAGTATGATTATGAGCAGGAATTGCGATTTGGTATAACCATGATTTTTGATGTTGATGGGTGATGAAAATTATCTTCGTCCTGGGTGCGAAGAGGAATTTAGAATCACAATTATGATTACGAGTTATTCATATGATTGTGGACATGAATTATTGATTGATGTTACATGGATAAAATATTATTGGTGGACTTTTAACATGGAGAAGATAATAGACCTGATGGTCTATTTGACTCTTCTAATGGATTGCTCGTTCCGCTGCAACTATGGTTGAAAAGTTTTATCATCTACTATATGTTCTAAATCTCTAATTTATTACTGATGAAGGCTATTGATGATGTAAATTATCTTTTGTCATGATATTCTTTACTGGGCTAGTTGTGCTCACCCTTTTTGCTTCACAATTCCTTTCAGGTAAAAAGAGTGTTGCCAGGTTGAGCGGGGATAACAGAGGAATAGAACGGTGGTCTATAGCTGTTGAGGTTCTCCCTAAATAGTATAAAAATAATTTTGTTGAGAACTTTAGATAAGTGCGTCGTATTGTATACATCATTTGATATTTAATTTTGGTGAACCGAATAGGGTGAGGTGAACCCAACTTTGGAAGGGTGTTTTACCACTAACATACAAGATGTCTAATGACATACAACCTCGTGTTATCATAAGACAGGGTTGTGCACATCCGCTTACTGAGTATATCTACGAGCACTACCTATATGATCTTGGAGTTTATTTAAAATATAATTTTTACTTGGAGACAACGGAGATAATTATATGTCAAAAGAAGACTCACCATTGGAAAGAAGATGATAGTAATCTTCTTGTTTTTCTTTGGGGACTTTTGGGTCAACCAAGGATAATTCTGTGGACATATGATATCTATTATAACCTAGACGCATGGTCTCCCATGTACGAAGGCTTCCTTGAGTATTTTCTAAATATTTTAATTTCTAAAATAATTATTGACTGTACCTTTATGTAAGGTACCATTGTAAGGTCTTGTGGTTAAGGCACCATGAGAGTTATATATATTTGTATTAAAACTCACAGCTTATCTGTTGTCGTACTCTGCACGACAGTTCAACAGTTGTATAAATGAAGTTTATATATTTGATTTTTATAGTGCGATATCTGGCGACTCAGAATGGTTCGTGTAGACCTATTTTGGGGGCATCACAGTGAGGGTGGGGGGTGGGAGTGGGAGGGTGGGTGGGCGGGGTGAAAATATATACATAATCAAAAAATATTATTTTTTTTGAGTGGGTGTGGGGGCGGGGGCGGGGGCGGGGGCAGGGGCAGGGCGGGGTTGGGTGGGGGGTGGGCTAGGTGGGAGTGTATACATAATCAGAAAATATTTTTTTTTTTGGTGTGGGTGGGATGAGTGGGATTTATACCCGCGAATCGGGTCCTTTATTGCTTAAGAAGTTACTTGATCTTCATAGATTTTATATAGCTTTTATATGATTTTAGTATTATTTTGCTTAACCAATTTGTTGCAGGGCGTAATAGGTCTTTTCCAGCTTTCAGGGGGGAAAAACGGTCAATTTCCCTACACTGGCGCTGCAGCGCCAATGCCAGGCTTAAACCTGGCGCTGCAACGCCACAACCTGGTCAACGTTGATGTCAGCATGGCGCTGCAGCGCCCCAGTTCCTTCATGAACTGGCGCTGCAACGCGACCTCTGATGTTTTTGGTGATGACGTGGCGCTGCAGCGCCAATACCAAGTTTACTCTCCGCGCCGCAGCGCCACCTCCGGTGCTCAGGCAGAGAAGAGCTGGTTTTGACCTAACTTAAAGGATAGACTAATATATATATGATAGGGGAGCCTTCTCACATAAGATCGGATAGTTCCCTCTCTGGGATAGTTTCTCTCTCTCTCTTAATTTCTCTCTCTCCATCTCTTAGATAATGCTTGTAAACATAGTTTAGTTAGATTAGGGGGAAGTTTGGGATTCCTTGGAGCTCAAGAGCAGTGAGCAATACGGATTGGAAAGCTTGAAAGAAGTGGTACTCTTGGTGACTGAAGAGCTTTGACATAGTTTATTCTTATCCATTTGTTTCCTTTTATTTTGTAATCCATAAATGTTGTCTTTATTGCTACTTATATTTTGTTCAAGAGCTATGAACTAATTATTGGTTCTAAGGTTATAATGGAACCCTTTGTTATTTTGATTTGAATGTCCTATCTCTTTGGTTGGCACCATATGGTTTGGTTTAATATATTCATGCTTAATGATTATTGCTAAGAAATTAGTGATGATTTTGGTCATCTATATGATGTTGAAAGAGGGATTGTAGATTTACACCGTTATATATTGGCATGTGATTATGAGTTGTCGACTTGTTTCGACTGCATAAGTTGTGTATAGAATAGACATATATATGTGCACCACGTGTGACCTAATTGAGAACTTAAGCTTTAAATCCTTGTTATGGTTAATTCACATAAACATGTGTAGGATTATCACCTAGCTTGGATGTTCTTTTATGTTCTATTCCCTATTGGGTGGATCTAGAGAGGATATGTTTGTACATACCTCGAAAGAGGTGTATGAGCACTTGTGTGTTCTTGGTCGACAAACTGTCATGACCATTAGACCAAAAAGAGAAGGGTTGGAAGTTTGATAAAGCATAGCACACCAGGTGTTTGACAAAATGCCAGTGTGGGGTGAAGTTAAGACCTTAGCTTGTAGCACCTTCGATACCATTCATTATCCATTTAATTACTTTGTTAATCAGATATAACTAGATTAATCACACTTCTATTAGTCTGCCGTTCGAATAAGACTTAAGCGATACAAAGTCGGTATTTGGTAAATATTATTGATAGTTCCTCGTGGGTACGACACTTTTCTTATCACTACTTGTTAGACCGTGTATACTTGCGCGTGTTTAGTGATCGATTTTTCGGACAACAAGTTTTTGGCGTCGTTGCCGGGGAACTATTATTCTAATATTGTCCAATATTGATTTCAATTAATTTAGTCTTAATTTGAACGTATATATATTTCTTTTAATTGTTTGATCTTCCTTTTTGTGTTTTTAAGTTTACAGGTTACGGACGATCATTGTTATCAAGGGCATTTTGAGAGGACGACACAACCAAGATCAGAAGAAGGACTAGAGAGATTGCAAGATAAAATTGCAAATCTCTTAAGGTTTTCTTACAATCTTGAGTGACGTCCACTCAGACTGCCTACTGTCAGGAACGAGCTGACATTGAGCCGAATTACTATCATCCAAACTGTTAGGGTTATCCAAACTCTTGGGACTACAGTCAAGAGCAGTATCATGATCTGAATTATTCCAATCCGAATCAATTTGAATATCAGTCTCCGCCGCAGTATAAGTGTTAGAGTTTATGCCCTAGAGGCCAATTATTTGATATAATTGCTTAACGTTTTGATATTATGTTTGATTGAATAAATGAATAATTTTATTATGGTTTTATTTACTACGTTATATAAATGTTAACATAATAAAAATCCTTAGAATAATGATACAAATTATATAGTTTCAAGTATGTGACTTGAACATGAGATTATATAATTATAATTAGTATCATTGTTCTTAAATGTCCCTAGTCGAGTATCATTATTGATGGGACAACAATGATGCATTAAGACTAGTATGTTGATTGACTGATGACCAAATCTCATTGGTCATAAATATATGAGATATTAAGTCAATGCATAGGTACATGTTAGAGAACGATGTAATGGACAGACCCACCATGAGAATTCTATATGGAGCATTATGCAAAGTGTCATTAGTAATTCTCATAGTGACAATGATGTAATAGTCCTCCGACCTGAAATCACTATATTACTACACGAGAATTTATGTACTTTGATATCATCAAATGTCACCTTTAATAGGGTGGACTATAAAGGTGATTATTGGGTACATCATGAATCGTGTGAGGAATATGAGTGATCTAGATGGAATTTAACCATCCTATATATTAGGGGTGATATCCATAGGCCTCTTGATTGAGTAGGACTATGATGCTCAAATAGTGATTTGTTTCATATAGTCCACTCATTGATCAACAAAAACTCAGATTAAATTATGAAGAGTATGACACATTCCATGACTCGAGTTTAATCTTGGATATTAAGGTTAAAAGGATTAAATTACATTGAAACATTAGTCACGAAAAGGTTGCATCGAATCATCGATCTTATTATTACTTGGGTAGTAGTGATGCATTACTAGATGCCGCTCACCGTTTATAACTTTATAATATGATTTTAAAGTTATTGCCAACGTAATAATAACCTATAGGATCACACACATAGAACGTAATTTAAAAGGGAATTAATTTAAATTTTAAAGATTTAAATATATTAATATGATTAATAGTATTTAAATTACGAATTTAAATTAAAAGGATAATTTGTATATATGTATATTAATTAAGTAAGACTTAATTAAGATATATATATATATATATATATAAATTTGGATTTTATGAAATTAGGTTTTGATTAATACATTTTAACTACTATATATATGATATATAGCAGCCACTTAGGGTATTATTAAAAAACTAAAAACCCTAGCCACTCTCAGAGAGAGACTAGAGAGAAACAGTTCTAAAATCCTCATCCTTGGTGGCTAATACCGCAGTTCCTTCTTCTGCAGATCGTAGGCCGATTCGTGGAGCGTTCGTGTGGATACCGTAGAGGCGCGATTCATTTGGATTGCTTTGGAGATTCGAGCGCATCAATTTAATTTTCATAATCGGTATAATTTCTAACCACTGAGTTAATTAATTTTCACATGGATCCTGTTTAGGGTTTCAAAATTGCTTTATATTTATTATATTTCCGCTGTGTGTTTCTGTCGAAACCCAACAGTGGTATTAGAGCTACTTGCGAAAAGATTAATTCAGATTACGTGTTTTAATTGTATTCGATATATATGATATATGATGATGCATGTTTACCGATATGAAGTTGAATATATGATATTCCGTTGTATGTGTATTCTGGTAATATATATGATGATACTGTTAATCGTATCTTTAATCGGTGTAATAACAATATAACTGTTCTAATCGGATTAGAAGCGTGAAGAATCGTTTTAATATGATTAATCGAAACTGGACATATATGATAAATTCTGGGTGTACTGTTATTCGTTTTAATATGATTAAATCGAAACTGGACATATATGATTTGTTATTATGGGTGTTTTGGTGGATTAAAATGTATGAATCTGAAACTGTTTCAGAGATTCGTATGGAAAAATTCTGCAATACAGATTGTAGTTCGAAAAAATTTTCCAGGGGCGCTGTCCCCGACCCCGCTGGCTGACCGGTCAGCGAGACCACCCACCAGCTGTCAGCCGGACCACCGCCAGGGGGGAGACCCCCCCGTCGTTGCGCACGATGGTCGTGACCCCAAATTTGTTATATATATATATATATATATATATATATATATATATATATATATATATATATATATATATATATTTAATTTTATATTAACTGTTATATGCTTATTGTGATATGCATGGTGCACTATGGCCTTTTTAACCCATAGGTTAGTGGTTTTGGTTTTGAAATACGGCTTGCATGTCGTGCCTTTCTATAAATTCTAATGTAATATTCTCTTCTCATCTAAATCCCCTCGAATGTAACTCGAGGTTTCTTTATGTCATGTAATAATCTGTAATTGATGAAGATGTCAAGATGGAGAACACAATGGAAAGATGATGATGGAGAGGAGGCACATGCTTGAGGAAGATCTAAGGAAGCTATTTATTTTAAGATCTTTTACCACCTTAGATTAACCTTCAATCTTTCATTAGCTTGAAAAGATTGACAGTGGATTGGGCCATAACTGTGACACATTTAATTTTGCACTTTATTTATGCTTGTATGCGATATGATATGATAAATAATGTGCATGCTTAATAAGATTAAAATTGGTGAGATCTAATTTTTTTTTAATAAAATCCCTCATTAAATTATTAAGTCTAAATCAGATGCCTTCCGATGAATAACACTCATCAAGACCTTGATCAATAGATGTAGGTTTGCCAAAGCAAAGTACCCTATTTATCTAGGTAAGATGCGATAGGATAATTGTAATATCCAAACTGTTAAAATTATTGGTCCCGACTTAACTAAGTTATCTCAATAGGATTGTGGACTTAGAGGCATAGAGTTTGGTTGGTACCATTAGATGGACTAGAAACAAATGTTGTTTATCAAACTATCCAAGGTTTATATATGATATAATTGACAAAAGGGTTGTCTACCTAAATAATTGTGTTTTAAGAGATTAGCCAAAGTTAACTTAAGTCATAATGAAATATGGATCTTGGCTCACTAGAAAGATTTAATAGAAAATGCTTTCCGAATTAATGGTGAGCGCTATTAATTTGAATAAAATAGTGAGAGGTATATTTTGAATATACTATTATCAATTACATAATATCAACTCTGCAATTTGACTTATTATTTTGGCACTTATAAATTGTAGATATCAATGGCAAACAACAACAACACAAGTAGTCTTTCACTACGATCAGTCCTTGAGAAGGACAAGCTGAGTGGGATTAATTTCCTTGACTGGCACAGGAACTTGAGGATTGTCCTCAAACAAGAGCGTAAGCTATATGTCCTTGATGGGCCCATTCCTGCAGCACCGGCTGTCACTGCACCATGTACGGAGCATAATGCTTACAAGAAGCATCAAGATGATGCTCTGGACGTGAGTTGTCTCATGCTAGCAACCATGAACGCTGAGCTTCAGAAGCAACATGAGTTAATGGATGCTTATGAGATGATCGAGCATCTCAAGAAATTGTTCGAAGGGCATGCTTGACAAGAGAGGTATGATATAAGCAAAGCGTTGTATTACTGCAAGATGGGTGAACGTGATCCAGTTGGTCCACATGTGCTGAAAATGATTGGGTATATTGAGTACCTTGATAGATTGGGTTTTCCAATCACTCCGGAATCCCAAACTGATCTTGTTTTGCAATCCTTGAACAGCAGCTACTCTCAATTTGTTATGAATTATCTTATGAATGAAATTGAGAAACCCCTTACTGAGTTGTTGAACATATTAAGAACTGCTGAGAACAACATGAAAAAGGCAGGACCCGCTCCCATAATGATGGTGCAAATGGGGAATGCTAAGGGAAAATGGAAAGACAAGAAAAAGATAGGATCTAATTCTGGTGCCAAACCTAATTCCAAAACAAAACAAGCTTTAAAACCTAAAGGTGGGGTGGCTAAAGAAGGTGATTGTCACTTTTGTGGAACACCTGGACACTGGAAGAGGAATTGTCATGCTTATTTGGAAGAAGTGAAGAAAAAATAAGGAAGTGTGACTTCTGATTCAGGTATATATATTATAGAAGTCAATTTGTCTACTTCTACATCATGGGTATTGGATACTGGATGTGGTTCTCACATTTGTGTTAATGTGCAGGAACTTCGAAGGAGTAGGACTTTGGCAAAAGGAGAGGTTGACCTACGAGTTGGGAATGGAGCAAAAGTTGATGCACTGGCCGTAGGAACTTATCATTTATCTTTGCCCTCTGGGCTAGTTTTAGAATTAGAAGATTGTTATTTTGTGCCTGCTATAAGCAAAAACATTATTTCTGTTTCTTGTTTGGACAAGAAAGGTTTTTCATTTATAATTAAGAACAATCGTTGTTCGTTTTACTTAAATGATATTTGCTATGGTGTTGCACAATTGTTTAACGGTCTTTATATTCTTGATTTGGAAATGCCTATCTATAACATAAACACAAAACGATTTATATCAAATGATTCAAATCCGACATATCTCTGGCACTGTCGTTTGGGCCATATAAATGAGAAACGCATATCAAAACTCCATAAAGATAGATTTTTGGATTCATTTGATTTTGAATCATATGAAAAATGCGAATCTTGTTTATTAGGCAAGATGACTAAAGCCCCTTTCACTGGACACAGTGAACGGGCTAGTGATATATTGGGACTTATACATAGTGATATATGTGGACCCATGAGTTCGTTAGCAAGAGGTAGGTTTTATTACTTCATTACATTTACTGATGACTTCAATAGATATGGATATGTGTATCTAATGAGACACAAATTCGAATCCTTTGAAAAGTTCAAAGAATTCAAGAATGAAGTTCAAAACCAATTTGGCAAAAGCATAAAAGCCCTTCGATCTGATCGATGAGGTGAATACTTAAGCCAAAACTTTGATGACCTTCTAAAGGAGTGTGGTATTATATCACAGCTCACTCCACCTGGAACACCACAATGGAATGGTGTGTCTGAGAGGAGGAATCGAACCTTGTTGGACATGGTACGATCAATAATGAGTCATGCAGATCTTCCAATAAGCTTCTGGGATTATGCCCTAGAGACAGCTGCATTCACACTTAACCGTGTTCCTACAAAGACGGTTCAGAAAACACCATATGAGATGTGGACTGGGAAACGTCCTAGTATGTCATTCATGAAGATTTGGGGATGCGAGGCGTTTGTAAAACGTCTGGATTCTGATAAGCTCGGACCCAAATCTGACAAATGTAATTTTGTGGGATACCCAAAAGAAACAAAAGGGTATTATTTCTACAAACCTTCTGAGAATAAAGTGTTTGTTGCTCGAACTGGTATTTTTCTAGAAAGAGAATTTGTCTCTAAAGGAAACAGTGGGAGGAAAGTAGAACTCGAAGAAATTCGAGAACCACAAAATATCATTGAACCTGAGTTGGAACGTGAGCAGGAACCACAAGAAATTGTGGAAAGTGAACCTGCTCAAATTACACAAGGAATTCATAGATCTGGTAGGACACGCCAAGAGCCCGAGAGATATTATGGATATCTTGTGACTCAAAACGGTGATGTGATGCTCATAGATCAGGATGAGCCTGTTTCCTACCAAGAAGCTATGAATGGACCAGATTCTGAGAGATGGCTTAAAGCCATGAGATCTGAAATGGATTCCATGTATACTAACCAAGTATGGACTTTGGTTGATCCACCTGAATGGGTAAAACCAATCGGGTGCAAGTGGGTTTTTAAGAAGAAAACCGATATGGATGGTAATGTACAAACCTACAAAGATCGACTAGAAGCAAAAGGTTACAAACAAGTTCAAGGTGTTGACTATGATGAAACCTTCTCTCCAGTGGCAATGGTTAAATCCATCAAGATCTTACTTGCTATTGCAGCCTTTTACGATTATGAAATCTGGCAGATGGATGTCAAAACTGCTTTCCTTAATGGAAATCTCCTTGAGGATATGTACATGACACAACCTGAGGGATTTGTCACTCCAAAGGATGCTGGAAAGGTATGTAAGCTGCAGCGATCTATTTATGGATTGAAGCAAGCCTCTCGGAGTTGGAATCTTCGATTTGATGAAGCAGCCAAAGAGTTTAGTTTTATTAAAAATGAAGATGAACCTTGTGTATATAAGAAGGTTAGTGGGAGTCACATTGTATTCCTGATATTATATGTTGACGACATATTAATTATTGGGAATGACATTCCTCCATTACAGGCTGTAAAAACATGGTTAGGAAAATGTTTCTCCATGAAAGATTTAGGCGATGCAGCCTACATTTTAGGTATCAAGATTTATCGAGATAGATCAAGAAAAATGATCGGCCTAAGTCAGAGTACATATATTGATAAAGTGCTGAAACGGTTCAGCATGCAAGAGGCAAAAAGAAGACACTTACCAATAACTCATGGTGTAAAGATCTCTAAGGCCCAATGTCCTAAATCACTAGATGATGAGGAGCGTATGAGAAAAATCCCTTATGCTTCGGCAATTGGATCTATCATGTATGCAATGATATGTACTCGTCCGGATGTCTCGTATGCTTTGAGCATGACGAGCAGATACCAGTCGAATCCAGGTGATGGTCACTGGACAGCAGTCAAGAATATCCTCAAGTACCTAAAAAGGACTAAGGATTCATTCTTGGTATATGGAGGTGAAGACGAACTGGCAGTAAAGCGTTACACAGATGCTAGTTTCCAGACTGATAATGATGACTATAAGTCTCAGTCAGGTTTTGTATTTTGCCTTAATGGTGGTGCTGTTAGTCGGAAGAGTTCGAAGCAAGAAATAGTAGCCGATTCTACAACAGAGGCTGAGTATATTGCTGCTTCTAGTGCGGCCAAGGAGGCTATGTGGATTAAAAAGTTCATCACTGAACTTGGTGTTGTTCCAACCATTGTTGATCTGATTGCTCTATACTGTGATAATAATGGAGCAATTACACAGGCTAAGGAACCCAGATCTCACCAACGATCCAAGCATATACTTAGGCGGTACCATCCAATCCGGGAAATCATTGATAGAGGAGATGTACATATAGGAAGAGTGCCAACAGATGATAATGTTGCAGATCCACTGACCAAGGCTTTGTCGCAGCAGAAGCACGACGGTCACACTAGTTCCATGGGTATTAGATACATGAGTGATTGGCTCTAGTGCAAGTGGGAGACTGTTAGAGTTTATGCCCTAGAGGCCAATTATTTGATATAATTGCTTAACATTTTGATATTATGTTTGATTGAATAAATGAATAATTTTATTATGGTTTTATTTTCTGCGTTATATAAATGTTAACATAATAAAAATCCTTAGAATAATGATACAAATTATGTAGTTTCAAGTATGTGACTTGAACATGAGATTATATAATTATAATTAGTATCATTGTTCTTAAATGTCCCTAGTCGAGTATCATTATTGATGGGACAACAATGATGCATTAAGACTAGTATGTTGATTGACTGATAACCAAATCTCATTGGTCATATATGAGATATTAAGTCAATGCATAGGTACATGTTAGAGAACGATGTACTGGACAGACATATGGAGCATTATGCAAAGTGTCATTAGTAATTCTCATAGTGACAATGATGTAATGGTCCTCCGACCTGAAATCACTATATTACTACACGAGAATTTATGTACTTTGATATCAATAAATGTCACCTTTAATAGGGTAAACTATAAAGGTGATTATTGGGTACATCATGAATCGTGTGAGGAATATGAGTGATCTAGATGGAATTTAACCATCCTATATATTAGGGGTGATATCCATAGGCCTCTTGATTGAGTAGGACTATGAAATGCATGGCCATGCTCAAATAGTGATTTGTTTCATATAGTCCACTCATTGATCAAGAAAAACTCAAATTAAATTATGAAGAGTATGACACATTCCATGACTCGAGTTTAATCTTGGATATTAAGGTTAAAAGGATTAAATTACATTGAAACATTGGTCACGAAAAGGTTGCATCGAATCATCGATCTTATTATTACTTGGGTAGCAATGATGCATTACTAGATGCCGCTCACCGTTTATAACTTTATAATATGATTTTAAAGTTATTGCCAACGTAATAATAACATATAGGGTCACACACATAGAACGTAATTTAAAAGGGAATTAATTTAAATTTTAAGGATTTAAATATATTAATATGATTAATAGTATTTAAATTACGAATTTAAATTAAAAGGATAATTTGTATATATCTATATTAATTAAGTAAGACTTATATATATATATATATATATATATATATATATATATATATATATATATATATATATATATATATATATAAATTCGGATTTTATGAAATTAGGTTTTGATTAATACCTTTTAACTACTATATATATGATATATAGCAGCCACTTAGGGTATTATTGAAAAACCAAAAACCCTAGCCACTCTCAGAGAGAGACTAGAGAGAAACAGTTCTAAAATCCTCATCCTTGGTGGCTAGTACCGCAGTTCCTTCTTCTACAGATCGTAGGACGATTCGCGGAGCGTTCGTGTGGATACCGTAGAGGCGCGATTCATTTGGATTGCGTTGGAGATTCGAGCGCATCAATTTAATTTTTATAATCGGTATAATTTCTAACCACTGAGTTAATTGATTTTTGCATGGATCTTGTTTAGGGTTTCGAAATTGCTTTATATTTATTCTATTTCCGCTGTGTGTTTCTGTCGAAACCCAACAATAAGGTGACATCTCAAACCAATGAGACCTTTTCTATATACTCAGCACGAGAAGAAGAGAAAAGGCTTGAAGAGCTCCTCACCAACTTTATAGAGAAAAATGAGGTTCGAATGGCGAACTAAGATGCCTCATTGAAGAGCCTCGAAAGTTAATTGGGACAACTCATCAATGCCATCACAAATCCACCACAAGGCAATCTACCGGTCATAATCAATCTCAACGATGAATAAGTAGAGCATTGCACGGTGGATACTCAAGGAGAAGGTGATAAGTCTCACCAAGTTGTTGAGGGAGATGTTGAAATGCCAATTGACCAACCTGTGGAGTCTGAAGAAAGAAAAGAGAGGATCAACAGTGGTTGTATTGTCAAGACTAATGAAAAGTTGGAAACCACGCTCATAGTTGTGGAAACCCTGGAGGACCCACTAGCGCACAAGGATCGATTTCAGATTGATTTAAAAGGCGAATTAGTGGATAATTCCAGTGGTGAAAGATTCTTCATGCCGATGGGTGAAAAAAAAGGGAATGACCAATCATTCAAGTCTGCCATAAATTTAAAGGAGTTGACAAATAGGCGGCATGAAATGGTCATTTTCGCATATGAGCCGAATTGAACTGCAACGGAATAGTTAAGCCAACGACTTTAAAACAAGTGCTTAGCAAGGAGGGAACCCCATCTCAGTATCAATGTTTTTCTTTACTTATGTCTAGTTTATATTATGTCTTTTCTCTTTAGTTTGTTAACATTGCTGCTAGTTTAATTATTACTGCAATGTCGTATCTCATACGCATGTTTATCTAGTATTTTGCTATTGTGTATCTAGTCGTTAGAATTAAAATAGTTATTATGTGGTTTTTAATCATGTATGTTTGAATGTGTAGCGTATTCTCTTATCCTTGTCTTGGCATGTGCAGAAAACAGGTAGAAAACATTTATTGAAGGCAGGCGCCGCAGCGCCAGATTTTGCACTGCATCTCACCCTGCAGCGCCAATAAACAAGGTACAAGTCGCACCGTAACGCCACCAAAGAGCCCTACCTACTGCATTCTCGCGCTGCAACGCCATCAAATTGTCTATGATCCGTGTCGTAGCTCCACAAATGAGTATTATAACCTATTGTTTTCTCGCGCTGCAGCGCCCCTTAACACAGTAATACTCGCGCCGCAGCGCCAGGGGTAAGATTTTATTTTTTTTTAAAATAGTCTGAAGCCAGCAGTTAGGCCATTCCCCTTTTCTCTCTTGACAGATTCGACAGCCTAAGCCAGCCCAAGTAAACCAAAACTCGTCGCCTCACTTCTTAGACCCCTAGCCTTCGATCAATTCTACCCACAAGAACAATTCTTGCATCCTTCCCACAAGACCCCAATTCAGTTGCACGCAGCAGAAGGGGATCATAATTAAACTAGGGTTTTCCCACTCAAGGTATTTTCGGATTTCATTCAATCAGAAACATATTTTGATCGAATTGTTGGGATTTGTGCATTTCTTGTTATTTGTTTGGGTGATTTCCACTGACGAAAATTTGGGTAGAGCATTTTCAAGCAAAGGCTGTCAAAGTGGGTTTTTGGATTTGCACTCTAGGTGTTCGACAGATTGCTTGAACCAGAATTTGTTTTGTTTGGGCTGTTTTGACATTGGAATTTGTTGGGGATTATCTGGCCTAAGTTTGGGGGAGTGTGGGATTGAGTCTTCTGTTTTTGTTCAAACCAATTATTGCATTCGGAAATGGCTACAAAGAGGTAACGACTTAGCATCGGTGGCTCCTCATCCGCAGCACCACAGAGTTGGGACAAAACCAAATTCGTTAGTGAAGATACGGTACAAGAACTCCTTTGCCATACAAAATTTGGTTCCTGAACGGGGTTTACAGCCTAATCAAACAAAGGATGGCGAGCTGGCGGCCATGATCCTTGGACGTAAGTGGGTGCACTTCACAAAACCACCCGAGTCGGCTATCGTATCTGTGGTTCATGAGTTCTATGCAAATGCCAGTGTTGATGGTCTTGCTGTTGTTCAAGTCAGGGGGCGATTCATGGCGTTTGGAAGCCAAGGCATTAATGCACTTTTTGCGACACCTAGGTATGATGGCAAGGACTATTTGGAGCAGGGGCTTCGTAGTTATGACTTGAACGAAATTGTTAAGAGGCTCTGCAAGCCTAGAACAACATGGAAAACCAATGACATGACATGTGAGAAGACCAGTTTCCCGCACCATGCACTCAGTCACTATGGGAAGGCATGTTACAGTTTTATATGTGCCAACATGATCCCTACTCGTCACCTTAGCGACGTGACTAAGGATAGAGAGATCCTATTATTCGTCATTGTCACGGGTTTGGACGTGGATATCGGAGTTCTCATTCATGAGTCCATCCTGAAGGCGATCAAGAGTACCACCTCTACGGGACTTCCACATCCATTCTTGATCACCCGATTGTGCAAAAGGGCAGGTATTCAATGGGGACCAGAAGAGATAGCCTATTATTCGTTATTGTCAAGTTCTTGTTGGCTTTACTAATAAATTAGTATATTTTATTGACAACAATCAAGTCCTTCACACCACTTACATATCCTAACAGTTTAATAATATACAATAAACTAATATGTAAATATAATATTTACCGAGTGTTAAAACCATACATGACACATATGAATAACTTATGTAACGACCCCAAAATTCATACAATTTAATTCTCGACTTCGGTCGTTAATAATACATTCAACCTCTAATTTTACATCATTAAACGATAATACAACCATTGAAATTTGCGGAATAATTAAAATTTTCTATTACAAACTATCCTCGTTCCCAAAACCTTCAACCTTTATATCTAAATATCTCAGAATCATTTTAATACTACAATAGTTTGCATTCGCAAAACAATATTACAATTCAACATTAATACATTATTCGAAACCTTAAACATGGTTCAAATAATAACACAACCAAAGTATATAAATCTTCAAGTATCACATCTGATTCATGTCTTTCAAGTAACGCATAACTTTACCTTGAATCTTGAACCTGCAAAAGTGGTTATTTGTAAGGTTGAGCTCGACAGCCCAGCAAATTTAACAGTCTATCATGTTTCACATAGCACACAATTCATGCATTCTACATTTCTAATTTATCGAGTTACATTATATAACATGCATGTGCTATCACATATCACATATAAATTGAGTTCCATAACCCAATTAACTTGGTCATATTTTGACCTTAACAATTCATAAAGCATGGTATGTAACTCACCACATAATCACATTTAGTCCACAAACATAATAGAACTGAAAAACTTGCCTTGGATGTTGTTTAATGTTTATAACTTATCTGCGCTGTGATGATCCTACACAAATTGAGGATACATACATGTACATATTAGTTTCACATACAAAATTCACGTACTCAATGTAAACTAATTTTATTTAACTATAATATTTTGTTCTTGTCTTAAAACCATTCTATGTTTCTTTAGAAACTTTTGTTCGTTATAACCTTTTTACGCCCAAAAGATTCTCTCATGGATTTAGTATGTAAATACTTTACGTAACAAAACATAAACCATTTATATCCCATTCGTTTTATATTACTAGGTTCAATATAATTTCAAAAGGCAGCAGCCCCTCACCTTTGACACCCATTTCGCGGTTTAATAGCTTGCAATTTACTTATCTAATCGTAAGGCATTTTTTTTTAGTATGTTTTTCATGGCATACAAGACTATTTTTAAGAAATACTAACCTCTCATTTCGGGTTTGTTAAGTAGTCTAAAAAGCGTGCCAAAAATTGACGTTCATAGCAGTCTTCAATTTTTTTTCCCAGCTTTACCCTCTTTCGCTAAAACAGTCATAACTAATTCGTTTCAAAACATTTTTGAGCGATTCTTGAGCCCACGCGAAGCTAACTTCCGACGTTACAACTTTCATTCTTTGACCATTTCCAAATTCAAAACACAGAATTCCGAAAAATTCGTTCAAGGTGACTGCCCCGAGTTGGTTAGACAGTTTTGACGCGACTACTTTGAATGGTCATAACTCTTTGCTCCGAAGTCGGAATTAGTCCGTTCCAGAGTCTATGGAAAGCTAATTCAGTGTACTATAACATACCAAAAGCCCAGAAGTTTGTGGAAACATTAACTGATTGAAACAGTGTCCCGAATAGCACATCCCGCTGCTGACTTTTAGTTTGACAAATTCGACACATTTCTTTCTAATCACCGTAACTCCCTCATCCGAGGTCGGAATGAGGTCATTCCAAAAGCCTATGGCTTCCTAACTCAGTGCACTACAACTACCCAGAAACTCAGAATTTTTCAGGCAACATAGCTATTCCATAATTTGACACTATAGTCACTGTTCATTCAATTTTCATTTCTAGACATGGTTTACTAAAATCTTCACCACGGATTCATTTTAACTCCGTTTTGGTTCATTCAAGTTAGGAAATCTTCATAACTTAGAGGGATATAACATACAATCATCAAATTAAGCTTTTAGACATAAATCAAAAGCACAAAGGATCCTCAAGCTCAGTCCCAAAAACTGTCCAACAAGGTTCTTTGTAAATCTTTTATTTTGTGAGTTTTGGTTACACTTGGATGATGTTAAGGTTTCATATCTCTAATTACAATCATTATAACTCATTTACATAATCAATTATAAGCCAAAATAAACATAGTAAACTAACTAGTTTTCTAACAAAACTAACTAAACTTCCAAAATACAAACTTTAACTAGCAAACTAAATACAATATTTAAAATAATAACATTACCAAAAATTAAATAAGAAACATACCCGAAAATACGAATTCCACAAACTGAATACGTACTCGACCAAAATTTAACTAAGAGAAGATCTTTATAAAAAGTCCTCCCACAACAAAGCCTTTCTCAAAATTGGAGGCCTTATTGTTGGTGAATGAAACAAAGGATCAAGCCCTTCTATTTATAGGTTTAGCAAAGGGTAAAGTTCTCAATTTAGTTGATGTGGGACTTGGTTTATACTAATTCTAATTTGTTTATACTAATTTTTCCTATTTTCAACATACTGAGTGTATTCATTCATCAAGAATTCGTTTCTTAACCAATTCGATCCGTTCAAGTTGCGTTGTTTTCGTTTTATAGAGGAGAACAACAATCATCTTTCAATTTAAAGTTTTTATCATGAATTCATCATCAACTTTAGTCCCAAAGTACACCAAAACACACATTACAATCAAAACCCAAATTCCTCTTCTTTAGTATAAATACATGAATTTGATTTCTGAAAATTTGTTTCTAGATGACCACTATCAAATTATAAATATCTAATAACATATATAACATCGTAACCCACAAATTCATTAACCAAAACTCCAATTTTAAAAGAAACTTAAGAACACATAAACTAGAAATATAAACTAGATTATATACATTTAATTCCTTAAGAAATAAAATTAACCTTATTAGTAAAATTATAATTTCTATTCAACAATTATAATCATAACATTATTTAACAAATTCTCATTATTTAATTAAATTAGAATATTACAATTATACTCGCGTAATAAAATACATATAAATCTCATCTATTTTATCACACTTAAGTAAACTATCTCATACCAATTTTCATCAAATATTTATTAATATCATAAATATTCATCTAGTTCCATAAAGTTTCCAACTAAAATATTTAATGTACTTAATAAATATTTTACTCGCATTATACTAATATTTATATTTTCATGCAATATATTACCTTCTCACTTTATTAAATCAATTATACTTGTATTAATTCACTATTTTAATTAAGTGAATTATTCACACTATTTATGAAACTTAACTCATAATAATTTCCATTGCCCACAAGGCATAATAATTAAAATTATATTATCTCATAACATAATTTCAACTTAATTAAATTAACTAATATTATTTAATTTCTTTTATAGTTTAATTACCTATTAAATCTCACATTCTCCAACATATGAATATATAATTCTCTTCACACCAAATCATATAATTTAAAATATATACACCTCATAATAAGAATTTTAATTATTAAATTATTATTTTAATAACTTATAAAAATTCGGGTTGTCACATCCTTCCCTCCTTATAAGGATTCCGTCCTCGGAATCAAAGAAACCTCCCTTACTCGGTTTTCACCAAAAAAAAAAAATTTCAAAATCTACTCGGAATATTACATTCACCCTTTCTTCTAAGAATTTCGTCCTCGAAATTTTATCTATTAATCTTTATTCATTCAATCTATCAAAATAGATTTTACGTTAATAATTTATTCAATCATTGGGTTCTATAATCACTTTCTTTCCACAAAGATCTTTCTACAATTATTAACTTTTCTATTAAAAGTTTTACATTATTCTTTGATAACTCATCTCCTTCTCATATCAACACTTCTTTTCTCACTTATTCAATATATTCATCATTCAGTGTCGCATTCTACGACTTACTTTTTTCTAAGGAATATCATCCTTACCACATTCGCCTTTTAGAATAGCAAGAATCTTCCATAATTGCTCAATAATTAGGAAGTAGTATGAATAACTCAGGAATTTAAAATATTCAAATCATGTTGAGGGGTCACAAGACTGTGAACTCTATTCTCGGTTTACTAGTGCTTCAACTTAATCCTTCACACTGCAAACCAGAATGTTTATCAATCACAAAGACTGAAAACACCCTCCTTACGTACACTAGGTGGCCAGCCTATTGTACCACTACGTTGGGCCGCAGCGTAGTGTTTTGTAACGACTATATGCGTTACGCTCGGAACCATTGTCCCCGAAAACATGTCCCCTTATAGGGTTGTTCACCTCAGCTTTTCAACATCTAAATCCGCACCAAAACAATTTGGTTTGGCTTAACTTTTCAATAAACACTTGAATTTCATGAACATCTTTCAATATTCGTCTAGCTGAATCAAATAGCATAGACCTCTACAACAATTCGAACATCAACTGAAATATACATATACATACATACATATGAATTCTCATATCTCAAAGAAATCTCAAAAATCTTTTTATGACGTCATGATACCGCACTGTATTTACAGTCCGTTGAGGATTCCGTCATTTGGTGATTTTATCATACTACATCATACCATAGTGGGCTGACGATCCTTAGATCACATCCAACACTAGGTAATACTGCATTGATGACTCCATCGTTTTTATCATCCTTGCACCAGGTTACATGATGCATTAATGATATAAAATACATTTTGATATATTGTAAATAATTTTTGTCTAGCCGAAGCAATTAGCATATACATACGAATAACAGTATTGTTGTTAAAACTCACTGGTTCCATCATTTGATCCAATGTTTTTCAAGAAAATAGAAGTGTAAACATCAGCACGAAGTCAATAAATTTCGAAAGTCTAGCATAGCTAGTAGATTTAGATTACCTATGCTTCCACCATCAACTTCACTTTCTATAATGATCCATTGCTTAATAGGTCTATCTATTCCTATCATCCTCAATACTCCATTTACACTTATCTATACCCAGTTCGTCAAACTTACCACACGTTATGAGTTCAGGAACTTTCCACAATCATATGAGTTTAAGAACTTATCCTAGTCAGACCATAGGCGTCCATTCGCTGAGGGGTTCAAAATCATACCATATAATTATGAGTCACGAACCTACCATAAGTATGAGTTTTAAGAACTCGCACTTAACCTTATAATATTCACTAACTATACTCTACCTATCTGTTATACACATGAGAAAAGAATCACCTTCTCAACAAGCATATAACAAATAGCGCGACACAAACATTCCAATGATTATTAATGTGATAAACTGAGTGCAAGCACAAAACCCTCGCCCATACAAAGGTTTGTACAACTCAGCCATCACATGAGACCTCAATTGAAATCCCACCTAACTCTATCTTGCTTATAACTTGCCCTTTGCTCGATACGAATTCCTCGTATCACATCATCTATAACTTCTCGTGAGTTATCTCGTACTATTTCATAGTACTCCATCTTCATAGCATTAAGCTATAATTATTCAAATATTATAGATCATCTTTCTTTTATAACTTAAACAGACCACGTCGTGATCTTATTCTATAATCATCTGCCTTAAAATTCTTTTCTTAACTCGTGATCGTTTTGTTTTATGATCCTCTTTCTTTCTCTTTTTCATCATTTACTACATTACTCGTTATTCTGGCTTTTGGAGTTAGGAAACTCCCATTTCTTATCTTTATATCTCTTAGATTCTTCTTTGAATCTTCTTGTTTATATAAAGAAAAAAAAATTTAATTTAAGAATTTCTAACATCATTTACATCGCTCAAAATTTGATTCGAGTTCTACACTTTCATCATACGTATCCATTTCTACACTTGGTACACATCGAGTCTCTAACAGTTTCAATATGGTACGCTGAGTGGTTTCCCACAAACAACCAACAAACTAGGTTACGAGTTACTAGTTCGTATATACCTCCGCTCTATGAAGGAATCGTTTAGCCCAGATACCATACACCAACTACTAAAGAGTACAATTGTACCATACTTAACTATAACTCTCTATTCTTAACTTCCTTACCATTCTCTTCTTATAGACATTGTCTATTTGTTATCACCTTACATCCTTATTATTGGAGTTGGGTAACCTCACATTCATATTCTTTATAACTCTGCGAGATTCTTCTTTGAATCATTTCACGCAAGTTTTATCCCTTCTTTATACGTTTCTTACATTACTTCTTATTGTTCAAACTCTATTTGAGCTTATTCTTTCATTATCTTCACCTTCCTTCCCTAAGGTTATAGCCTAAGGTACTCCTACCTAAGGTTTATAACCTACAGCTTTGATACCAACTGTAACGACCCCAAAATTCATACAATTTAATTCTCGACTTCGGTCGTTAATAATACATTCAACCTCTAATTTTACATCATTAAACGATAATACAACTATTGAAATTTGCGGAATAATTAAAATTTTCTATTACAAACTATCCTCGTTCCCAAAACCTTCAACCTTTATATCTAAATATCTCAGAATCATTTTAATACTACAATAGTTTGCATTCGCAAAACAATATTACAATTCAACATTAATACATTATTCGAAACCTTAAACATGGTTCAAATAATAACACAACCAAAGTATATAAATCTTCAAGTATCACATCTGATTCATGTCTTTCAAGTAACGCATAACTTTACCTTGAATCTTGAACCTGCAAAAGTGGTTATTTGTAAGGTTGAGCTCGACAGCCCAGCAAATTTAACAGTCTATCATGTTTCACATAGCACACAATTCATGCATTCTACATTTCTAATTTATCGAGTTACATTATATAACATGCATGTGCTATCACATATCACATATAAATTGAGTTCCATAACCCAATTAACTTGGTCATATTTTGACCTTAACAATTCATAAAGCATGGTATGTAACTCACCACATAATCACATTTAATCCACAAACATAATAGAACTGAAAAACTTGCCTTGGATGTTGTTTAATGTTTATAACTTATCTGCGCTGTGATGATCCTACACAAATTGAGGATACATACATGTACATATTAGTTTCACATACAAAATTCACGTACTCAATGAAAACTAATTTTATTTAACTATAATATTTTATTCTTGTCTTAAAACCATTCTATGTTTCTTTAGAAACTTTTGTTCGTTATAACCTTTTTACGCCCAAAAGATTCTCTCATGGATTTAGTATGTAAATACTTTACGTATCAAAATATAAACCATTTATATCCCCTTCGTTTTATATTACTAGGTTCAATATAATTTCAAAAGGCAGCAGCCCCTCACCTTTGACACCCATTTCGCGGTTTAATAGCTTGCAATTTACTTATCTAATCGTAAGGCATTTTTTTTAGTATGTTTTTCATGGCATACAAGACTATTTTTAAGAAATACTAACCTCTCATTTCGGGTTTGTTAAGTAGTCTAAAAAGCGTGCCAAAAATTGACGTTCATAGCAGTCTTCAATTTTTTTTCCCAGCTTTACCCTCTTTCGCTAAAACAGTCATAACTAATTTGTTTCAAAACATTTTTGAGCGATTCTTGAGCCCACGCGAAGCTAACTTCCGACGTTACAACTTTCATTCTTTGACCATTTCTAAATTCAAAACACAGAATTCCGAAAAATTCGTTCAAGGTGACTGCCCCGAGTTGGTTAGACAGTTTTGACGCGACTACTTTGAATGGTCATAACTCTTTGCTCCGAAGTCGGAATTAGTCCGTTCCAGAGTCTATGGAAAGCTAATTCAGTGTACTATAACATACCAAAAGCCCAGAAGTTTGTGGAAACATTAACTGATTGAAACAGTGTCCCGAATAGCACATCCCGCTGCTGACTTTTAGTTTGACAAATTCGACACATTTCTTTCTAATCACCGTAACTCCCTCATCCGAGGTCGGAATGAGGTCATTCCAAAGCCTATGGCTTCCTAACTCAGTGCACTACAACTACCCAGAAACTCAGAATTTTTCAGGCAACATAGCTATTCCATAATTTGACACTATAGTCACTGTTCATTCAATTTTCATTTCTAGACATGGTTTACTAAAATCTTCACCACGGATTCATTTTAACTCCGTTTTGGTTCATTCAAGTTAGGAAATCTTCAGAACTTAGAGGGATATAACATACAATCATCAAATTAAGCTTTTAGACATAAATCAAAAGCACAAAGGATCCTCAAGCTCAGTCCCAAAAACTGCCCAACAAGGTTCTTTGTAAATCTTTTATTTTATGAGTTTTGGTTACACTTGGATGATGTTAAGGTTTCATATCTCTAATTACAATCATTATAACTCATTTACATAATCAATTATAAGCCAAAATAAACATAGTAAACTAACTAGTTTTCTAACAAAACTAACTAAACTTCCAAAATACAAACTTTAACTAGCAAACTAAATACAATATTTAAAATAATAACATTACCAAAAATTAAATAAGAAACATACCCGAAAATACGAATTCCACAAACTGAATACGTACTCGACCAAAATTTAACTAAGAGAAGATCTTTATAAAAAGTCCTCCCACAACAAAGCCTTTCTCAAAATTGGAGGCTTTATTGTTGGTGAATGAAACAAAGGATCAAGCCCTTCTATTTATAGGTTTAGCAAAGGGTAAAGTTCTCAATTTAGTTGATGTGGGACTTGGTTTATACTAATTCTAATTTGTTTATACTAATTTTTCCTATTTTCAACATACTGAGTGTATTCATTCATCAAGAATTCGTTTCTTAACCAATTCGATCCGTTCAAGTTGCGTTGTTTTCGTTTTATAGAGGAGAACAACAATCATCTTTCAATTTAAAGTTTTTATCATGAATTCATCATCAACTTTAGTCCCAAAGTACACCAAAACACACATTACAATCAAAACCCAAATTCCTCTTCTTTAGTATAAATACATGAATTTGATTTCTGAAAATTTGTTTCTAGATGACCACTATCAAATTATAAATATCTAATAACATATATAACATCGTAACCCACAAATTCATTAACCAAAACTCCAGTTTTAAAAGAAACTTAAGAACACATAAACTAGAAATATAAACTAGATTATATACCTTTAATTCCTTAAGAAATAAAATTAACCTTATTAGTAAAATTATAATTTCTATTCAACAATTATAATCATAACATTATTTAACAAATTCTCATTATTTAATTAAATTAGAATATTACAATTATACTCGCGTAATAAAATACGTATAAATCTCATCTATTTTATCACACTTAAGTAAACTATCTCATACCAATTTTCATCAAATATTTATTAATATCATAAATATTCATCTAGTTCCATAAAGTTTCCAACTAAAATATTTAATGTACTTAATAAATATTTTACTCGCATTATACTAATATTTATATTTTCATGCAATATATTACCTTCTCACTTTATTAAATCAATTATACTTGTATTAATTCACTATTTTAATTAAGTGAATTATTCACACTATTTATAAAACTTAACTCATAATAATTTCCATTGCCCACAAGGCATAATAATTAAAATTATATTATCTCATAACATAATTTCAACTTAATTAAATTAACTAATATTATTTAATTTCTTTAATAGTTTAATTACCTATTAAATCTCACATTCTCCAACATATGAATATATAATTCTTTTCACACCAAATCATATAATTTAAAATATATACACCTCATAATAAGAATTTTAATTGTTAAATTCTTATTTTAATAACTTATAAAAATTCGGGTTGTCACAACTTACACCTTTGAAATATAATCAGTAAACTATTAATAAACATATGAGTGAACAACTTGATGGAACTTAAAAACAGAACTCCGGATAATACACCGCAGCAATTATCTTTAGGTTGTAAAAGAGACAAATCCATACATATACTTTAATAACCTACTTGTATCAGTAAAATATCAATCTTTTGCTTCTTGATCTAACAAAAATAATATACGATCCTTCCTTCTCCCTTTCTCCGTAGTAACGGCTGCGTTTTTTTTTCCAGTCGGTATCAGGCGTAATGTTTAAGTGAATTAGGTTTTAAGTTTTTTTTTTCCTTATTATTTCTCCTAATTATAATAGGATTTTAATATTACCCACATATAGATTAAACTAAATTAGTTTTTAAGGCCCAATTTTAAAAGCTTAATTTATCCACACTTATTACTATTTATTAGCCTACATAAATTAAATGACTAGTTTAACTCAAATAAAAGATAAAGTCCAACTAAAATAATTTAAAAACAAACTAATTTTTTATTATTCAATATTTATTTATTTATTTATTTATGTTACTGGGTATTACATTATCTACCCCTTAAAAATGATTTCGTCCTCAGAATCAAAAGAATGAACGTACCTAATTATCAAAAAGATGTGGATACTCCGCTTGAATAGACTCCTCTATCTCCCAAGTAGCTTTCCGCTACGAATTATTTTACCACAAGACTTTAACAAAAGGAATTATCTTTCTCAATTTTAATTTAATCAGTTATTTAATTATCTACTAAAAGAATTTAATTTTCCAAACAAAACAAGGAAGAAAAGAGGAGAAAAAAAAGTCACTTACCTTTTTCAATTTAAATACAATTGTATAAAATAAAAGCAAGCTCAAGAGCAGTGAGCAGTACAGATTGGAAAGCTTGAAAGAAGTGGAACTCTTGGTGACTGAAGAGCTTTGACAGAGTTTATTCTTATCCATTTGTTTCCTTTTATTTTGTAATCCATAAATGTTGTCTTTATTGCTACTTATATTTTTTCAAGAGCTATGAACTAATTATTGGTTCTAAGGTTATAATGGAACCCTTTATTATTTTGCTTTGAATGTCCTATCTCTTTTGTTGGCACCATGCTTAATGATTCTTGCTAAGAAATTAGTGACGATTTTGGTAATCTATATGATGTTGAAAGAGAGATTGTAGATTTACACTGTTATATATTGGCATGTGATTATGAGTAATCGACTTGTTTCGGCTACATAAGTTGTGTATATAATAGAAATATATATGTGCACCACGTGTGACCTAATTGAGAACTTAAGCGTTAAATCCTTGTTATGGTTAATTCGCATAGACATGTGTAGAATTATCACCTAGCTTGGATGTTCTTTTATGTTCTATTCCCTATCGAGTGGATCTAGAGAGGATATATTTGTACATATATACCTCGAAAGAGGTGTATGAGCACTTGTGTGTTCTCGGTCGACAAACTGTCATGACCACTAGACCAAAGAGAGAAGGGTAGGAAGTTTGATGAAGCATAGCACACCATGTGACGCCCCCAAAATAGGTATACAACACCCATTATGAGTCGCCAAATACATGGTACAGAAAGCAAACTACAACTTCAATAATACAATTATCGTGCAAAATACGACAACACATACTGTGAGTTTAAATACAAATATTATCTTCTAGACAATATCCACAAAATAAATCCTCAATACAATTATTCAAACACTATTTTACAAAAATAGTGAGGACTGCTAAAACATCTTTCTAGAACCATCACTCCATACCCCGACTAGATCCTGCTATGTTCTCACCACCTGAGAAGAAAAATGGAACAAAAAGGAAAAGGGTGAGCTCAACTAGCCCAGTAACGAATATTATGACTAAGATAATATACAACAAATTATCGTTAGTCTTCAACAGGGAAAAAAATATGATAGAATATAATCGACAACAAGTTTTAGATCAACAACTGCATCGAAAACAACAAACCATTAGAAGAGCCAAGTAGAGAAAGAATTCTACTATCTTCTAAGATTTAAAAGTCCATCATCAATATTTTATCCCTGTAACATCAATTAATAATTATCTTTATCCAAATATTCATCTTTGCACTACAGGCCAAAGATATTCATTTGTATCACATGTCAGTCATGTTCATCTCAACACCTGTTCATCTTTGCACTACATACCAAAGATATTCATCAAATAATCATACATCTTTGCATTACAGGCCAAAGATATTCAGTAATATCATCATTTAGGATTGAGGATGATAAAAAATATTTTAAAGGAAATGAATCCAGTGAGACAGAAGGACAAATATTAGAGATTCGTATAACAGTTTATCCAAGATCAATAATACTTCATAATAATTAATTGTGAAGCAGAATTCAAAAATAAAGATCAAAACATGGATACAATCAAAGATAGTAACCATAATAGACATCTTGGACAAAAAGGGAAAATTTTATTTTTCGGTGAATAGAGCCGTATTTGTGAATAGTACCGTATACGTGAATAGTACAGTATACGTGAATAGTAACCCCGACACAAAAAGTTTTAAATTTGATAAAAACTCATATCAATATTTCAGCATAATGATATTGAAGAAAATAATATCATTAAGAAGAAAATAATATCTCTTACCTCAAAATATCAGTACTTCTGGTCAGTATAAGGCTGAAGAAAACTTGCACTGATGAATAGAAACTCTCAAAGTATCTAAATACTCACAAAATACACTCAATAATCTAGAGAGAGAAAGAGAGAAAACTTGTTTCTGGTGTGATTTTCAATTCTAACTTAGCCCTCTATTTATAAGAAAATGTTAGCACGCCGAAGCAGACTTAACCTGCAACCTGATGGCTTTACCTGTTAATATTCCCACCCACCACATTTGAATAAAAATCTCAGCACATTTCTTCACCAACCAAGAGTGGGGCCCACCAATTCTAGAATTTTTCATCAAAATGATAAACTCTGAAAATTCAACAATTTCTGAACCAGTCATCTCGTAAAATTCATAATAAATCATACGTCCATTTTTAACGGTTCAAAATTTGTGGACATATACTCAACTTATATATGTATAACATATCCAAAAATTACCACGATCTAACGGTCGGATTAAAAATTATAACCCCGCAAAATATCTCAAAAATCTTGATTTTTAATACCTCCATTCCGACAAAAATACTGATAAAAACCTCAACATTAACTCCTTCATTTTTAACCACAAAAATATATCCCTCATTTATATCCACATAATATAAATATTTCCTTATCATATGAATCAATAATTAATTATTCACAAATAATATTACAGAATCACATTTATGACAACCATGTCGTTCCCAGGAAAGAGGGGGCTTTCTAATAAGGATTTCTCTTTACTGGCGCGCAATTAGATGACCAAACCTCTCCTTAGACAGAACTTTCTAGACATTGCCAATAATGTTATCTAATAATATTATTCAAATAATATGAATTATTGATCTGATAAAGGAAAATACTGTGCAGCAACAATTATTGAAACAACAATAATATAAAATATCAACGCAACAATTATTGAATCAATAAAATAAAATATTGAACAATAACTACTGTAACAATTATTGAGTAGTGCCTTTTTACGTAAGAATCAATAATTGGTGCAATACCGTGTGCTACTGTATTTTAACCACCGGGTATTCCAACAGTATTAACGGTAACAACTACGTCGTTATTTATAAACAACTTATACTTGTCGTTTTCTCCATCCAATCGCTTTCCGTTATGGGGCCCACACAAGGCTGCGCCGTCGTACGAATATTCCCCGACAGCAAGAATATTCCACGACCAAACGAATATTCCCCGACAAAATGAATATTTTATAACCACTTGTTTATCTTGCAAAATTTGCACATTTCACCCATAACCAAAGTATTATATCAAATTAACCCCTTATTATTCACAATAATATTTAGAGAAAATTTGATTTTATTCATTAATAAGCTAGGGTCTTACAACCTCCCCTCCTTCTGAAATTTCGTCCTCGAAATTGACGTACGTACCTAATATTTTGAAAAGGTGAGGATACCTTGCTTTCATTTCTGATTCCAACTCCCAAGTCATTTCTTTAATAGCATGGTTTCTCCACAAAACCTTAACTTGTGGTATAACCTTTGTGCGTAGGACATGCTCTTTCCTATCCAAGATCTTAACAAGTACCTCCTCGTACGTTAAATCTTCGGCTATCTCGTCTGGTTCTAAAGCAATAATATGATTCGGGTCGTCCACATATTTACGTAACATCGATACATGAAAAACGTTATGAACATGCGACATACTTAGCGTAAAGGCGAGTCTATAGGCCACAGTTCCTACTCGATCGAGGATTTCAAATAAATCGAAGGCTTGAGCTTTCTTCTCTTCATCGACTCTTACTTCTAGAATAACACATTCTTGCACCTTCTTCTTTATATTCATCAGCTACAGGTCTGTAGCTTGAGCGACTTTAACGTTATCGATTAAAGTCGATTTTACTCGCATATCATCACGTGGGTCCCTAGAGTCATTAACTATATCTCTATCATTTATAAATTATACAAAATAGGTCTTTGTGTTCAACAATATCGTACTCGTACTCGCGTATAATCTTCTACTCAATACGTCAGCTACCACGTTTGTTTTTCCAGGATGGTATGGTCAGAACAGGTTCCGAATGAGTCGCCTCTTGAGCTATTGAAAAATCTTCTCGCATTCCTCGCTCCATACGAATTTTGTATCTTTCTGAGTCAGCTAAGTTAACGGAGTAACGATTCGAGAAAATCCTTCCACGAATCTTCGATAGTAACCAGCTAAGCCCAGAAAGCAACGTACTTTGGTCACCGACTTCGGTTACTCTCAATTGTGATTCATTTCCCAATCTTGGATAGCACGTCACAATGGCACCTATTGTTTTACCACCACACAAATATAGAGTCCCTTACGGAGAGTCTGGCTTTGGTGCATTCCACAAAGGAAGTCACCAGATAGAGGCTCGGGTACCAACTTCTATAGTTGGATTTTTAACTCCTGAAGTTCAATAGGAGCTATTCAATATGAGATTTTAGAAATGGGTTTTGTATTGGGTTGAAGATCAATACAAAAATTCAATATCACGCTCTGGGTTAGGCCATGAAATTCTTCAGGAAATTCACTAACAACAGAAATATCATTCAAATTTGACGATTTTTGTTCAAGTCCATGACATGGGCTAAGCAAGCTTGACATTCGTTTTTCATTAAACGAATGGCTTTATTGCTTGGTATGACAGCGATTGATTTTAGTGGTTTGGTTGCTTGAATTCGCATAACAGGTTGGTTAGGAATATGAAAACTAACAACCTTACGAAAATAATCAATTTTGGCAAGATGAGTAGTTAGCCAATCAATTCCTAAAATCACATCAAAAGCAAGTATCTTTAAAGAGATAAAATCAACAGGTAATGTGATAGTGCCAACTTGGATCATGCAAGATTTATAAACTGTAGATGTAACGAAGGTTTCACCCAACGGAGTTTCAACAGATAAGTCAAAGTCCAATTTCTCCGGAGTCAAGTTTAAACGTTGAGCACAAGCAGGAGAGATAAAAGAATGGGTAGAACCAGTATCTAGTAAGGTATAAACTTCACAAGAATTTATAATTAACTAACCCGTTATACCTTCGTTCGGGTTCCTCGCGTTTTGGGCAGTCGCGACAAACGCTCTTTCAGAAACCGCCGACATTATTTTGTCTGTATCCGCCTTTGGTGTCACCGTCCCAGCTGGACTTGGTTTCGCTATAGTACAATCTCGAGCGATATGTCCTTCCTTTCCACAATTATAACATACCTTGAACTGTTGTGGGCAGTTTGGACTTATATGTCCCTCCTCTCCGCATCTGTAACATCTAACTGGCGGTCGTTCTCCTCCCCTAGAATTTGTTCCTGGTGCTAGTGCTGCTGTCGACGTCTTCCTATCATCATTAAATCTTCTCTTCTTGAAATTTCCACTTGACTCACATCTCCTATTATCATGACCACGATGACCACCCGAGTGGTTACCACTTTTGTCTATATTTTTCCCTCCTCGCTGGTTCTCATCGCTCCGATGACTGCTGTCACCAGTATGACCCTGGTTGTGGTCCCTCGGTTGGATTATCTCGCTCTAATAATTGAGCCCTGTTTACAACATTCAGATATAAAAAAAAATTATGAGAGATAAGATATTATCGAATCTCGGGTTTTACACCTCTCAGAAACATCCTTGTCATTCGTTCCTCATTTTCGACCAAATGAGGTGTAAACCTGGAAAACTCTGCAAACTTCGCCTCGTACTGGGACACCGTCATGTTGTTTTGTTCCAGTCTAATAAACTCTACCTCCTTCATATAACGAATACTTTCAGGAAAGTACTTGTCATTGAACAATTTTTGAAATATTTCCCAGGACATGTTGAGTGCGTTAGGCTGGGTACGCTTCACAGACTCCCACCAGTAGTCTGCCTCACCGCGGAACATAAAGGTGGTGAATGGAACCTTCTGTTCCTCCGTGCATCCCAAGACATCGAATATCTTGGTAATTTTCTTGAACCACGTTTCCGCCATGATCGGATCCGGCTTTCCTTTAAATTCTGGTGGTCCCAATTCTTTAAACTGCTTGGCTGTAACAAACCGCGCGTTATTATCATTTTCACTCATATTCTGCACACGAGTTTCCCTCGTCTGATTTTGCATGAATTGTAAAAAGCTCCTAAACATTCCATCATTCATCGTTTGCTCGGTAACGTTGTTTACAGGAGGAATATTGCCTTCCTGTTGCACATTCCCCTGGGTGGTGATTAAATGTGTCTCCACAGTCTCATTCACTCTATTGTTAACGTTCTCTGCTGCCATTATAAAATACTGCCATAAAACAAGGGTTAATACTCATGTCATATATTATCCCTATACTCTGACCGACCAAATAAACACTAAATAAACTTAGTCATGTCATACTAGCGAAGGAATTCTCCGTCTCTCCCCTCCTAGTTCTTGTCTCACATCTCAGCCAGGGATCATATCCCTAAGCTTTGATACCAACTGTGACGCCCCCAAAATAGGTATACAACACCCATTCTGAGTCGCCAAGTACATGGTACAGAAAGCAAACTACAACTTCAATAATACAATTGTCATGCAAAATACGACAATACATACTGTGAGTTTAAATACAAATATTGTCTTTTAGACAATATCCACAAAATAAATCCTCAATATAATTATTCAAACACTATTTTACAGAAATAGTGAGGACTGCTAAAACATCTTTCTAGAACCATCACTCCATACCCCGACTAGATCCTGCTATGTTCTCACTTTTTGAGAAGAAAAATGGAACAAAAAGGAAACGGGTGAGCTCAACTAGCCCAGTAACGAATATTATGACTAAGATAATATACAACAAATTATCGTTAGTCTTCAACAGGGAAAAAAATCTGATAGAATATAATCGACAACAAGTTTTAGATCAACAACTGCAGCGAAAACAACAAACCATTAGAAGAGCCAAGTAGAGAAAGAATTCTACTATCTTCTAAGATTTAAAAGTCCATCATCAATATTTTATCCCTGTAACATCAATTAATAATCATCTTTATCCAAATATTCATCTTTGCACTACGGGCCAAAGATATTCATTTGTATCACCTGTCAGTCATGTTCATCTCAACACCTGTTCATCTTTGCACTACATGCCAAAGATATTCATCAAGTAATCATACATCTTTGCACTACATGCCAAAGATATTCAGTAATATCATCATTTAGGACTGAGGATGATGAAAAATATTTTAAAGGAAACGAATCCAGTGAGACAGAAGGACAAATATTAGGGATTCGTATAACAGTTTATCCAAGATCAATAATACTTCATAATAATTAATTGTGAAGCAAAATTCAAAAATAAAGATCAAAACATGGATACAATCAAAGATAGTAACCATAATAGACATCTTGGACAAAAAAGGAAAATTTTATTTTTCGGTGAATAGTGTCGTATTTGTGAATAGTACCGTATACGTGAATAGTACAGTATACGTGAATAGTAACTCCGACACAAAAAGTTCCAAATTTGATAAAAACTCATATCAATATTTCAGCATAATGATATTGAAGAAAATAATATCATTAAGAAGAAAATAATATCTCCTACCTCAAAATATATGTACTTCTGGTCGGTATAAGGCTGAAGAAAACTTGCACTGATGAATAGAAATTCTCAAAGTATCTAAATACTCACAAAATACACTCAATAATCTAGAGAGATAAAGAGAGAAAACTTGTTTCTGGTGTGATTTTCAATTCTAACTTAGCCCTCTATTTATAGGAAAATGTTAGCACGCCGAAGCAGACTTAAACTGTAACCTGATGGCTTTACTTGCTACTATTCCCACCCACCACATTTGAATAAAAATCTCAGCACATTTCTTCACCAACCAAGAGTGGGGCCCACCAATTCTAGAATTTTTCATCAAAAATGATAAACTCCGAAAATTCAACAATTTCTGAACCAGTCATCTCGTAAAATTCATAATAAATCATACGTTCATTTTTAACGGTTCAAAATTTGTGGACATATACTCAACTTATATATGTATAACATATCCAAAAATTACCACGATCCAACGGTCAGATTAAAAATTATAACCCCCGTAAAATATCTCAAAATCCCTAATTTTTAATACCTCCATTCCGACAAAAATACTGATAAAAATCTCAACATTAACTCCTTCATTTTTAACCACAAAAATATATCCCTCATTTATATCCACATAATATAAATATTTCCTTATTATATGAATCAATAATTAATTATTCACAAATAATATTACAGAATCACATTTATGACAACCATGTCGTTCCCAAGAAAGAGGGGGCTTTCCAATAAGGATTTTTCCTTACTGGCGCGCAATTAGATGACCAAACCTCTCCTTAGACAGAAATTTTTAGACATTGCCAATAATGTTATCTAATAATATTATTCAAATAATATGAATTATTGATCTGATAAAGGAAAATACTGTGCAGCAATAATTATTGAAACAACAATAATATAAAATATCAACGCAGCAATTATTGAATCAATAAAATAAAATATTGAACAATAACTACTGTAACAATTATTGAGTAGTGTCTTCTTACGTAAGAATCAATAATTAGTGCAATACCGTGTGCTACTGTATTTTAACCACCGGTGTATTCCAACAGTATTAACGGTAACAACTACGCCATTATTTATAAACAACTTATACTTGTCGTTTTCTCCATCCAATCGCTTTCCGTTATGGGGCCCACACAAGGCTGCGCCGTCGTACGAATATTCCCCGATAGCAAGAATATTCCACGACCAAATGAATATTCCTCGACAAAATGAATATTTTATAACCACTTGCTTATCTTGCAAAATTTGCACATTTCACCAATAACCAAAGTATTATATCAAATTAACCCCTTATTATTCACAATAATATTTAGAGAAAATTTAATTTTATTCATTAATAAGCTGAGGTCTTACACACCAGGTGTTTGATAAAATGCCAGTGTGGGGTGAAGTTAAGACCTTAGCTTGTAGCACATTCGATACCATTCATTATACATTTACTTGCTTTGATAATTAAATATAACTAGATTAATCACACTTCTATTAGTCTGCCGTTCGAATAAGACTTAAGCGATACAAAGTCGGTATTTGATAAATATTAGTGATAGTTCCTCGTGGGTACGACACTTTCCTTATCACTGTATTACTTGTTAGACCGCGTATACTTGCACGTGTTTAGTGATCGATTTTTCGGCCAACAGTGTCGGAGTGGAGTGGGGGTGCGGGTGGGAGTGGGTGTGTGAGGGTGGGGGTGGGGTGGGGGTGTATATATAATCAGTAAATATTATTTTTTTTTATGTATAAATAAGTTTAAAATATGTTATTATTGGTAAGGGTATAATAGTCCAAACGATATTTTTTAATCCAATAATTTAATTAATCCTGAAAAAAACAAACATAACATGATATTATTTTAAGTTATCACATGAATAATCCCATAAAAAATAAACATGTGACTAAGACTATTTAATCCTATGATTAATAGTCTTGGGATTATAATCCCGGGATTATAATCTTTGCAAATAAACATGGCCCTAAGATGACTTAAAATTTGGACTTGAGATTATTAGTTCAAGTATTATAAAATGACTTAAGATGGGAGAACTGTTTAATACTATGTCTAGCTAGGTATTTAATACTTTATTTCTTTTAATATGACTACTTTATACTACAAATTATAATTTAAATCTACTATGAGGATTGAAATATTGGAGTTTTATCAGCTACATTTCAGTTCTGAGTTAGGATATCTGTTAATGTGATTATATGGTTCTTGTGAAAAACACCTGTGAAAGGATATCCAGTAATAGATTATTCCAGTAGAAATCCACCTAAAGGACTCAACTCTGATGAATACATAAATAAATACATATAGCTTATGTTTCCCAATTAAAAGTCAGGCTTATTAAGGGTAAGATGGTTAAATTAATTAGAAGTTGGTTCATAGTTTTGGTAAACTAATAAACCATGTTTGTAAAATTTTAAATTGCCACCGTCCAGACATGAATGGGTTAAAATATGATCAAACTGTGTACTAGTATTTCTCTTCCAGTAAAGTGCTGCAACATACCTGTTTCAGAATTTTGGACAAAAATAAAAATAGTAAAAAATTTAAATCAAGATAATTTTTTTAAAGAAAATTTGAAAGTTTTATGTAGTTGATTTAATATTTTTCTGTAGTTGATTTAATTATGAATTTTATTTATTTATTAATTAATTTTTATTCAATCAATTTTTATTAATTTTATGTTTTTTACATGACTTTCAAAATTTTTGAGGTAAATGATTCAATTTGTACCGAGCTCTAAAAAATTTATAAGCTTCAAAATAATATTTAAAGTTTATTGTTAATAATAGTATATATTTTGCGTAAAAAAAAAATTATGAGAATAAAAACTTATTTTGAAAGTACATCTACATTTATTATTACAAAGTTTATCATTTATTTTCTTAGAATAAACTTTTTATGATAAACTTTATCATAACTATCTCTAGTACGTACATGTGATATGTTTAAATAATTTTTTATTTATTTATAGGTGCCTTTTTGTTGTATAAACAAGTTTAAATTATAGTTTAAAATATGTTATTATTGGTAAGAGTATAATAGTCCAAATGATATTTTTTATTCAATCTTTTAATTAATTTTATAAAAAATAAACATAATATGAGATTATTTTAAATTATCCCATGAATAATTTTATAAAAAACAAACATATGATTAGAACTATTTAATCCTAGGATTAATAGTCTTAGAATTATAATTGCATGGATTATAATATCGGAATTATAACACTTGCAAAGAAAAATAGGCCCTATTGGATAATTTGTTCATTCCTAGTCAACCATCGTGGGTAGTAACTGGTTGGAAGCTTGTATGATCTGAACAAATTTCTTGCATAACTGCTGAATATCAAGTTGATCATAAGGTGTGAATAATTTAAACTTTATTTGAGAGAAACTGAATATTAAGCTATCCTAGCTAAGAGTTTTAAATTATTGAATTTGGAATGTTGAACACTATCCTCCATAAACTTAGACATACTTGGCAAATGATCAACCATAATATTTTGATCAAAGTGATTAATTATGACACTAAAACACTGAAAAATGTCAACAATATAACCAAAACACTCACTCCAGTCGCCATGTTTAGTCTCATTCCAGCACTTTGTATCGCGATTGGAAACAGACAGTCACTTGTAGAGGCATTCTGCTTCACAATCTTTGCCAGCCCCTGGAAATCGCACGACTCCACATCCTGATTATTAATCTGGAAATAATTGTTAAACGCGTACGAAACCCTCTTGCTCTCATCCAATTTACTGCACCCTCCTCCAGCTACCAGGCTCGTGCAATCGCCCAAGGAGCAGGCGTATTGTATGTTGGATGGAACTGCACCCATGTCCTTGACATCATTATCGAGCACACACCACTGCCGGGGAAGGTATTGTACATTCTTTGCCCCAACTGGCATTACATCATTTCCTTTCCCTGAAAAGTCCATTGGGAACTTAGGCTGTCCATCATACCTGAAAATCCCCCAATGGCGCTCAAAATCACCAGGGGCGACAATTTTCTTGTTCTCATCCGTAAGACTAAAGAGGTAAACCTCAATGTACCCCGGATACAGAGGAGTCCCTTTGTTGGTGGCCATTTTCTTGAAAAATCCGTCATAGAATTTCTTAGCCATTTGGAGATTGGCATATTTGTTGCCATCGGTTGGCCATCCGATTTCCCCAACAACTATTTTCAGCTTCGGGACCCCTGCTTTTCTCAAAGAACAAACAAGGGTGTCAAGATTAGCATCGAGCATATTGTTATAGTATATATTTTTGTCTTGGACCCCTTTTCCCCCTCCATTAAAGAAAGCAAAATCAACAGGAAAATCAGGATTTTGGTAGAGACTAAGGAAGGGGTATATGTTAACGAGGAATGGCGCATCGTTGTCATTGAGAAAGTGTGCGATTTTAACCATGAGGTCTCGTATGTCATTTCGAAAATTACCCTCAGATGGAGTTGAATTGGATTCATAGACATCAGCATTTTGGGGGATGGTCACTTTGATTTTGTCTTTATGGCCAGCTTCATTGATAGCCTTTTGGATGTTTTCCAATGCGGGGAACATTGTTTTTAGGTTTGAACCATTGTACGACTTCAAGAATGGTTCATTTCCAACAGCCACATACCTATAAAACCATGCCGTAGTTTAGTTCGTTCAAAAAAATTAGTGGAAGTTCAATCGATATTCAAATTTATTCATAGAACAGAAGCAATAAATGTAAACAATCGGGATTGATTCAAAATAAAACAGAAAGTATAGAAAATTCGTAAATGGAATTTCATTCAAATTTACAAGACGTATATAATTTCAAGTTTGATTTCAAAGTTTCATATTTTTAAATTCAAATTTAATACAATTCATTTGACTTTAACAAATATTAATAATTAGTGATTATTACTACTATTGAGATAAATTACAATTTTCGTAATTTTATTAGAAGAAAAAACTGTGGCGAAGGCTTAGATTTCTAAAAATAAATAAATTCATACCAATTTTAAATTTGATAATAACTCAAATTAACTTTAAAAAGTCAAACTTAATTTTATATTTTAAACAAATGGAATATCTTTACTTGCATTGTACAAAAATTCGTTTTTGTCCAACTAACTAATTCATCACATAAACTATGTACAGAAAAAAGTTGCATTCATATTTTCTTTCTTTTTGGGAAATTTCATTTGAATCATACTTTTTCAAAATGAAAACAAATGTTATTCACCTAATATCAACTCCACCATCATAAAGATGTTTTGAGACATTCTCTTTGACCCAATCCTTGGCTTTGTCATAATCCCCAAACCGGGCCAGTTGGCTATTAGGGACGCCGAGCATGACCTGAATGCCGCTACCAGCAAAATGTTTGACCGTCCAATGATCGGAATCAAACAGCTTCACTTTATTGATCTTATTGTCCTGCAGCATTTGAATTACTATGCCAGGGTCGAGATTTTGCGCCATTTGAGTTCCCCAATTTACTCCGATAGCTTGAGCAAAATTAGTTGTTGTGATTACAAAAAGCGCAAAACAGGCCCATGACAGGACCATGGCACGAGCCATGGTTAATTAAGGCTGCAATGATTAGAGGGTAGGGGGAATTAAAATGCACCACCGGGCAGCTTCTCAATTTGTTCTCTTTGAGATGTGGATAATACGAATGGGGAGGGAAATTTGGGAGGAGGGATAACAGATTAATGGAATTGCGTGAGTTTAGAGATTTAAAGAGAGATAGGTGGGTGATCACAAATGTTTTGGGTGTTAGAGAAGGCCAATGTTACAACTTACAATGTATATCCTGTTTTTAGGCGGCAAATTATGAAGGGTTGAGAAACTAAATACTCCATCTGTTCCTTAATATAAGACGTTTTAGACATGTGCACAAGAATTAAGAAAATGATTAAAAAACATTAACTATACTATTAATTGTCTATAATACCATTCACCTCACTTATCTCATAAATATGGATCAAAAGATTAGGTGGAGTAATAAGGGGCAATTTGAAAAAAATAGTAATCAATTCTCCTAGATAACCACAAACGACAAATAATTAGGAATAAAAAAAAAAGTCTAAAACGACCTACATATAGGAATGGAGGGAGTACTAGATTTTTCTAATTTTGTAGGGGTTAGTAACACAAAAAACAAGGATTTTAATTGACATATTTACCATTTTGTTTAAAATAAAAAATACAATATTTATTGTATGTTTCTATGTTTAGTTACCATTTTAACTGTAAATTTTAATTTTGTTGAACATCCCCCCTCATGGACGGGGAGAATAAATTACTTGTAGAATGTCCATAATCCAATTGGGTTATTGAATGTAATACTAACTGATAAACATATATTATTTATGCATTTTATTATTTTTATTTGTATTCTTTTATATTATTATTATCTTCAAATAATGAGTTTTATTTTATTTTGTGGGAATATGATTTTAGAAGATTACCATAAAAAATGGAAGTAAAAAATGAAAGCATGCATGAAAACTGTGACGCCTCTAAATCTGAGTTATCTTAACCTCGGATATGGTGCTCACGGTACAACACAACTAACTACAAACTCATCATTTATTAACATAAATAATTGATAAAGTCTTGTTTAATCAAAACTTTACAACATCTTTCAGTACCCGAATCGTAATCTTTAGATCTTCCTTAACATCCACAACATTGATCAATAATAGAATACTAACTCCGTTCGTAAAAGATTGTCGTTTAAGGTTTTTGCACATGGATTAAGAAAGTCATTTAATACTATCATTTAACAATTAAAATTTGTTTGAAATTCCACCACTACCCCTTTATGGGAAGTTAAAAATTATTAATACAAGGGAGAGAATTTCTTGGGACAATGAGAGAAGGTAGGGGTGATATAGGAAAGTAAATAATTTATTCTCCTAGAAAGTTGTAAACGACAAATAAATTGGAACAAATTTTTTCTTCTAAAACGACAATCTTTTAAACATGGAGGGAGTATAATATTTACCTTACCTTTCTTACATTATCCCGGGTTTTCTAAGCTTTAATAATACAAACATCTTGAACTCAGAGTAATACATCATCTATTTCATTAATAGCATTAACTTCTAAATATAATAAGTACTTCTATTCCTTAAGCATCCATTTTCCTTTGTCATTATCAAAACCTCTAGATTCCTCGGCTTTGTTGAAAATGTTTATTTAAAGCAAGGGTGAGCAATCACGTTGCCCAACAAGTTTAACAGTTATCACATAACACATAATTCACATTTTAAACATACTTTACATTCTTCATGTTTTGCATTTATACATACTTCATGTTTTTCATACTTGACATATAATCATATCTCATACTTATCATTGTAAGACCCCAACTTTTTATGAATAAGATTTAATTTTCTTTATATATTATTCTAAATAGTAAGGTGTTAATTTAATAAATGTTATAGTTAAGGGTGATATATGCAAATTATCAGATAAACAATTTGCTAGAGAATATTCGTTTTGGCGAGTAACATTCCTTGTGTTGGGGAATATTCGTACGACGGCGCCAAAGTAACCAATCATTGGTGGGTTCCACAACAGAATAACAGTCGAATATAGAAAGCGAAAGAAATAACCTTTTTAAAAATTTGCGGCACAGCTTTTACCGTTAACCTTCGGCAAAACTTTTACCATTAACTGTTGAAATAGCCGGTAATAAAAGAACAGTAGCACACGGTATTGTACAGTAACACACGGTATTGCACAATATCTCTAATTATAGATTCTTACGTAAGAAATCACTCAGTGCTTCAATCAATAATTGCTACAGTAATTCATATTATTGATTCAATATTTGTTACCGTGATAATTACATAGTATTTTATATTATTGATTCAATAATGACACAACATTAACTGCACAGTATTTCATATTATTAAATCAATAATTGTCACGATACAATAACTCATATTATTTGAAAGGATATTATTAGTTAGCACTATTGTCAATGTCTAGAAGTTTTGTCGAGTAAAGGAGTTAGGTTATATAATTGCACGCCAATAAGGATAAATATGTAAGACCCCGAATTTTATGAAATAAAAGTATTCAATTTTCTTATAATTATTATTTTATTTAGTAAATGATTAAATTGATAAAGGGTTAAAGTTAAGGGTGATATGCGAAATTTTTTGCAAAGTAAGCAAGTTGTCATAAAATATTCGTTTGGTTGCGGAATATTCTTTTTATTGGGGAATATTCGTACGACAACACAATCATTGGTGGACCCGCACCGGAAGTATTGTCGGAGTTAGAAAATGAAAAAAATAATTTTTATGGAAATAACGGCGAAAGTTTTACCGTTAAATTATTGAAATACTCGGTGGTAAAAGTACAGTAATACGCGTGGTTGCATAGTAGCACACGATATTGATTATTGATGCTTACGTAAGAAGTCACTCAATTTATTCAATTATTGCTACAGTAGTTGTTGCATAATATCTCTCATATTATTAATTCAATTGTTGTCACAGTATCATCTACATAATATTTTATATTATTAAATCAATAATTGAGACGATAAAGTTATTCATATTATTATTTACAATATTGACGATGTCTAGAAAGTTCTGTCGATGAGAGGTTTGGTCACCTAATTGTGCCCAAATAGGGAGAAATCCTTATCGGAAAGCCCTCTCTTTCCTGGGAATGATCTGGTTGTTAAATATTGTGAGTTGTAATATTAATGATGAATAATTTTTAATATATTAAAAATATGTTTATTGAAGATAAGTGAATTACAAAAGTTTAGGGTACAAAAGTGTAATAAGTAAATTAATCTGGACCATTGATGGTGGTTTTATTAGCAAATCAATCTAGACCGTCGGTGGTGGTTTTAATAGTAAATTAATCTGGACCGTCAGTGGTGGTTTTAATAGATTGATGTTTTAATAGTAAATCAATCTGGACCATCGGTGGTGATTTTAATAGTAAATCAATTTGGACCGTAGGTGGTGGTTTTAATAAATTAATCTGGACCGTCGGTTGTGATTTTAATAGTAAATCAATATGAACCGTCGGTTGTGGTTTTAATAGTAATCAATATAGACCGTCCATTTTAATAGTAAATCAATTTGGACCGTCCGTGAATTAGTTACTATTTAGTCCATTTTCCTATAAATAGAAGCTTAATTCTTCTTTCATTCTCACCTATTCACTAAGACTCACAAGAGAAGCTATAGAGAGAGAAACATTAGAGAGGAAGAAGAAGAGTATTCTGCTACTTCACTATTGCAGTATCCAGTCTTCTACTAAGGTAAGTGATATTATTTGTTGTATTCGTAAGGGGTATTATTTCTTTCGTATTCATAAGGAATACTATTTTTCGTATTCATCCTTTAATATGTCGGAATAATCTGTCTACGCAGATTATGTACCGCATGACAGGTGAAAATCCATTTGTAGTTTCGTACGTATGTTATTTCTTTTCATCTAAACTTACTATGGTAAGTATTGCTTCTATAATCCCTTGAATTAGTGGAATATTCTTGAGTTTTGCGCTTCATCCAGTATCGTTTCATTTGAATATTGATCTGAACTTTCTTATTAAATATCAATATTTTCACCCGGGGTACTATTCATGGGTTACTATTCACTCAATTACTTTTCACTCGAATATTATTCACTCGGGTATTCAGGGTACTTTTCATACCGGGGTACTATTCATGGGTTACTATTCACTCGGGTACAATTCACTCGGGTATTATTCACTCTGTTATTTGGGGCATTTTTCATGCCGGAGTACTATTCACGGGATATTATTCCCGAAGTACTATTCATGGGATACTATTCACTCGGGTACTATTCACCTGGGGTACTATTCACGATAAAAATTAATTTCTTTTATGTCCAAAATTATTTTTGATACATGAATATTATTCTTGAATTTTACTCCACAAAGCAGTATCATGTTGACAATTTGGTTATTTTTAAACTCTGGATTAATTTAAAGTCTTTAATATTTATCCTTGAGTTCGTTTGATTAATGCTTATATCATTGTCATCATCCTCATGCTTATATTGTGATAAAAGTCACATTTGACCTGTAGTGCATAGATGAACTGTTGATTGATATGATTATGACCAGGTATTATTCGGTGTAATCATAACCCGTAATATTACAAATGATAAAAGTCCTCATTGGCCCGTAGTGCATTGATGGACAGTTGTTGGCATGATCATGACCATTGATAATTACACAAATATCCTTGGCCTATAGTGTAGGGATAATTTGTGGACGTGATACTAATGAAAATTCTTGGCCCATAGTGCAGGAATGATTCGATGATGTGGTTTATTTATTGAGCTGAGTCCCAGCGATAAAATTGATGATAAACTGTTTAAATCATAGAAGATAGTAGATATCATGCTCTACTTGACTTTTCTAATGGATTGCTTGTTCCGCTACAGTTAAACTTGATGTTTATTATTTTTTATAAGTTTAAAACTGCTGTAGGCTAATGATAATTTATTCTGCATTATCTTAGTCATAATATTTCTTACTGGGCTAGTTGAGCTCACCCTTTTGCTTTCATTGTTCTCTTCAGGAAATGAGAACGTAGCCGAGACTAGTCGGAGAATGGAGTGATGGTCCGAGATGGTTGTTTTAGTAGTCCTCACTATTTAGTGTGATAATAAATGTAATGAGGATTGAATTTGAGTTTCGTGTAAAAACTCAGCTATGTTTTGTCGTATTTTACACGACAGTTGTATTAATTATGTTTGTATTTGAATTCTATACCATGTATTTGGCGACACAAGATGGGTGATGTATACCTATTTTGGGGGCGTCACAGTTGGTATCATAGCTTAGGGATATGATCTCTGACTAAGATGTGAGACTAGAACTAGGAGGGGAGAGACGGGTAATTCCTTCGCTAGTATGACCTACCTAAGTTTATTTGTTATTTAATTGGTCGGTCAGAGTATAAGGATAATATGTGGCATGCAAATTAACCCTTGTTTTGTGATAGTGTTTGAGAATGGCATCTGAAAATGTTGAGATAAGCAATGAAGCACATGAGACCGTTGAGTCATCGACGATCAATAACCAGAATAATGTGCATCAGGATGGCATTAATCCTCGTGTAAACAACAACACCAACCAAATGACGAACGATGGTATGTTTAGGAACTTTTTAGAATTTATACAAAACCAAACGAGAGAGACTCCTATTCAAAATACAGGTGGAAACACTGGCAACTCTCGGATGGTCACCGCTAAGCAGTTCAAGGAGCTGGGACCACCAAAGTTTTTGAGAAAGCCAGAACCACTTAAGGTGGAGACATGGATAAAGTAGATCACCAAGATATTTGATGTCTTGGAATGCTCAGAGGAGAAAAAGGTTCCCTTCGCCACCTTTATGTTACGTGAAGAAGCAGATTATTGGTGGGAATCTGTAAAACGTATTCAGCTTGCCGCATTGAAAATGTCTTGGGAGAAGTTCCAAGAATTCTTCAATGACAAGTACTTTTTCGAAAGTATTCGTCACATGAAGGAGGTGGAATTTATCAAGTTGGAACAAAATAATATGACCGTATCGCAATACGAGGCTAAGTTTACCGAGTTGTCCCGGTTTGCATCACATTTGGTAGATAATGAGGAGCGTATAACGTGAATATTTATAAGAGGTTTGAAACCCGAAATACGCCAATACCTCATTTCTCACAAACTTTGTTTAAATTCAGATGTTGTGAATAGGTCTCAGTTATTGGAGCGCGATAATGAGTTAGCCAAACCAAAAGGTAACGACCAACAACGCGATAATAATCATACCAGTGGCAACGGCCATCGGAACAATGATAATCATCGCGGAGGAAATTATCATGCTAAGAATGGTAACCACTTCGGTGGTAATCATGGCCAAGATAATAGAAGTGGAAATTTCAAGAAGAGAATGTTCAATAATGATGGAAAGACAGCAACACCATCACCTGTTTTCAAGGAAGAAGAACAACCACTGATCGTATGCTTCAAATATGGAGGGGAGAGACACATCAGTCCAAACTGCACGATGCAGTCCAAAGCATGTTATAATTACGGAAGAGAAGGTCACCTAACTTGATTTTTTCCTATAGTGAAGTCAAGTCCAGCTGGGATGGTGATGCCAAAGGATGTCCCAGACAAGTCAAAGCCGATAGTTTAAGTGAGAGCTTTTATCAACCGAACGAAGTTATCATGGGTAAGTTAATCATAAACTCTTGCGAAGTCTATACCTTATTCGATACCGGTTCTACCCACTCTTTTATTTCACCTACTTGCTCTCAACGTTTAAATTTAACTTCAGAGAAATTAGACTTTGACTTATCTGTTGAAACTCCGTTGGGGGAAACCTGTATTACATCCACTGTTTATAAGTCTTGTTTGATTCAAATCGGCAACCACACGTTACTTGTCAATCTTATCTCTTTGAAAACACTTGCATTCAATGTGATTTTAAGAATTGATTGGTTAACTACTCATCATTGATTATTTTCGTAAGGTTGTTAGCTTTCATATTCCTAACCAACTTATTATGCGAATTCAAGCAACCAAACCACTAAAGTCAATCACTGTCATATCAAGCCATAAAGCTATTCATTTATTGAAAAACGGATGTCAAGCTTTCTTAGCTCATATCACAGATTTAAACAAAAATACGTCAGATTTGAATGATATTCTTATTGTTAATAAATTTTCTGACGTATTCCTCGAAGAATTTCCTAGCCTACCCCTAGAGTACGAAATTAAATTTTGTATTGACCCCCGTACAAAATCCATTTCTAAAACCCTCAAATATTTCTTCAACTAAAACGAACGTAACATGCGCCGAAGACGTTGGCTCGATCTGTTGAAAGATTACGATCATACTATTCAATACCATTCTAGAAAAGCGAACGTGGTAGTTGACGCGTTGAGTGGAAGATCATATGCGTTTACGAGTGCGACATTGTTCACACAAAGACCCATTTCGTACGACTTACAAAAGATAGAGATAGAGTTAAAGACTCCAAGAACTTATGTGAAGATAGTGAATATACTATTAGAATCGACTTTAATCGATAAATTAAAGTCGTTCAAGCTACAGACTTCTGATAAATATGAAGAAGAAGATTCAAGAAGGCATTATGTGACAACCCCAAAATAGGTCCATTCCACCCAACCCATTCTGAGTCATCAAATACATGGTATAGAAAATAACTACAACTTTATTACAACAATTGTCGTGCAAAATACAACAACACATATGCTGTGAGTTTGGATACAAATATATACCAAATGTGACATTGGACACCATCATGTATCAGCACCTCACAAAGGTACCTTGTGACGAGACCCCAAAATAGGTCCATTCCACCCAACCCATTCTGAGTCGTCAAATACATGGTACAGAAAATAACTACAACTTTATTACAACAATTGTCGTGCAAAATACAACAACACATATGTTGTGAGTTTGGATACAAATATATACCAAATGTGACACATGTCTAAACCGTGGACAGCACCTCACAGTGGCACCTTACATAAAGGTATAGTCAAAAATTGTTTTAGAAATGATAATCTTTGGGAAGTGCTCAAGGAAATCTTCGTACATGGGAGGCCACGCATCTAGGTTATGATAGATATCATATGGCCACAGAATTATCCTTGGTTGACCCAATAGACCCCAAAGAAAAACAAGAAGATTACTATCATATTCTTCCCAATGGTGAGTCTTCTCTTGACTTATCATTATCTCCACTGTCTCTAATTGAGAATTATACTTCAAACAAACACCAAGATTATATAGGTAGTGCCCATAGATATACTCAGCAAGTGGATGAGCACAACCCTGTCTTATGATGACACGAGGTTGTATGTCATTAGACATCTTGTATGATAGTGACAAAACACCCTTCCAACGTTGGGTTCGCCTCACCCTGTTTTCTTCACCAAATATAACTACTAAATGATGACCACCGTTCTATTCCTTTGTTACCCCCGCTCGACCCAGCTACACTCTTATTACCTGAAAGGAATTGTGAAGCAAAAGGGTGAGCACAACTAGCTCAGTAAAGAATATCATGACTAAAGATAATTCAATTATCAATAGCCTTCATCAACAATAAATCAGAGATTAGAACATATGGTAAATGATAAAAATTTCAACCATAGTTGCAGCGGAACGAGCAATCCATTAGAAGAGTCAAATAGACTATAAAGTCTATTATCTTCTCCATGTTAAAAATCTACCAACAATATTTTATCCATGTAACATCACTCAACAGTTCCTTTTCACAATCATTTGAATAACTCATAATCATAATTGTGACTATAAATTTTTCTTCGCACCCAGGACGAAGAATATTTTCATCACCTGTCTTTACCTGAAACATCAAAGATCATGGTTATACCTGTGACAACCCCAAAATAGGTCCATTCCACCCAACCCATTCTGAGTCATCAAATACATGGTACAGAAAACAACTACAACTTTATTACAACAATTGTCGTGCAAAATACAACAACACATATGCTGTGAGTTTGGATACAAATATATACCAAATGTGACTCATGTTCCAACTGTGGACATCACCTCACAATAACACCTTACATAAAGGTATAGTCAAAAACTGTTTTAGAAATTAGAATCTTTGGGAAGTGCTCAAGGAAACCTTCGTACATGGGAGGCCACGCGTCTAGGTTATGATAGATATCATATGGCCACAGAATTATCCTTGGTTGACCCAATAGACCCCAAAGAAAAACGAGAAGATTACTATCATATTCTTCCCAATGGTGAGTCTTCTCTTGACTTATCATTATCTCCACTGTCTCTAATTGAGAATTATACTTCAAACAAACACCAAGATTATATAGGTAGTGCCCATAGATATACTCAGCAAGTGGATGAGCACAACCCTGTCTTATGATGACACGAGGTTGTATGTCATTAGACATCTTGTATGATAGTAACAAAACACCCTTCCAACGTTGGGTTCGCCTCACCCTATTTTCTTCACCAAATATAACTACTAAATGATGACCACCGTTCTATTCCCTTGTTACCCCCGCTCGACCCAGCTACACTCTTATTACCTGAAAGGAATTGTGAAGCAAAAGGGTGAGCACAACTAGCTCAGTAAAGAATATCATGACTAAAGATAATTAAATTATCAATAGCCTTCATCAACAATAAATCAGAGATTTAGAACATATGGTAAATGATAAAAATTTCAACCATAGTTGCAGCGGAACGAGCAATCCATTAGAAGAGTCAAATAGACTATAAAGTCTATTATCTTCTCCATGTTAAAAATCTACCAACAATGTTTTATCCCTGTAACATCAATCAACAATTCTGGTCCACAATCATATGAATAACTCATAATCATAACTGTAGTTCTAAATTCCTCTTCTCATCCAGGACGAAGATAATTTTCATCACCTATCTTTACCTGAAACATCAAAGATCATGGTTACACCAAATCACATTTCCTGTTCATAATCATACAAATAACTTCATCTTTGAACTACGGCCAAAGATATTCATTTGTATCACCAGTTGGTCATGTTCATCTCAACATCTGTTCATCTTTGCACTACTGGCCAAAGATATTCAACAACATGTCATCTTTGCACTACGGGCCAAAGATATTCATCAACAATTCATCTTTGCACTACAGGCCAAAGATATTCCTCAACAATTCATATTTGCACTACGGCCAAATATATTAATATCTCAAAGAAATATATAATCATTTCAGAATTTATATAAACAATAATTATAACCATGTTGATCAATTCACCTTTGCACTTAAGCTAAAGATATTCACTTATAAATTCAATGGTCATGATCATACCAGTCAACAATTCAACTTTGCACTACTGGCCAAAGAGAACCCATAGTCATGATCATACCAATAATTTACCCATCTTTACACTCAAGCGAAAGAGAATTTCAACATCAAGGTTATAAAAATGTTATATATGATAATAAAAACAATATGATCAACATATAGATTTAATCTCAAGAGTAATATTCATAAATCAACTATAATTTGGTTAGAAAAAGAAACTAATTTTGTCGTGAATAGTAACTCGTGAATAGTAACTCATGAATAGTAACTCGTGAATAGTAACTCGTGAATAACTCACGAATAGTAACCCCGACATGAAAAAGGTAGAAATTCCACAATAATATACATACCAATATTTCGGTATAATGATATTGAAAGAATAATATTCTTAAGCTTATAAACAATTTATTTAAATTGTTTACACTTTACAAATTAATGCATTTAATCATCATAAAACGCCAACTCTTAAGATTTCATCATCAATAACCAAAACCCACATCAAAAATCTGCATATACCTCATATATAGGATTCTCAAGCCATAAAATCCTATTTTCCAATTTTCTTACTTCACAAAACATATTTAATTCATTTACTCATAACTAGACCATTTTCATGAAAAATACCAAATCAGTTCCAAAAATATTTCTTTTCTGGAATTTAGCATAATATAGTCCCATAGTGAACATATATTTTTCTCAGAATTTTTAAAAGTCATTTACTATTTTTCATATGGCCAAAATAGCCGAATATTTAGACATTTATCAAAAATTGTACTTTTGTCTAAAAATTTTGAAATTTACAGAGTATACTTCTATACATGTACTCCCAATAAAAATTTCATCAATTTTGGAGTTAACCACAAGGAATTATAAGCTGTTACTTTTAAAATAGTATTTTCTCATAAAATTCATAACTCTCAATCTATACATCCAAAAATCACCATTTTTGGACACAATCAAGAAAACTCATCAAAATATCATTTCAAATTTTTCCAGAATTTTTGAAGGTCAGAAAAATTACGAAACTGGAAAATATAACAACCCTTAAAATTTCTTACTATCCCTTACCTCAAAAGAGCAGTACTTCTGACTGGATATCGGATATGATGCTGAAGGAAACTTGCACTGATGAATAGCAACTCACCAAGTATCTAAAAACTCACAAAATATGCTTCATAATATAGAGAGAGAAAGAGAGAAAGCTTATGTTTCTGGTGTGATTTTCAATTCTAACTTAGCCCTCTATTTATAGGAAAATTTTGGTAGGTTTGACCTGCAACCTGATGGCTTTACCTGCTACTATTCCCACCCACCACATTTGAAATATAATTCAGCACATTTCTTCACCAACCACAAGTGGGGCCCACCAATTCTAGAATTTTTCACCAAAATGATAAACTCCGAAAATTCAACAATTTCTGAACCAGTCATCTCGTAAAATTCATAACAAATCATACGTTCATTTTTAACGGTTCAAAATTTGTGGGCATATACTCAACTTATATATGTATAACATATCCAAAAATTACCACGATCCAACGGTCGGATTAAAAATTATAACCCCCGCAAAATATCTCAAAAACCCTGATTTTTAATACCTCCATTCCGACAAAAATACTGATAAAAACCTCAACATTAACTCCTTCATTTTTAACCACAAAAATATAGCCCTCATTTATATCCACATAAAATTAATATTTCCTTATCATATGAATCAATAATTAATTATTCACAAATAATATTACAGAATCACATTTATGACAACCAGGCCGTTCCCAGGAAAGAGGGGGCTTTCCAATAAGAATTTCTCCTTACTGGCGCGCAATTAGATGACCAAACCTCTCCTTAGACAGAACTTTCTAGTCATTGCCAATAATGTTATCTAATAATATTATTCAAATAATATGAATTATTGATCTGATAAAGGAAAATACTGTGCAGCAACAATTATTGAAACAACAATAATATAAAATATCAACGCAACAATTATTGAATCAATAAAATAAAATATTGAACAGTAATTACTGTAACAAGTATTGAGTAGTGCCTTCTTACGTAAGAATCAATAATTTTAAAAATACTATACAATACCGTGTGCTACTGTGCAATAACGCGTATTACTGTATTTTAACCACCGGGTATTCCAACAGTGTTTACGGTAACAACTACGTCGTTATTTGTAAAAACTTAAATTTTTATCGTTATCGTCATCCGACAGTTATTCGTTGTCGTACGAATATTCCCCGACAGAAAGAATATTCTACGACCAAACGAATATTCCCCGACAACAATGATTATTTTATAACCACTTGCTTATTTTGAAAAAAATATTCACATTTCACCCATAACTTTAAACTTTTATCAATTTAACCATTTACTGAATAGTAATTATAAGAAAAATTGAATACTTTTATTTCATAAAATTCGGGGTCTTACAATCTCCCCTCCTTATAAAATTTCGTTCCCGAAATTTACGTACCTGGTATTTCAAAGAGTTGAGAATACCTTTCTTTCATTTCAGATTCTATCTCTCAGATCATCATGATTTCTCCATTGCTCATCTCCTGTATTTCAGATATCATTCTAGAATACAGCTTCAAAACAAGGGTTAATTTAACAAATTAACATATCACATAATATCCCGATATTATGACTGACCAACAAATAAGCTTAGGTAGGACACACTAGCGAAGAATTTACTCGTCTCTCCCCACCTAGTTGTATTCCCCGATCTCCGCCAGAGATCATATCCCTAAGCTCTGATACCACCTGTGACAACCCCAAAATAGGTCCATTCCACCCAACCCATTCTGAGTCATCAAATACATGGTACAGAAAACAACTACAACTTTATTACAACAATTGTCGTGCAAAATACAACAACACATATGCTGTGAGTTTGGATACAAATATATACCAAATGTGACTCATGTTCCAACTGTGGACATCACCTCACAATAACACCTTACATAAAGGTATAGTCAAAAACTGTTTTAGAAATTAGAATCTTTGGGAAGTGCTCAAGGAAACCTTCGTACATGGGAGGCCACGCGTCTAGGTTATGATAGATATCATATGGCCACAGAATTATCCTTGGTTGACCCAATAGACCCCAAAGAAAAACGAGAAGATTACTATCATATTCTTCCCAATGGTGAGTCTTCTCTTGACTTATCATTATCTCCACTGTCTCTAATTGAGAATTATACTTCAAACAAACACCAAGATTATATAGGTAGTGCCCATAGATATACTCAGCAAGTGGATGAGCACAACCCTGTCTTATGATGACACGAGGTTGTATGTCATTAGACATCTTGTATGATAGTGACAAAACACCCTTCCAACGTTGGGTTCGCCTCACCCTATTTTCTTCACCAAATATAACTACTAAATGATGACCACCGTTCTATTCCCTTGTTACCCCCCGCTCGACCCAGCTACACTCTTATTACCTGAAAGGAATTGTGAAGCAAAAGGGTGAGCACAACTAGCTCAGTAAAGAATATCATGACTAAAGATAATTCAATTATCAATAGCCTTCATCAACAATAAATCAGAGATTTAGAACATATGGTAAATGATAAAAATTTTAACCATAGTTGCAGCGGAACGAGCAATCCATTAGAAGAGTCAAATAGACTATAAAGTCTATTATCTTCTCCATGTTAAAAATCCATCAACAATGTTTTATCCCTGTAACATCAATCAACAATTCTGGTCCACAATCATATGAATAACTCATAATCATAACTGTAGTTCTAAATTCCTCTTCTCATCCAGGACGAAGATAATTTTCATCACCTATCTTTACCTGAAACATCAAAGATCATGGTTACACCAAATCACATTTCCTGTTCATAATCATACTAATAACTTCATCTTTGCACTACGGCCAAAGATATTCATTTGTATCACCAGTTAGTCATGTTCATCTCAACATCTGTTCATCTTTGCACTACTGGCCAAAGATATTCAACAACATGTCATCTTTGCACTACGGGCCAAAGATATTCATCAACAATTCATCTTTGCACTACAGGCCAAAGATATTCCTCAACAATTCATATTTGCACTACGGCCAAATATATTAATATCTCAAAGAAATATATAATCATTTCAGAATTTATATAAACAATAATTATAACCATGTTGATCAATTCACCTTTACACTTAAGCTAAAGATATTCACTTATAAATTCAATGGTCATGATCATACCAGTCAACAATTCAACTTTGCACTACTGGCCAAAGAGAACCCTAGTCATGATCATACCAATAATTTACCCATCTTTACACTCAAGCGAAAGAGAATTTCAACATCAAGGTTATAAAAATGTTATATATGATAATAAAAACAATATGATCAACATATAGATTTAATCTCAAGAGTAATATTCATAAATCAACTATAATTTGGTTAGAAAAAGAAACTAATTTTGTCGTGAATAGTAACTCGTGAATAGTAACTCATGAATAGTAACTCGTGAATAGTAACTCACGAATAGTAACCCCGACATGAAAAAGGTAGAAATTCCACAATAATATACATACCAATATTTCGGTATAATGATATTGAAAGAATAATATTCTTAAGCTTATAAACAATTTATTTAAATTGTTTACACTTTACAAATTAATGCATTTAATCATCATAAAACGCCAACTCTTAAGATTTCATCATCAATAACTAAAACCCACATCAAAAATCTGCATATACCTCATATATAGGATTCTCAAGCCATAAAATCCTATTTTCCAATTTTCTTACTTCACATAACATATTTAATTCATTTACTCATAACTAGACTATTTTCATGAAAAATACCAAATCCGTTCCAAAAATATTTCTTTTCTGGAATTTAGCATAATATAGTCCCATAGTGAACATATATTTTTCTCAGAATTTTTAAAAGTCATTTACTATTTTTCATATGGCCAAAATAGCCGAATATTTAGACATTTATCAAAAATTGTACTTTTGTCTAAAAATTTGAAATTTACAGAGTATACTTCTATACATGTACTCCCAATAAAAATTTCATCAATTTTGGAGTTAACCACAAGGAATTATAAGCTGTTACTTTTAAAATAGTCTTTTCTCATAAAATTCATAACTCTCAATCTATACATCCAAAAATCACCATTTTTGGACACAATCAAGAAAACTCATCAAAATATCATTTCAAATTTTTCCAGAATTTTTGAAGGTCAGAAAAATTACGAAACTGGAAAATATAACAACCCTTAAAATTTCTTACTATCCCTTACCTCAAAAGAGCAGTACTTCTGACTGGATATCGGATATGATGCTGAAGGAAACTTGCACTAATGAATAGCAACTCACCAAGTATCTAAAAACTCACAAAATATGCTTCATAATATAGAGAGAGAAAGAGAGAAAGCTTATGTTTCTGGTGTGATTTTCAATTCTAACTTAGCCCTCTATTTATAGGAAAATTTTGGTAGGTTTGACCTGCAACCTGATGGCTTTACCTGCTACTATTCCCACCCACCACATTTGAAATATAATTCAGCACATTTCTTCACCAACCACAAGTGGGGCCCACCAATTCTAGAATTTTCCACCAAAATGATAAACTCCGAAAATTCAACAATTTCTGAACCAGTCATCTCGTAAAATTCATAACAAATCATACGTTCATTTTTAACGGTTCAAAATTTGTGGGCATATACTCAACTTATATATGTATAACATATCCAAAAATTACCACGATCCAACGGTCGGATTAAAAATTATAACCCCCGTAAAATATCTGAAAAACCCTGATTTTTAATACCTCCATTCCGACAAAAATACTGATAAAAACCTCAACATTAACTCCTTCATTTTTAACCACAAAAATATATCCCTCATTTATATCCACATAAAATAAATATTTCCTTATCATATGAATCAATAATTAATTATTCACAAATAATATTACAGAATCACATTTATGACAACCAGGTTGTTCCCAGGAAAGAGGGGGCTTTCCAATAAGAATTTCTCCTTACTGGCGCGCAATTAGATGACCAAACCTCTCCTTAGACAGAACTTTCTAGACATTGACAATAATGTTATCTAATAATATTATTCAAATAATATGAATTATTGATCTGATAATGGAAAATACTGTGCAGCAACAATTATTGAAACAACAATAATATAAAATATCAACGCAGCAATTATTGAATCAATAAAATAAAATATTGAACAGTAATTACTGTAACAATTATTGAGTAGTGTCTTCTTACGTAAGAATCAATAATTTCAAAAATACTATGCAATACCGTGTGCTACTGTGCAATAACGCGTATTACTGTATTTTAACCACCGGGTATTCCAACAGTGTTTACGGTAACAACTACGTCGTTATTTGTAAAAATTTAAATTTTTATCGTTATCGTCATCCGACAGTTATTCGTTATGGGGCCCACAAATAGCTGCGCCGCCGTACGAATATTCCCCGACGAAAGAATATTCTACGACCAAACGAATATTCCCCGACAACAATGATTATTTTATAACCACTTGCTTATTTTGAAAAAAATATCACATTTCACCCATAACTTTAAACTTTTATCAATTTAATCATTTACTGAATAGTAATTATAAGAAAAATTGAATACTTTTATTTCATAAAATTCGGGGTCTTACAATACCAAATCACAATTCCTGTTTATAATCATACTAACAAATTCATCTTTGCACTACGGGCCAAAGATATTCATCAACAAACCATCTTTGCACTACGGGCCAAAGATATTCAACAACAGTTCATCTTTGCACTACAGGCCAAAGATAATCAACAGGCCATCTTTGCACTACATGCCAAAGATATTCATCAACAATTCATATTTGCACTACAGGCCAAATATATTCATATCTCAAAGAAATATATAATCATTTCAGAATTTATATAAATAATAATTATAACCATGTTGATCAATTCACCTTTGCACTTAAACTTAAGATATTCAATTATAAATTCAATGGTCATGATCATACCAGTCACAATTCAACTTTGCACTACAGGCCAAAGAGAACCCTAGTCATGATCATACCAATAATCTACCCATCTTTACACTCCAGTGAAAGAGAATTTTAACATCAGGGTTATAAAAATGTTATATATGATGATAAAAATAATATGATCAACATATAGTTTTAATCTCAAGAGTAATATTCGTAACTCATGAATAGTAAATTGTGAATAGTAACTCATGAATAGTAACCCCGACACAAAAGATAGAAATTCCACAATAAAATCCATACCAATATTTTGGTATAATGATATTGAAAGAATAACATTACTTAAATTTATAAACAATTTATTTTAAATTGTTTACACTTTACTAATTAATGCATTTAATCATCATAAAATGCCAACTCTTACAATTTCATCATCAATAACCAAAACCCTCATCAAAAATCTGCATATACCTCATATAGGATTCTCAAGCCATAAAATCCTATTTTCCAATTTTCTTACTTCACAAAAACATATTTAATTCATTTACTCATAACTAGACCATTTTCATGAAAAATACCAAATCAGTTCCAAAAATATTTCTTTTCTGGGATTTAGCATAATATAGTCCACATAGTGAACATATATTTTTCTCAGAATTTTTAAAAGTCATTTACTATTTTTCATATGGCCAAAATAGCCGAATATTTAGACATTTATCAAAAATTGTACTTTTGTCCAAAAATTCTAAAATTTACATAGTATACTTCTATCATATACATGTACTCCCAATAAAAATTTCATCAATTTTGGAGTTAACCACAAGGAATTATAAGCTGTTACTTTTAAAATAGTCTTTTCTCATAAAATTCATAACTCTCAATCTATACATCCAAAAATCACCATTTTTGGACACAATCAAGAAAACTCATCAAAATATCATTTCAAATTTTTCCAGAATTTTTGAAGGTCAGAAAAATTACGAAACTGGAAAATATAACAACCCTTAAAATTCTTACTATCCCTTACCTCAAAAGAGCAGTACTTCTGACTGGATATCGGATATGATGCTGAAGGAAACTTGCACTGATGAATAGCAACTCACCAAGTATCTAAAAACTCACAAAATATACTTCATAATATAGAGAGAGAAAGAGAGAAAGCTTATGTTTCTGGTGCGATTTTCAATTCTAACTTAGCCCTCTATTTATAGGAAAATTTTGGTAGGTTTGACCTGCAACCTGATGGTTTTACCTGCTACTATTCCCACCCACCACATTTGAAATATAATTCAGCACATTTCTTCACCAACCACAAGTGGGCCCACCAATTCTAGAATTTTTTACCAAAATGATAAACTCCGAAAATTTAACAATTTCTGAACCAGTCATCTCGTAAAATTCATAATAAATCATACGTTCATTTTTAACGGTTCAAAATTTGTGGGCATATACTCAATTTATATATGTATAACATATCCAAAAATTACCAACGATCCAACGGTCGGATTAAAAATTATAACCCCCGCAAAATATCTCAAAAACCCTGATTTTTAATACCTCCATTCCGACAAAAATACGGATAAAAATCTCAACATTAACTCCTTCATTTTTAACCACAAAAATATATCCCTCATTTATATCCACATAAAATAAATATTTTCTTATCATATGAATCAATAATTAATTATTCACAAATAATATTACAGAATCACATTTATGACAACCAGACCGTTCCCAGGAAAGAGGGGGCTTTCCAATAAGGATTTCTCCTTACTGGCGCGCAATTAGATGACCAAACCTCTCCTTAGACAGAACTTTCTAGACATTGCCAATAATGCTATCTAATAATACTATTCAAATAATATGAATTATTGATCTGATAAAGGAAAATACTGTGCAGCAATAATTATTGAACAACAATAATACAAAATTTCAACGTAGCAATTATTGAATCAATAAAATAAAATATTGAACAGTAATTACTGTAACAATTATTGAGTAGTGCCTTCTTACGTAAGAATCAATAATTTTAAAAATACTATGCAATACTGTGTGCTACTGTGCAATAACGCGAATTACTGTATTTTAACCACCGGGTATTCCAACAGTGTTAACGGTAACAACTACGCCGTTATTTATAAAAACTCAAATTTGTCATTTTCTTCACCCGACAATTATTCTGTTATGGGGCCCACAAATGGCTGCGCCGTCGTACGAATATTCCCCGACAGAAAGAATATTCCACGACCAAACGAATATTCCCCGACAACAATGATTATTTTATAACCACTTGCTTATTTTGAAAAAAAAATTCATATTTCACCCATAACTTTAAAATTTTATCAATTTAACCATTTACTGAATAGTAATTATAAGAAAAATTGAATACTTTTATTTCATAAAATTCGGGGTCTTACATACCTTACATAAAGGTACAGTCAAAAACTATTTTAAAAACTAGAATCTTTGGGAAGTACTTAAGGAAACCTTCGTACATGGGAGACCATGCTTCTAGGTTATGATAGATATCATATGGCCACAGAATTATCCTTGGTTGACCCAATAGACCCCAAAGAAAAACGAGAAGATTACTATCATATTCTTCCCAATGGTGAGTCTTCTCTTGACTTATCATTATCTCCACTGTCTCTAATTGAGAATTATACTTCAAACAAACACCAAGATTATATAGGTAGTGCTCGTAGATATACTCAGCAAGTGGATGAGCACAACCCTGTCTTATGATGACACGAGGTTGTATGTCATTAGACATCTTGTATGATAATGACGAAACACCCTTCTAACGTTGGGTTCGCCTCACCCTATTTTCTCCACCAAATATAATTACTAAATGATGACCACCGTTCTATTCCCTTGTTACCCCAGCTCGACCCAGCTACACTCTTATTACCTGAAAGGAATTATGAAACAAAAGGGTGAGCACAACTAGCCCAGTAAAGAATATCATGACTAAAGATAAATAAATTATCAATAGTCTTCATCAGTAATAAATCAGAGATTTAGAACATATGGTAGATGATAAAAATTTCAACCATAGTTGCAGCGGAACGAGCAATCCATTAGAAGAGTCAAATAGACTATAAAGTCTATTATCTTCTCCATGTTAAAAATCCACCAACAATGTTTTATCCCTGTAACACCAATCAACAATTCTGGTCCACAAACATATGAATAACTCATAATCATAAATGTATTCTAAATTCCTCTTCTCATCCAGGACGAAGATAATTTTCATCACCTATCTTTACCTGAAACATCAAAGATCATGGTTACACCAAATCACATTTCCTGTTCATAATCATACTAATAACTTCATCTTTACACTACGACCAAAGATATTCATTTGTATCACCAGTTGGTCATGTTCATCTCAACATCTGTTCATCTTTGCACTACTGGCCAAAGATATTCAACAACATGTCATCTTTGCACTACGGCCAAAGATATTCATCAACAATTCTTTGCACTACAGGCCAAAGATATTCCTCAACAGTTCATATTTGCACTACGGCCAAATATATTCATCAACAGCTCATATTTTCACTACAGGCCAAATATATTAATATCTCAAAGAAATATATAATCGTTTCAGAATTTATATAAACAATAATTATAACCATGTTGATCAATTCACCTTTACACTTAAGCTAAAGATATTCACTTATAAATTCAATGGTTATGATCATACCAGTCAACAATTCAACTTTGCACTATTGACCAAAGAGAACCCATAGTTATGATCATACCAGAAATTTACCCATCTTTACACTCAAGTCAAAGAGAAATATCATCATTAGGGTTATAAAAATATTATATATGATAATAAAATTAATATAATCAACATATAGATTTAATCTCAAGAGTAATATTCATAAACCAACTATAATTTGGTCAGAAAAAGAGAATAGTAACTCGTGAATAGTAACTCATGAATAGTAACTCGTGAATAGTAACTCATGAATAGTAACTCATGAATAGTAAACTCGACACAAAAAGGTAGAAATTCCACAATAAAATACATACCAATATTTCGGTATAATGATATTGAAAGAATAATATTTCTTAAGCTTATAAACAATTTATTTTAATTGTTTATACTTTACTAAATAATGCATTTAATCATCCTAAAATGTCAAACTCATAAGATTTCATCACCAATAACCAAAAACCCTCATCAAAAATCTGCATATACCTCATATAGGATTCTCAAGCCATAAAATCCTATTTTCTAATTTTTCTTACTTCACAAAACATATTTAATTCATTTACTCATAACTAGACCATTTTCATGAAAAAATACCAAATCAGTTCTAAAAATATTTCTTTTCTGAGATTTAGCATAATATAGTCCCATAGTGGAAATATATTTTTCTCAGAAATTTTAAAAGTCATTTACTATTTTTCATATGGCCAAAACAGCCGAATATTTAGACATTTATCAAAAATTGTACTTTTATCTAAAAATTCTGAAATTCACAGAGTATACTCCTATCATATACATGTACTCCCAATAAAAATTTCATCAATTTTGGAGTTAACCACAAGAAGTTATAAGCGGTTACTTTTAAAATAGTATTTTCTTATAAAATTCATAACTCTTAATCTATACATCCAAAAATCACCATTTTTGGACACAATCAAGAAAACTCATCAAAATATCATTTCAAATTTTTTCAGAATTTTTGAAGGTCAAAAAAATTACGAAACTGAAAAACATAACAACCCTTAAAATCCCTTACTATCCCTTACCTCAAAATAGCAGCACTTCTGACCGGTATAAGGCTGAAGAAAACTTGCACTGATGAATAGAAACTCACAAAGTATCTAAATACTCATAAAATACACTCAATAATCTAGAGAGAGAAAGAGAGAAAACTTATGAATTCTGGTGTGATTTTCAATTCTAGCTTAGCCCTCTATTTATAGGAAAATGTTAGCACGCCGAAGCAGACTTAACCTGCAACCTGATGGCTTTACCTGCTACTATTCCCACCCACCACATTTGAATAAAAATCTCAGCATATTTCTTCACCAACCAAGAGTGGGGCCCACTAATTCTAGAGTTTTCTACCAAAATGATTAACTCCGAAAATTCAACAATTTCTGAACCAGTTATCTCGTAAAATTCATAACAAATTATACGTTCATTTTTAATGGTTTAAAATTTGTGGACATATACTCAACTTATATATGTATAACATATCCAAATATTACCACGATCCAACGGTCGGATTAAAAATTATAACCCTCGCAAAATATCTCAAAAACCCTAATTTGATTTTTAATACCTCCGTTCTGACAAAAATATAGATAAAATACCTCAACATTAACTCCTTCATTTTTAACCACAAAAATATATCCCTCATTTATATCCACATAAAATAAATATTTCCTTATCATATGAATCAATAATTAATTATTCACAGATAATATTACAGAATCACATTTATGACAACCAGGCCGTTCCCAGGAAAGAGGGGGCTTTCCAATAAGGATTTATCCTTATTGGCGCGCAATTAGGTGACCAAACCTCTCCTTAGACAGAACTTTCTAGGCATTGCCAATAATGTTATCTAATAATATTATTCAAATAATATGAAATATTGATCTGATAATGGGAAATACTATGCAGTGACAATTATTGAACAACAATAATATAAAATTTCAACGTAGCAATTATTAAATCAATAAAATAAAATATTGAACATTAATTACTGTAACAATTATTGAGTAGTGCCTTCTTACGTAAGAATCAATAATTTTAAAAATACTGTGCAATACCGTGTGCTACTGTGCAATAACACGTATTACTGTATTTTAACCACCGGGTATTTCAACAGTATTAACGGTAACAACTACGCCATTATTTGTAAAAACTTAAATTTGTCGTTTTCTTCATCTGACAGTTATTCGTTATGGGGCCCACAAATAGCTGCGCCGTCATACGAATATTCTCCGACAGAAAGAATATTCTACGACCAAACGAATATTCCCCGACAACAATGATTATTTTATAACCACTTGCTTATTTTCAAAAAAAATTCACATTTCACCCATAACTTTAAACTTTTATCAATTTAACCATTTACTGAATAGTAATTATAAGAAAAATTGAATACTTTTATTTCATAAAATTCGGGGTCTTACAATCTCCCCTCCTTATGAAATTTCGTCCCCGAAATTTACGTACCTAGTATTTCGAAGAGTTGAGAATACCTTGCTTCCATTTCAAATTCTATCTCTCAGATCATCATGATTTTGCCATTGCTCATCTCCCATGATAACTTCATTTGGGTTCCTCATTTGTTGGGAAGTCATGACAACCGCCATCCCTCGAACTACTCGGCTTTGACTTGTCTGGAGCAGTATTTGGCGTCATCATTACCGTTGGAATATACTTTTCTATAGGACATATTCCTCCCTCAACTGCCTCTTCGTACCCCTCATTCATGATCTGAATCATCAATCTTCGATCCATATCGGATTCAGGTTGACCGCTATGTACAGGGTAATTCAAAACTCGATGTTGGGTTCTCCCAATTGCTTTCCAAAAAGAGAAATTCATATCATCTATTTTAGCCTTCTTAGATCGAACATCTCTTTCCACAATATCCACGTGTCGTGCGGCTTTTGCCCATGCATCACTTATTCTCACTCGTTCAGTTTTTTCTTCTTCCAGCTCAGATTCCATTTTTATCATTTTATACCCTGCCAAAGAATGCTTCTGTTCAAGCATCACATATAACACAAGCTTGAATTGTTGCATCCTTTTGTTCCACGACCACCTGTCGTTCTTCTGCCTGCTCTTCTAACTCATGAATACGATTTTAAAATTCTACATTTTGATCATATAATACCTCTAATAAACTCTTCTCATGTACTTCTTCTTCCTCTTCTTCCTCAGTCTCAACTGTTACCTCTGCGACTATCTCGGGTGCAACTATCAATTCTTCACTCACCACATGGATATCTCTAATTCCTTCTTCGTTTGACATCACATTATCACGGTTAGTGATTAGAGGTATCCCCACAGTCTCAGTCACTCTATTGTTAGCATTCTCAGCTGCCATTCTCAAATACTGCCATAAAACAAGGGTTAATTAAACAAATTAACATATCACATAATATCCCGATATTATGACTGACCAACAAATAAGCTTAGGTAGGACACACTAGCGAAGGATTTACTCATCTCTCCCCTCCTAGTTGTATTCCCCGATCTCCGCCAGAGATCATATCCCTAAGCTCTGATACCACCTGTGACAACCCCAAAATAGGTCCATTCCACCCAACCCATTCTGAGTCATCAAATACATGGTACAGAAAATAACTACAACTTTATTACAATAATTGTCGTGCAAAATACAACAACACATATGCTGTGAGTTTGGATACAAATATATACCAAATGTGACATTGGACACCATCATGTATCAGCACCTCACAAAGGTACCTTACATAAAGGTACAATCAAAAACTGTTTTAGAAACTAGAATCTTTGGGAAGTGCTTAAGGAAACCTTCGTACATGGGAGGCCATGCTTCTAGGTTATGATAGATATCACATGGCCACAGAATTATCCTTGGTTGACCCAATAGACCCCAAAGAAAAACGAGAAGATTACTATCATATTCTTCCCAATGGTGAGTCTTCTCTTGACTTATCATTATCTCCACTATCTCTAATTGAGAATTATACTTCAAACAAACACCAAGATTATATAGGTAGTGCTCGTAGATATACTCAGCAAGTGGATGAGTACAACCCTGTCTTATGATGACACGAGGTTGTATGTCATTAGACATCTTGTATGATAATGACGAAACACCCTTCCAACGTTGGGTTCGCCTCACCCTATTTTCTTCACCAAATATAATTACTAAATGATGACCACCGTTCTATTCCCTTGTTACCCCCGCTCGACCCAGCTACACTCTTATTACCTGAAAGGAATTATGAAACAAAAGGGTGAGCACAACTAGCCCAGTAAAGAATATCATGACTAAAGATAAATAAATTATTAATAGTCTTCATCAGTAATAAATCAGAGATTTAGAACATATGGTAGATGATAAAAATTTCAACCATAGTTGCAGCGAAACGAGCAATCCATTAGAAGAGTCAAATAGACTATAAAGTCTATTATCTTCTCCATGTTAAAAATCCACCAACAATGTTTTATCCCTGTAACACCAATCAACAATTCTGGTCCACAATCATATGAATAACTCATAATCATAAATGTAGTTCTAAATTCCTCTTCTCATCCAGGACGAAGATAATTTTCATCACCTATCTTTACCTGAAACATCAAAGATCATGGTTACACCAAATCACATTTCCTGTTCATAATCATACTAATAACTTCATCTTTACACTACGACCAAAGATATTCATTTGTATCACCAGTTGGTCATGTTCATCTCAACATCTGTTCATCTTTGCACTACTGGCCAAAGATATTCAACAACATGTCATCTTTGCACTACGGGCCAAAGATATTCATCAACAATTCTTTACACTACAGGCCAAAGATATTCCTCAACAGTTCATATTTGCACTACGGCCAAATATATTCATCAACAGCTCATATTTTCACTACAGGCCAAATATATTAATATCTCAAAGAAATATATAATCGTTTCAGAATTTATATAAACAATAATTATAACCATGTTGATCAATTCACCTTTACACTTAAGCTAAAGATATTCACTTATAAATTCAATGGTTATGATCATACCAGTCAACAATTCAACTTTGCACTATTGGCCAAAGAGAACCCATAGTTATGATCATACCAGAAATTTACCCATCTTTACACTCAAGTCAAAGAGAAATATCATCATTAGGGTTATAAAAATATTATATATGATAATAAAATTAATATAATCAACATATAGATTTAATCTCAAGAGTAATATTCATAAACCAACTATAATTTGGTCAGAAAAAGAGAATAGTAACTCGTGAATAGTAACTCATGAATAGTAACTCGTGAATAGTAACTCATGAATAGTAACTCATGAATAGTAAACTCGACACAAAAAGGTAGAAATTCCACAATAAAATACATACCAATATTTCGGTATAATGATAATTGAAAGAATAATATTTCCTTAAGCTTATAAACAATTATTTTAATTGTTTATACTTTACTAAATAATGCATTTAAATCATCCTAAAATGCCAAACTCATAAGATTTCATCACCAATAACCAAAAACCCTCATCAAAAATATGCATATACCTCATATAGGATTCTCAAGCCATAAAATCCTATTTTCTAATTTTCTTACTTCACAAAACATATTTAATTCATTTACTCATAACTAGACCATTTTCATGAAAAAAAATACCAAATCAGTTCTAAAAATATTTCTTTTCTGAGATTTAACATAATATAGTCCCATAGTGGAAATATATTTTTCTCAGAAATTTTAAAAGTCATTTACTATTTTTCATATGGCCAAAACAGCCGAATATTTAGACATTTATCAAAAATTGTACTTTTATCTAAAAATTTTGAAATTCACAGAGTATACTCCTATCATATACATGTACTCCCAATAAAAATTTCATCAATTTTGGAGTTAACCACAAGAAGTTATAAGCGGTTACTTTTAAAATAGTATTTTCTTATAAAATTCATAACTCTTAATCTATACATCCAAAAATCACTATTTTTGGACACAATCAAGAAAACTCATCAAAATATCATTTCAAATTTTTTCAGAATTTTTGAAGGTCAGAAAATTACGAAACTGAAAAACATAACAACCCTTAAAATCCCTTACTATCCCTTACCTCAAAATAGCAGCACTTCTGACCGGTATAAGGCTGAAGAAAACTGCACTGATGAATAGAAACTCACAAAGTATCTAAATACTCATAAAATACACTCAATAATCTAGAGAGAGAAAGAGAGAAAACTTATGAATTCTGTGTGATTTTCAATTCTAGCTTAGCCCTCTATTTATAGGAAAATGTTAGCACGCCGAAGCAGACTTAACCTGCAACCTGATGGCTTTACCTGCTACTATTCCCACCACCACATTTGAATAAAAATCTCAGCATATTTCTTCACCAACCAAGAGTGGGGCCCACTAATTCTAGAGTTTTCTACCAAAATGATTAACTCCGAAAATTCAACAATTTCTGAACCAGTTATCTCGTAAAATTCATAACAAATTATACGTTCATTTTTAATGGTTTAAAAATTTGTGGACATATACTCAACTTATATATGTATAACATATCCAAATATTACCACGATCCAACGGTCGGATTAAAAATTATAACCCTCGCAAAATATCTCAAAAACCCTAATTTGATTTTTAATACCTTCGTTCCGACAAAAATACAGATAAAACACCTCAACATTAACTCCTTCATTTTTAACCATAAAAATATATCCCTCATTTATATGCACATAAAATAAATATTTCCTTATCATATGAATCAATAATTAATTATTCACAGATAATATTACAGAATCACATTTATGACAACCAAGCCGTTCCCAAGAAAGAGGGGGCTTTCCAATAAGGATTTATCCTTATTGGCGCGCAATTAGGTGACCAAACCTCTCCTTAGACAGAACTTTCTAGACATTACCAATAATGTTATCTAATAATATTATTTAAATAATATGAATTATTGATCTGATAATGGGAAATACTATGCAGTGACAATTATTGAATAACAATAATATAAATTTTCAACGTAACAATTATTAAATCAATAAAATAAAATATTGAACAGTAATTACTGTAACAATTATTGAGTAGTGCCTTCTTACGTAAGAATCAATAATTTCAAAAATACTGTGCAATACCGTGTGCTACTGTGCAATAACGCGTATTACTGTATTTTAACCACCGGGTATTTCAACAGTATTAACGGTAACAACTACGCCATTATTTGTAAAAACTCAAATTTGTCGTTTTCTTCATCTGACAGTTATTCGTTATGGGGCCCACAAATAGCTGCGCCGTCGTACGAATATTCCCCGACAGAAAGAATATTTCACGACCAAACGAATATTCCCCGACAACAATGATTATTTTATAACCACTTGCTTATTTTCAAAAAAAATTCACATTTCCCCCATAACTTTAAACTTTTATCAATTTAACCATTTACTGAATAGTAATTATAAGAAAAATTGAATACTTTTATTTTATAAAATTCGGGGTCTTACACATTATTCTAGAAGCAAGGGTCGATGAAGAGAAGAAATCTCAACCCTCGATTTAATTAGCCCATTTAAAATACTCGATCGAGTAGGAACTGTGGCCTATAGACTCACTTTATCGCCAAGTATGTCGCGTGTTCATAACGTTTTTCACATATCAATGTTACGTAAATATGTGGAAGACCCGAACCACATTATTGAATTAGAACCGGACGAGATAGCGGAAGATTTAACGTACGAGGAGGTACCAGTCGAGATTTTGGATAGGAAAGAGCATGTCCTACGTACAAAGGTTATACCACAAGTCAAAGTTTTGTGGATGAACTATGCTATTGAGGAAATGACCTGGGAGTTGGAATTGGAAATGCAAGCAAGGTATCCTCACCTCTTCGGCATACCAGGTATGTACGTAAATTTCAAGGGCAAAATTTCATAAGGAGGGGAGATTGTAAGACTCCAAATTTTATAAAATAAAAGTATTCAATTTTCTTATAATTATTATTTTATTTAGTAAATGGTTAAATTGATAAAGGGTTAAAGTTAAGGGTGATATGTGAAATTTTTTGCAAAGTAAGCAAGTTGTCATAAAATATTCGTTTGGTTGGAGAATATTCTATTTGTCGGGGAATATTTGTACGACGACACAATCATTGGTGGACCCATAACAGAAGTATTGTCGGAGTTAGAAAACGACAGAAATAATTTTTATGAAAATAACAGCGAAAGTTTTACCGTTAAACTGTTGAAATACTCGGTGGTAAAAGTACAGTAATACGCGTGGTTGCATGGTAGCACATAGTATTGATTATTGATGCTTATGTAAGAAGCCACTCAGTTTATTCAATTATTGCTACAGTAGTTGCTGCATAATATCTCTCATATTATTGATTCAATTATTGTCACAGTATCATCTGCATAATATTTTATATTATTAAATCAATAATTGAGACGACAAAGTTATTCATATTATTATTTGCAATATTGACGATGTCTAGAAAGTTCAGTCGAGGAGAGGTTTGGTCACCTAATTGCGAGCAAATAGGGAGAAATTCTTACCGGAAAGCCCCTTCTTTTCTGGGAATGATCTGGTTGTTAAATATTGTGAGTTGTAATTTTAATGATGAATAATTGTTAATATAATAAAAATGTGTTTATTGAAGAAAAGTGAATTACAAAAGTTAGAGGGAAATAATGTAAACTTGGAAAACTTTAAGGTACCAAAGTGTAATAAGTAAATTAATCTGGACCATTGATGGTGGTTTTAATAGAAAATTAATCTGGACCATTGATGGTGATTTTAATAGTAAATCAATTTGGACTATTGATGGTGGTTTTAAAAGTAAATCAATCTGGACTGTCGGTGGTGGTTTTAATAGTAAATCAATCTGGACCGTCAGTTGTGATTTTAATATTAATCAATATGGATCGTCAGTTGTGGTTTTAATAGTAATCAATATAGACCGTCCGTTTTACTAGTAAATCAATCTGGACCGTCCGTGAATTAGTTACTATTTAGTCCATTTTCCTATAAATAGAAGCTTAATTCTTCTTTCATTCTTACTAATTCACTAAGACTCACAAGAGAAGCTATACAGAGAGAAATAATAGAGAGAAAGAAGAAGAGTATTTTGCTACTTCACTATTGCAGTATCCAGTCTTCTAGTAAGGTAAGGGCTATTATTTGTTGTATTCGTAAGGGGTATTATTTCTTTCGTATTCATAAGGAATACTATTTTTCATATTCATCCTTTAATATGTCAGAATAATCTATCTACGCGGATTACGTACCGCATGACAGGTAAAAATCTATTAGTAGTTTCGTATGTTATTTCTTTTCATCTAAACTTACTATGGTAAGTATTGCTTCTATAATTCCCTGTATTAGTGGAATATTCTTGAGTTTTGTGCTTCATCCAGTATCGTTTCATTTGAATATTAATTTGAACTTTTTTATTAAATATCAATATTTTCACCCGAGATACTATTCACGGGTTACTATTCACTCGAATATTATTCACTCGGGTATTCGGGGTACTTTTCATACCGGGGTACTATTCATGAGTTACTGTAACGACCTCAAAATTCATACAATTTAATTCTTGATTTCAATCGTTAATAATACTTTCAACCTCAAATTTTATATTATTAAACGATAATACAACCATTGAAATTTACGGAATAATTAAAATGTTCTATTACAATTAAAATTTTCTATTTACAAACTGTTCTCGTTCCTAGAACTTTTAACCTTTACATTACATTTCTTCGATTCAAATTTATATCATGAATCATTACAACAAAATGACTATACAAAGTCTTACATTATCAATAGATATCCATATATACCGAGCTCCACTTACAATTCAACAACATGTTACATTCAAATATTAAATACATTTCTCATAAAACATAAGGAATCTTCAAGTATCACGTCAGATTCATAACTTTCAGGTAACACATAGCTTTACCTTGAAATCTTGACCTGCAAGAATGGCTATTTGCAAGGTTGAGCTCGACAGCCCAACAAAATGTAACAGTTTTCATGCAACACGTAGCATATAATATCATGCTCAACATATGTCTCTTAAACATTGAACTATCATAACATACGTGCTACACTTCATATAACAAATATAAAGATTGAGTTCTTTACTCAATCGGCATGCTTTACTCAATTAATGTAGTTCTAAGTTGACTTTGACGTTTCATGCTTCCACATAAATATAACACATATCATGTTATTTTTAATAAAGACTTAAAACAATTAATCATCAAGTTCACGTAGCAAATAGGAACTGAAAGACTTGCCTAGTTCGTAGACTACCAATTACCAAAAATAGCTTAAATGCTTTGCGTACCTCCTACCACAGTTTAAAGGTTCATAATTACAAGCATTAGTTACACATATAACGAAACCACAATGACTCTTATAACTTGCATCTCTTTGAGACTTAACACATATCTTCAGGTGTTTACTCCTCTTCGTAAGAAACTTATCATTACATAATCTCATTTTGTGTTTCTTTTAAACTTCTTTCGAAATCAACACTTAAAATTCATTAAAGTCGTCATAGATTCCATTACCCCATATTAGATGTATTACACTTGTTGACAACAACTAGGAATCACATTATCTATTAGATATGCTAACATACTATAACATGAACATTTCTAGCTAAACTTACTATTTTAGCTCAAGCCTTTCTTTACCATTTACATTTCAGAAATTCTAAGTGTTTACTTCACAACACTTGTCTAACATTCATTGTGTACACTAAGTTATCAAATAACGCATTCGAAATTTACTAATCATTTTTACCACTTTGAATTCACTAACCCCATAACACAACTTTGTTTTAGCCTTGTTGTAACGTGTTGAACACATTACCATAATCTTTAGTTAAGCTACAAAGAACGACCAAAGTCTGCAGAAATAGCAGACTTCAGTGTCTGGAAATGGGCACTCGCGCAGCCACGCGAGTTTTGTACTGGGAGGCCGCGCGCCCTCTCGACGCACAGAACTCAGTTTTACAGAACAGTGCTTCGACACTTTTCCTAAGCCAACTAACACAAATTACACCCACCAAACAGTGATAATAACACGTAAAATAAATATACAACTAACATAGACATGATTGCTAATATATTCAACCACTTAGCACGATTTAACAATCACTAAAACTATTTTAATTCCTCAATTTTTATGTTTTCATACAAAACTTAATTTTTGATATTCATTCTAAAAATCGTCACTGTGAATTCATTATTTGACCAAATTATCTCCTTCAAATTACGTTATGCTCGTATCTCATTGAACTAACATAAACAAAACTCAATTAACATCTTAGCATGCAACTTGACCATCAAAATTGGTACTTACATAGCTACATATGAAAACATATATATACTGACAAAATTTCCACTGATATCTAAAATTAGCATGAATTTCTCGTTTAAGCACAACCTCCAGTCATCATATACTCATATAATCCCAAATAATCCCATTGTATAGCAACAATTCAACAATTTGAAATTCACAGATTATATACAAGTTTGTTGTAAAACCCATATATGCATATATATATATATATATATATATATATATATATATATATATATATATATATATATATATATATATAGTCCGGATCCAGTCCGGGATCCCGGACTCTATAAAATCCGGACCTTTATTTTATTTTATTTTTTTTGCTTTTTTTTTTGAAACAACTAAAAAAAAAATTATGGAATTGAAATTTTTTCATAATAAAGTGTTTTGGGCGTGATTTGGGTACGTATAACAAAATATGGTGGTACAGTCTGTGCAGACTGTACCACCACTTTTTGGTATAGGTATTCAAAACACACCCAAAACATTATATTATGAAAAAATTTCAGTTCCATAAAATATTAAATATTTTTTTTAGTTGTTTTGAAAAAAAAAGCAAAAAAAAAAAAAAAAAGGTCCGGATTTTAAGAAAATCCGGACTCCCGGACCGGATCCGGTGTGTGTGTGTATATATATATATATATATATATATATATATATATATATATATATATATATATATATATAACACTAATGTTGTGTAAAAATACCTTAAATTTGCTTGCAATCCTTGCTAAACTCATTGGAATTGTCGCTATGAAATCCTTCTCTCTCAAATTCTCTCAACTCTCTTTGTTGTCTCTAGGCTAGCAACTAGGTTATGCGTAAAACCAACTGAATAGTAAGCGTAAACAAAAGATACTGATATAGCCTTAATAATACTACTAAATGTCAATTCAGTTACTGACGTATATAATATAAATGTATTATATTTATTTTATTTGTTTATTTTAAATTTCAAAAATTAGAAATACTTAAGGCTTGTTTGGAAAAACCATTAAATTTTAAAGAATTAAAATAATCAAGTCTTGTTTGGTAAAAACTAAATTAAACCCTTTTTAATTCATTTTAATAAACACTTTAGTTTATAATTATAATCACATACTATATTTTAATTAAATATAGCATTTTAGCAAATACCACAAAATTATAATTTCCATTATAACTTTATTTAATAATTTAATATACCATCTAAATTATTAAATCAAAATAAAAATAGACATATCAAATAAATATTTATTCAACAATAATCACATCCATTAAATATTTATATAAATCAATAAATATTTAATGTTATAATTTAAAATTCTGGAATGTTACATCATTCCCTCTTTACAAGGATTCTGTCCACAGAATCACAACTCAAACAATCAAATCGTCACATTCTTCCCTTCTTACAAAGATTCTGTCCCCAGAATCGAAAATACAGATTAAACAAATAACTCAGGGTACTATTAAACCTCACTTTCCCAACATATGAATATATATTTCTCTTCACACCAGATCACATATTTCAAAATATACAGCACATACATATACATACTCAAACTCAAAACATCTCATAATAATAATTTTAATTATTAAATTTTTATTTTAATAATTTATAAAAATTCGGATATTGCCACATCCTTCCCCCCTTATAAGGATTCCGTCCTCGGAATCAACGAAACCTCCCCAACTCGATTTTCACCAAATCTCTTTTCAAAATTTATCGTCTAATATCTTCAACACCTTACCTTAATATAAGTTTAATATTTCCTACTACATTCATTTCTTCAATAAATTCTAGGTTTTATTTCATAACCTTTAAGGACTCAATTATATTTGAGTATTACATAATCTTTAACCCATTCATTTCCTTTTCTAAGGATAGTTATCATAAACACTCGGAATATTACATTCACCCATTCTTCTAAGAATTTCGTCCTCGAAATTTTATTTATTACTCTTCATTCATTCAATCTATCAAAATAGATTTTACGTTAATACTTTATTCATTGATTAGGTTCTATAACCACTTTCTTTCCACAAAGATCTTTCTACAATTATTAACTTTTCTATTAAAAGTTTTACATTATTCATTGATAACTCATCTCCTTCTCATTTCAAAATTTCTTTTCTCACTTATTTAATATATTCATCATTCAGTGTCGCATTCTACGACTTACTTCTTTCTAAGGAATATCATCCTTACCACATTCACCTTTTATAATATCAGGAATCTTCCACAATTGCTCAATAATTGGGAAGCAATATGAACAACTCAGGATTTTAAAAGATTATCCAATCATGCTGAAGGTCACAAGACCTTGAACTACGTCCCCAGGTTATCAAGTATATCTCGACTTGAACCTTTAACAGTCATAAGACTATATGGATCTCCGTACTTAGGGTGTTAAGCCCTTCGTACAATGTATTGTGTACAAACATTTCAGCGCAAAGTGTAAACTAAGTGTAACCTCTAATAAAAGAGTTGTTCATCTCAGAATTTAGAGTGCAAGCATTCAACTGAGGGTCTAATGACCACGAATCATGTCCACAGTTATAAGTAATATTTCAACTTTAACTTTAACAGTCATAAGACTATAAGGACTCCACGTACTTAGGGGGATCAATCCTTCGTACAATGTATTGTGCACAAATATTTTAACGCAAAGTATAAACTAAGCGTAACCCCTAATAATAGGGTTGTTCATCTCAGCTTTTCAACATCTGAATCCGCACCAAAATAATTTGGTTTGGCATAACTTCTCAAGAAACTCTTGAATATCATGAACATTTTTCAATATTTGTCTAGCTGAATCAAATAGCATAGACTTCTACAATAATTCAGACATCAATCGAAATGTACATATCCATTTATATATATTCTCATATCTTAAAGAAATCTCAAAAAAAAATTTATGACGTCATGATACCGCACTGTATTTACAGTCCATTGAGGATTCCGTCATTTGGTGATTTTATCATACTACATCATACCATAGTGGGCTGACGATCCTTAGATCACATCCAATACTAAGTAATACTGCATTGATGACTCCATCATTTTTATCATCTCTGCATCAGGTTCTATGATACATTGATGATATATAAAATACATTTTGATATTTTCAAATTATTTTTGTCTAGCCGAAACAATTAGCATAAAAATAACAGTATTGTTGTTAAAACTCATTGGTTCCATCATTTGATCCAATGTTTTTCAAGAAAATAAAGGTGTAAACATCAGCACGACGTCAATAAATTTCGAAAGTCTAGCATAACTAGTAGATTTAGAATATCCAAGTATCCATCAACTTCAATCTTTACTCCATTACTTCATTACTTAACCATTCTATAAATCTCCAACTTCATCAATGTTCTCTATACTATAACTATTTTCTATCCAATAAAGTTCATCAAACTTACCGCATATTGGAAATTCAGGAACTTGCCACAATAATATGAGTTTAAGAACTTATCCTAGTCAGACCATCGACGTCCATTCGCTGAGGGGTTCAAAATATACCATATTATTATGAGTCACGAACTTACCATATGCATTAGTTTTAAGAACCGCACCTAATCCTAAATTATCTAACTAATCTTAGTAGTTTCTAACTATCAAATATACACATGAGAAAAGAATCACCTTTTCACCACATATACATTGATAGCGTGACACCAACATTCTAATGATTATCAATGTGATAAACTGAGTGCAAGCACAAAACCCTCGCCCATACAAAGATTTGTACAACTCAGCCATCACATGAGTCCTCAATTGAAATCCCACCTAACTCTATCTTACCCTTAACTTGCTCTTCGCTCGATACGAATTCCTTGTATCACATCATTTATAACTCCTCGCGAGTTATCTCGTACTATTTCATAGTACATTAACTTCATAGCATCAAGCTATAATTATTCAAACATTACAGACCATCTTTCTTTTATAACTTAAACAGATCACGTCGTGATCTTATTTTATAATCATCTTCCTTAAAATTCTTTTCTTAACTCGAGATCGTTTTGTTTTACGATCCCCTCTCTTTCCTTTCATTTACGACATTATTCGTTATCTTTGCTATTGGAGTTAGGGAACTCTTGATTCTTATCTACATATCTTTTCAAGATCCTTCTTTGAATCTTCTTGGTTATATAACAATTCTTGCTTTAAGAATTTACAACTTCATTTATATTGTTCAACATTTCATTCAAGTTCTACATTTTCATCATACGTATCCACTTCCTACACTTGGTACACATCGAGTCTCTAACAATTTCAACATATGGTACGCTGAGTGGTTTCCCATAAACAACCAACACACTAGGTTCCGAGTTGCTAGTTCGTATGTACCTCCGCTCTACGAAGGAATCGTTTAGCCATGATACCATACATCAACTACTAAAGAGTACAATTGCACCATACCCGAATATAACTCTCTATTCTTAACTTCTTTACCAATCTCTTCTTATTGACATTGTCTATTTATTATCACCTTACATTCTTATTATTGGAGTTGGGTAACCCCATAACTCTGCGAGATTCTTCTTTGAATCTTCTCACGTATGTTTTAATCCATTCTTTATAAAATTCTTAAATTACTTCTTATTGTTCAAACTCTATTTGAGCTTATGCTTTCCTTATCTTCACCTTCCTTCTCTAAGGTTATAGCATAAGGTACTCCTACCTAAGGTTTATAACCTACAGCTTTGATACCAACTGTAATGACCCCAAAATTCATACAATTTAATTCTCGATTTCAATCGTTAATAATACTTTCAACCTCAAATTTTATATCATTACACGATAATACAACCATTGAAATTTACGGAATAATTAAAATGTTCTATTACAATTAAAATTTTCTATTTACAAACTGTTCTTGTTCCCAGAACTTTTAACCTTTACATTACATCTCTTCGATTCAAATTTATATCATGAATCATTACAACAAAATGACTATACAAAGTCTTACATCATCAATAGATAACCATATATACCGGATAGCTCCACTTACAATTCAACAACATGTTACATTCAAATATTAAATACATTTCTCATAAAACATAAGGAATCTTCAAGTATCATGTCGGATTCATAACTTTCAGGTAACACATAGCTTTACCTTGAAATCTTGACCTGTAAAAATGGTTATTTGCAAGGTTGAGCTCGACAGCCCAACAAAATCTAACAGTTTTCATGCAACACGTAGCATATAATATCATGCTCAACATATGTCTCTTAAACATTGAACTATATAACATACGTGCTACACTTCATATAACAAATATAAAGATTGAGTTCCTTACTCAATCGGCATGCTTTACTCAATTAATGTAGTCATAAGTTGACTTTGACCTTTCATTCTTGCACATAAATATAACACATATCATGTTATTTTTAATAAAGACTTAAAACAATTAATCATCAAGTTCACGTAGCAAATAGGAATTGAAAGACTTGCATGGTTCGTAGATTACCAATTACCAAAAATAGCTTAAATGCTTTGCGAACCTTCTACAAATAGTTCAAAGGTTCATAATTACAAGCATTAGTTACACATATAACGAAACCACAATGACTCTTATAACTTGCATCTCTTTGAGACTTAACACATATCTTCAGGTGTTTACTCCTCTTCGTAAGACACTTATCATTACATAATCTCATTTTGTGTTTCTTTTAAACTTTTTTCGAAACCAACACTTAACATTCATTAAAGTCGTCATAGATTCTATTACCCCATATTAGATGTATTACACTTATTGACAACAACTAGGAATCACATTATCTATTAGATATGCTAACATACTATAACAAAAACATTTCTAGCTAAACTTACTATTTTAGCTCAAGCCTTTCTTTACCATTTACATTTCAAAATTTCTAAGTGTTTACTTCGCAACACTCGTCTAACATTCATTGTGTACACTAAGTTATCACATAATGCGTTCGAAATTTACTAATCATTTTTACCACTTTGAATTCACTAACCCCATAACACAACTTTGTTTTAGCCTTGTTGTAACGTGTTGGACACATTACCATAGTCTTTAGTTAAGCTACAAAGAATGACCAAAGTCTGCAGAAATAGCAGACTTCAGTGTCTGGAAATGGGCACTCGCGCGGCCGCACGAGTTTTGTACAGGGAGGCCGCACGCCCGCAGCTGCGCGCCCGCGCCTCGACGTACAGAACTCAGTTTTACAGAATAGAGCTTCGGCACTTTTCCTAAGCCAACTAACACAAATTACACCCACCAAACAGTGATAATAACACGTAAAATAAATATACAACTAACATAGACATGATTGCTAACATATTCAACCACTTAGCATAATTTAACAATCACTAAAACTATTTTAATTCCTCAATTTTTATGTTTTCATACAAAACTCAATTTTTGATATTCATTCTAAAAATCGTCACTGTGAATTCATTATTTGACCAAATTATCTCCTTCAAATTACGTTATGCTCGTATCTCATTGAACTAACATAAACAAAACTCAATTAACATCTTAGCATGCAACTTGACCCTCAAAATTGGTACTTACATAGCTACATATGAAAACATATATATACTGACAAAATTTCCACTGATATCCAAAATTAGCATGAATTTCTCGTTTAAGCACAACCTCCAGTCATCATATACTCATATAATCCCAAATAATCCCATTGTATAGCAACAATTCAACAATTTGAAATTCACAGATTATATACAAGTGTGTCGTAAAACCCATATATATATATATATATATATATATATATATATATATATACACTAATGTTGTGTAAAAATATCTTGAATTTGCTTGCAATCCTTGCTAGACTCACTGGAATTTGTTGAGTTTCGACAGAAACACACTGCGGAAATTAAAATTTAAAGCAATTTCGAAACCCTAAAACAGGATCCATGCGAAAAATAATTAATTCAGTGGTAAGAAATTATACCGATTGTAAAAGCTAGAATCGATGCGGTCGAATCTCCAACGCAATTCAAACGGACTGCGTCTCTACGGTATCCACACGAACGCTCCACACGAATCGTCCCACGATCTGCAGAAGAAGGAAACACGGTACTAGCCACCAAGGATGAGGATTTTCTAAACTGTTTTCTTTAGTCTCTCTCTAAGAACGGCTAGGGTTTTTTGTTTTTAATAATATCCTAAGTGGCTGCTATATATCATATATATAGTAGTTAAAAGGTATTAATCAAAACCTAATTTCATTAAATCCGAATTTATATATATATATATATATATATATATATATATATATATATATATATATATACAAATTATCCTTTTAATTTAAATTCGTAATTTAAATACTATTAATCATATTAATATATTTAAATCCTTAAAATTTAAATTAATTCCTTTTTAAATTACGTTCTATGTGTGTGACCCTATAGGTTATTATTACGTTGGCAATAACTTTAAAATCATATTATAAAGTTATAAACGGTGAGCGACATCTAGTAATGCATCACTGCTACCCAAGTAATAATAAGATCGATGATTCGATGCAACCTTTTCGTGACCAATGTTTCAATGTAATTTAATCCTTTTAACATTAATATCCAAGATTAAACTCGAGTCATGGAATGTGTCATACTCTTCATAATTTAATCTGAGTTTTTCTTGATCAATGAGTGGACTATATGAAACAAATCACTATTTGAGCATGGCCATGCATTTCATAGTCCTACTCAATCAAGAGGCCTATGGATATCACCCCTAAAATATAGGATGATTAAATTCCATCTAGATCACTCATATTCCTCACACGATTCATGATGTATCCAATAATCACCTTTATAGTCCACCCTATTAAAGGTGACATTTGATGATATCAAAGTACATAAATTCTCGTGTAGTAATATAGTGATTTCAGGTCGGAGGACCATTACATCATTGTCACTATGAGAATTACTAATGACACCTTGCATAATGCTCCATATAGAATTCTCATGGTGGGTCTGTCCAGTACATCGTTCTCTAACATGTACCTATGCATTGACTTAATATCTCATATATTTATGACCAATGAGATTTGGTCATCAGTCAATCAACATACTAGTCTTAATGCATCATTGTTGTCCCATCAATAATGATACTCGACTAGGGACATTTAAGAACAATGATACTAATTATAATTATATAATCTCATGTTCAAGTCACATACTTGAAACTATATAACTTGTATCATTATTCTAAGAATTTTTATTATGTTAACATTTATATAACGCAGTAAATAAAACCATAATAAAATCATTCATTTATTCAATCAAACATAATATCAAAACGTTAAGCAATTATATCAAATAATTGGCCTCTAGGGCATAAACTCTAACAGAATTGTCGCTATAAAATCCTACTCTCTCAAATTCTCTCAACTCTCTCTGTTGTCTCTAGGCTACCAAATAGGTTATGCGTAAAACCAACTGAATAGTAAGCGTAAACAAAAGAAACTGTTATAGCCTTAATAATACTACTAAATGTCAATTTAGTTACTAACGTATATAATATAAATGTATTATATTTATTTTATTTGTTTATTTTAAATTTCAAAAATTAGAAATACCAAAAGCCATAAGGCTTGTTTGGCAAAACCATTTAATTTTAAAGAATTAAAATACTCAAGCCTTATTTGGTAAAGACTAAATTAAACCCTTTTTAATTCATTTTAATAAACACTTTAGTTTATAATTATAATCACATACTATATTTTAATTAAATATAGCATTTTAGCAAATATCACAAAATTATAATTTCCATTATAACTTTATTTAATAATTTAATATACCATCTAAATTATTAAATCAAAACAACAATAGACATATCAAATAAATATTTATTCAACAATAATCACATCCATTAAATATTTATATAAATCAATAAATATTTAATGCTATAATTTAAAATTCTGAAATGTTACAGTTACTATTCACGAGTTACTATTCACTTGGGTATTATTCACTCGGGTATTCGGGGGCATTTTTCATACCGATGTACTATTCACGGGATACCATTCTCGAATTACTATTCGCGGGATACTATTCACTCGAGTACTATTCACGACAAAAATTAATTTCTTTTATGTCCAAGATTATTTTTGATACATGACTATTATTCTTGAATTTTACTCCACAAAGCAGTATCATGTTGACAATTTGGATATTTTTAAACTCTGGATAAATTAAAGTCTTTAATATTTATCCTTGATTTCGTTTGATTAATGCTTATATCATTGTCATCATCCTCATGTTTATATTGTGATAAAAGTCATCTTTAGCCCGTAGTGCATATATAAACTGTTGATTGGTATGATTATGACTAGAGATTATTGTTGGCTAAAAGCTAATTACGCACAACACGTAAGTATACGTGGTTAACAAGTAATATAATAGTAAGTAGAGTATCGTTCCCTCAGAGACTTTAATAAGAAATTAACTCTCACAATTACCAATTTTCTATTAATCCTAATTTTATTAAACTAATCAAGTTCCAGTTTGTAAGTAAAAGTATTAAAAATATTAAAATCACCAAACAACCAACAAATCCTAAAAACTGAATTTTCAAACAAATAATGGAAAATTAGGCTTTCGAATTCACTCTAAGCATCACTCTGATTATTACACCTTTATTCCAGTTCAATTCACTATCCCAGTTTATTAATCAAGAACACGAAAGTAGAACTAGCCACCTCTCGATGTACTAATACCGTATTAACTTAAATCCATAATTTAGATAGAATCAAGTTAAACACCTTAATTAACTAACTCACTATATCTCTATGTGAATTACAATTAAAGAAGGTTAAGTTCAAGTTCTTTATATGATTACATGCGATGTCAAATATATCTCTACCTTAACATTTATCAAGATTCTGTTCATTCACAAAATTCAAGAACACATGCTATACTAACTAAGTCTAAACTTGTATTTCATCTCTCGAATTCATACAAGTCCAAACATTATTGTTGATCAGGCAATTCATAAATTCAAGCTCAAATTAATATAGATAAACTGGATAATAGCTTATTAAACTGAATTCAAAGTTACATAATCATCGTTCCTATTAAAGATCAGTCATAAGCCTAAAAAGTTTTTAGTTCATCATAATTGAAATAATAACTGAATAAATTAAAGATATCATCCCTTCCATTACAAATATAAAACTAAAGAAGAAGAATAATGCAGAACACCCTTCACTTTAGCCTTAATCCGCAATCGATATGAACGTTCCTTCAAAATTTTCACTCCAATGCTCAATATGGAAATCTGTCCTTAATGTCTATTAATTGCCTTGTGTGATTATGATCTTGTTGTTTTATGTTCAATATATATCCAATACATGAATTCTGGTCGAAATCCCATGTCATTTAGAGTCCAAAAGCCATCCAATCACTAAAACTCATGTCCCAGCAGTGTTAGAAGCAAGTTAGGACAGTCCAGATTTGGCAGCCCCCGCCTTGGCGGGGGTATTGACTTGGAAAATGCCTGCCCCGGTGGGCTAGGCTCCTGCTAGTTGCTGTTGAAGACCCCCCACCCCGACGGGGGTGTAAGGCTTAATAATGCCCGCCTCGGCGGGCTAGGCTACTGTCCACTGATGTTCTGTTTTGCCCATTTGCATGCCACAATGTACCTTAATTCCACCCTTTTCAATCAATTACCAACACCACCAAACCTACACAATAGAATAACACTAAACAACTAAAAACAACATAAAAACTAATAATTAACATCGATTAAGCTTGAATTAGGAACCGATTCGCGGGTATAAAACCCACTTATCAAAATCTCCTAAACTTAAAACGTGCTAGTCCTCGAGCACAAAACATATTAATATGCTATGCAATGCAATGATATGTGATGCATCTAATCTATATGTCTACGAATCCAACAACATCATAGAATCACCATTATTCCTTCGGCCTCAATGAAATCAAGTAAAAACTACAACACTTCATATCAAAACCACTCAATAACTCCTTATCAATCCTCGAATCTTAAATCGTTATTATTGGTATAGTGTGTGTGTGATTAACATTCATGCTAACTGGTGCTAATTATAAACTTAATACATAACAACTCTCTTAGAAGGCATCATACAATGTAAACTCAAGAAATCCAAAAAATAAGCTAGATCTGACTAAAATCAAATAATTACCAATATCGAGGGTCAACATGGGATACTTATGCTTTATTTTTCATCTACGGGGGCTTTTGGCTCTTATTTCCCGTTTTATTCAAAAAAATTTTACACATAGCTATGCAATGTCTTATTCCCTTAGGCTTTTTTCAATGCTATCTTAACGACCTTTCGACCAACGACTCCCAGACCATTAAGACCTTAGGGCGCTAGATGTAAAGACAATCCCCTCGGGCTTACTTACTCAAGTAGTAAAGGCCACAAAACTAGACAAGCACGCCACGGTGTTTATTCATACTTTTTTATAGCTTATATACCCCAAATATTCCTCCAAACTTAGGTTCTTGTCTAACTTTAGCAATCACTACTTATTCTTGTCATTCTTTCATTTAAACTAGCATTATCCTTTAGAGCATCCTTGTGTATTAATTTGAACTAATCAGTCCACATAAGTGTTATTGACGTGCAAACCTTTTTATACTAGTGTCAAACATGCAAAATATTTAATTCATAACTCAGAATTACATCATAGTTCTAATACTGGGTATTGTATTTATCTACTTAATCCCAATCTCATCATTGGCCAAAATAAAAATGAACTACAATGACCGTTGGACATATGCAAAACAACACAATTCTAACTATTTTTTTTAATTTTTATATCATCATAACATAACACAATGCAAAAATAACAAAAATACTAAGAACTATTTATGCTCCTAAGCTACTCCGCACTACGTAACAATATGAATGCAAACATGTAAACTCCTTAAACTAACATGCAATAACAACTGTAAACCTAACTAATGACATTATGTAAACATAAAATTAAACTAAATCCCCCAAACTTGAAAACTACAATGTCCTCATTGTATGGATAAATTAATATAAGTGTAAGGACTTCCCTGTAATCGCCTAAGTCTGGGGTGGTGGTGGTTGATCTTCTTCCTTAGAGTCACTTGGTGGAAATTTTGGCATTGGATTGGGCTGCTGGTATGGGAATTGGGAGTTGGGATTGAAGCTCTGGAGCGTCGCATTTGTGACATCCCCAAATCCTGATACTTCATTTCCTCAAGATTTGGTGCTCACGTAATCAAAACATTAATTTCTAACTACCCATTCATAATATACTTGAATAGTAAAAGAAAACCTGCCCATACAGGATTAAATTTAAATAAACATCTCCTAGGTTATCTAACCTTTAACAACAATCATTCAAGTGCGGATAAATAAATAACTTCATTACAATCATTGAACCAAATTCTGAAAATAAACTATCAAATTATTACAAGTCTTCAGAATTTATTCATCTTTCCTTTTCCCTTACTAGTGCTCGGTACGTCACCAGTTTTAACTTTAGCTATAAAAAATTTTACAGGCAAGAGTGAGCAAACAAGACCCACTTGAAATAACAATAAGTAAATCATTAAACTTTTACATTAATTGCCAATATCAGGATCAATAGAACTGAACAATATATTCTATTAACTTTCTGAAAACTTTAACATTTACTAAGGGTCTAATGACCACGAATCATGTCCACAGTTATAAGTAATCTTTCAACTTAAACTTTAACAGTCATAAGACTATAAGGACTCCACGTACTTAGGGGGATCAACCCTTCGTACAATGTATTGTACACAATCATTTCAACGCTAAGCGTAAGCCTCTATTAAAAGAGTTGTTCATCTCAGTATTTAGAATGCAAGTCTGCACCAAAGTAAGTTTGGTTTGGATAAGCTTTCAAGGAAATTTGGAGTTTAACGAACATCAACTACGGAGTAGTTGAATAAAAACCAATAACACTATACTATAGAATAATCGTGATTGAACCAATCATAGCAAGTCATGCATTAGGAATAATCTAATAGCATACAATTTGAATAACTATAGCATACCTTGCTTGAACAACACTAAGCCAATGTTAATTAGAATTGAATAATAAACATGCATAGCAATTTAGTTATACATGAAAATTCATAATCGAAATTTAAGAATAACTTGTTTGTCCTCAAACCAAAGTCTAGACGACTTACATCATTATAAGATAATCGAATTGAAAACAATAATTAGCTCAATTATAAGATAGAGTTAGAAAAACTTGCACAATGAAGTTTTGAGTTAGAGAACTTGCCTTTAGCACAAGCTAAACCCTTACCACTTGAATTAATACCCTATACATATGCCATACCGACATAGTTAGTCATTACCAACATTGTATATTTATATAAACAAATGTATTCATCATATGGGTTAAATTACCCATTCACATAATCCACTATGTTACAAGTAGGTAACACTATATCATGATTATTCATAGTTTAATACTACTGAAATTATCATTTAACACTATTATTATCAACACATAACATTATTTTCAAGTTTTGTACACTAAAACAAAACTGTCAGAACATTCTGCTAACTCGCGCTGCGGCGCCACAGTTTACACTATGGTTCGCGCTGCGGCGCTGAGTTGGCGCCGCGACTCAGGTCACAGGCCATTGGTTGGCGCTGCGGCGTGGCGCCGGCGCTGCGACGCGAGATTTGTACTGCTGGGCCGCGCTGCGGCGCCAGAGACCAGAATTCGGCGACCAAACTCGGCAACAGCATGAACAAAAGCCAAATTGACCAAAAAGCTCGAATCTAATAGACTGATTATCATGTAATACACATATAAACTTCATATAAACATATTTTGAAGACTTCTAACATGTTTCTACTCATAAAATAACATAGACATCAAATATACAACACCCAATTTCAATGTTTTTGACAAAAACTCCATTTTTGATATTTTCAAAGAAAATCAACACTGTGATTTTATTTTTCAACCAAAACACTAAATTCAAAACATCACGATTATGATTTTACATACTCTAGCAATTCCAAATATCAATTTAACAACTAATTAAACCTTAATTTCTTTTTTAAATTAAGCCATACTCATATATTTTTCATATAAACACTGTAATATATTTGCTTCTACAAAACACATACATACATGAATTACTATATCTATAATCATATATAACTCATGAAATAACCTTATAATAAATAATCATACTAAACTATATTCACAACAACAATTTATCTTTTATAAAAATTTCACAGAGAACTTTTTGGGAAGAAGAAAAACTAAGCTTTTAAAGAAAAGGTTAAGCTCCTACCTTTGATTAAGAAGATGATAGCTACTTTTGATTATCAATGTCTTTTCTCCAATTCCTTTATCAAAACTTGTTAGAATTTCTCTCAAATTCTCTCTAGTTTTCTTCCTCTCTTCTTTTCTCTCTGTAAATTTCTACTGAGTCTTTCTTCTCCCTAACTCTAACATACGTAGAATATTATAACGTATATAGTAATAATATATATATTAATGATATAATATAAGTACTGATATAATTATATCAGTTATGTTTTTATTTAAAAATCAAAAGTCATAAGGCTTGTTTGGCTAATCAAAATAATATAACTCATTAACCTTTACACCTTGTTTGGTAAATCTAATTAAAATAAATGGATTAATCCTTATACCTTGTTTGCTAAAACATTATTAGATTAAAGACTTATTATGTAATAAGACATGTTTGGCAAAAAACTAAATTAAAGTCCTTTAGCTTATCTTAATAACTCCTTTATAGCAAAGTTATTAGCCACACTTTTATTTAATTAATAAATCAATTAAAACATTAATCTATTAAATTACTTTAGCACATAATTTAATATCACATAACTATAATTTCTTTTATAATTATAATTTTATTTAACCAACTAATATTTTAAATTACAATTTCCCATTTAAAATATTATAGTTTATTTAAATCACTGTAAGCTCTCTAGCTTACTTATTAAATTAATTTATTATATAATCTCATAATAATTAATTTCTTAACTTCATATTTAATATTGCAAATAAATATTTGATATTTAATATTTAATTATTTATTTAGCAAATAATTAACTAAACCACATCAACTCAAATTGAACAATTATTTATTCAACCATAAACATATCCATTAAATACTTATATAAATCAATAAATATTTAATATTACACTTTAAAATTCTAGAATGTTACATCATTCCCTCCTTACAAGGATTCTGTCCTCAGAATCACAACTTAAACAAATCATTCGTTACATTCTTCCCTACTTACAAAGATTCTGTCCCCAGAATCGAAGACACAGATTAAACAAATAACTCATGGTACTCATTCAATATTTTCTCTTCAAGTTCCCACGTAGCTTCTTCAGCGTTGTGGTTCCTCCATATCAACTTCACAGAAGGTATCACCTTATTCCTGAGCACTTGTTCTTTCCTGTCGACTATGTGGATAGGAACCTCTTCATAAGACAAATCTTTCTCGAACTGTAGCTTTTCGTACTCGATCACATGTTTGTAGTCGGGTTTATATGGTCGTAACACCGAAATGTGAAAAAAATTATGAATGTTTTCCAACACTGGAGGTAGAGCTACCTCATAAGCCACTTCTCCCACTCTTCGCAGCACTTCAAAGGGTCCAATAAACCTTGGGCTTAGCTTTCCCTTTTACTGAAACGAATTTTCCCCTTCCAGGGAGAAACTTTTAAGAATACAAAAGTTCCTACGTCAAATGCACGATCTTGTCTGTGTTTATCAGCATACTTTTTCTGTCTATCTTGGGCTGCGACCAATCTTATCCTGATGAGTTTGACAACGTCAGCAGTTTGTTGTACCAGTTCTGGTCCTAACAGTTGGCGTTCACCGACTTCATCCCAGCACAGTGGAGTTCTGCACTTTCTGCCGTACAATGCCTCGTAAGGTGGCATGCCGATGCTCGCGTGATAACTGTTGTTGTAAGCAAATTCTACCAACGGCAGTTGATCTTCCCAGCTTCCTTTAAAGTCCATGGCACATGCTCTCAGCATATCTTCCAATGTCTGAATTGTTCGTTCGCTTTGGCCATCTGTTTGTGGATGATAAGCCGTACTCATTCGCAACTGTTTCCCCATGCATTCTTGTAGTCTCTTCCAAAAATTCGATGTGAACCGCGGATCTCTATCGGACACAATTGATACTGGCACTCCGTGCCTCGAAACTATCTCCTTAATGTACAATCTTGCCAACTGATCAAGATTGAATCTAATCTTTATTGGTAAAAAGTGCGCTGATTTCGTCAGTCTGTCCACTACTACCCAAATTGCATCACATCCTCTCTGAGTAGTTGGAAGACCCACCACAAAATCCATCGTGATGTGTTCCCACTTCCATTCCGGTATTTCCAACGGTTAGAGTAATCCGCTGGGTATTTGATGTTCGACTTTTACTCTCTGACATGTCAAGCATTTCGCTACGCATTCAGCAACATCCCTTTTTATATTTGGCCACCAAAAATGTCGGCGCAAATCCTGATACATTTTTGTGCTTCCTGGATGAATTGAATATTTTGAGCTATGAGCTTCGGTCAAAATTTCTTCTTTCAGCTCTGGTGTTGCTGGAACCCAGATTCTTTCCTCAAACCGTAGTAGTCCTTCGGTGTCGATCTTGTATTTTACATCACCGCCTTCAACCAAATTCTCTTTAATTTTCTCACACTCTTCATCTTGTAGTTGAGCAATCTTCACTTTGTTCAGTAAAGTTGGACCAGCTTCTATCTAGAATAGTTGTTTGTCAGATTCTTTTGAAAATTTGATTTCCAACTCCAATTTTGTCATTGCTGAAATGATCTCCTCCTGAGTTGTTATCAGCATCAACTTCTCCCGACCTTTCCTGCTTAAAGCATATGCCACCACATTCGCTTTTCCCGGATGATAAAAGATTTCACAATCATAATCTTTTATCAATTCCATCCACCTTCTTTGTCGCATGTTCAAATCCTTCTGAGTGAAAATATACTTCAGACTTTTGTGGTCTGTGTAGATCTCACATTTCTCTCCATAAAGATAGTGTCTCCATATCTTCAGAGCAAACACAACTGCAGCCAATTCCAAATCATGAGTCGGATACCCCTTCTCATAATCCTTCAGTTGTCTTGATGCATAGGCAATAACTTTGCCGTTCTGCATAAGAACACAACCCAACCCTTTGTGTGAGACATCACTATATACCACAAAATTTCCTGTATTATCCGGTAATGTCAATACAGGTGCCACACTTAACTTCTTCTTCAAATCTTGGAAACTCTCTTCACATTTCTCCGTCCAAACGAATTTTACAGCTTTCCTTGTGAAATTTGTTAGCGGAGTGGCTATCTTAGAAAAATCTTGAACAAATCTTCTATAATAACCCGCCAGTCCCAAGAAACTCCTCACTTCTGACGGTGTTCTTGGTTGTTCCTAATTGATTACTGCTTCCACTTTTGACGGATCCACTGAAATCCCATCTTTGTCAATCACATGCCCCAAAAATTGTACACGGTTGAGCCAAAATTCACACTTAGAGAATTTCGCGTACAACTTTTCCTTTCTTAGTGTCTCCAATGTCAGACGTAAATGTTCCACGTGTTCTTCTTGAGTTTTGGAATACACCAGAATGTCATCAATGAATACCACTACAAACTTGTCTAGGAATGATTTAAACACCCTGTTCATCAAATCCATGAACGCATCAGGTGCATTGGTTAAACCAAAAGATATCACTAGAAACTCGTAATGTCCGTACCGAATTCTGAATGCCGTTCGTGGTATATCCTCCTTTCTTACCTTCAACTGATGATACCCACTTCTCAAATCTATTTTTGAAAAGTACTTAGCACCCTTCAGCTGATCAAATAAGTCATCTATTCTAGGTAACGGATACCTATTCTTAATAGTGACCTTGTTTAACTTTCTATAATCAATGCAAAGACGCTTTGATCCGTCCTTCTTCATAAATAATACCGGCGCTCCCCACGGTGACACACTTGGTTGAATATACTTCTTGTCCAGCAGTTCTTACAGTTGCACCATCAGTTCCTTCATTTCTACCAGAGCCATTCTGTACGGGGCCTTTGATATCGGTGTTGTTCCCGGTGCTAAGTCGATCACGAACTCAATTTCTCTGTCAAGCGGAAGTCCTAGTAAATTCTCTGGAAAAACGTCTTCGAATTCCCTCACTACTGGTATTTCTTCCAGTTTTACCCCCTTCTTCTGAGTATCGACTATGTAAGCTAAATAGCCCACACAACCTTGACTCAACAATTTCTTGGCCTGCATAGTCGTCAGACATTTCATTTGTCTAGGCGACTTGCTACCATAAAATACTACCTTTGACGGAGCCATAAGGTTTACACACTTCTTTTGGCAGTCAATTATCGCACCGTATTTGAACAACCAATCCATTCCCAAAATTACATCAAATTCCCCCAGTCTAATAGGAATTAAATCTACCAATAAGATATTCTCCTTAATGTTCACCCTACAGTTCTTGTATACGAATCTAACAGGGATTATTTTCTTATTCGCAATTTCTATGTTCAAAGGAAAATTCAGTTCTTCTCTAGGCAATTCTAACCTTTTAGCAAATTCATCAGATATAAACGAGCAAGTAGCACCCGAATCAAATAATACATATGCATCAATATCATTGATTGGGATAATACCTGACACCACATCTTTTGATTGCACAGCATCTTGCGCAGTCATGTTGAAGGTTCTGGCTGTGGGTTTGTTTGATGCTGCAGGTTCTGCAATGGCCCATGTACTTCCCTTGTTACCTCCATTGCTTCTGGTTGTCACTCCCTCCTCCTTCTTAGGGCATTCACGAGCAAAGTGATCCTTGGATCCGCACGTGAAGCACACATTCTTCTTCGGTTGAGTGAAATTTGGGGCGATGTGACCCTCCTGGCCACACCCCAGTCCCACATCCCAGTCCCACATCGAAAGATAGAAAAAAAATTTATCTGGATATAAGGAAATAAGTTACTACCAATAGTACCTTCAAGTCATGACCTTTTGGGAGCCTGTGGTGGGCTAAGATGACCCAAGAAGATACTATTGGGCCAGTGGTTTGAGGCCTTATTTTGATGGATTTGATTCAATTCGGACTTGAGATTTGACCCGGGTTGTTTCATATGGTATCAGAGCCGACTCTCGAAAGCTAGGGTCGGGTCATCCGATCGGGTTGCCGGAGGTGGGGACACGAAGGCTGGTGGTATTATCCCACAATGGAGTGATGGAGGTCCGGAGGTGGGGACACGAAACCAGCCGGTATTATCTCACAATGGCTAGAGAGGCAAAGATCTTTGAGGCCGTGTGTGTGATCGGTTCTGACGAGGACGTCAGAAATTTAAGTGGGGGAGTTTGTAACACCCCAGTCCCACATCGAAAGATAGGGGAAAAATTTATCTGCATATAAAGAAATAAGTTACTACCAATAATACCTTCAAGTCATGACCTTTTGGGAGCCTGTGGTGGCCTAAGATGACCCAAGAAGATACTATTGGGCAAGTGGTTTGAGGCCTTATTTTGATGGATTTGATTCAATTCAGACTTGGGATTTGACCCGGGTTGTTTCAGCATTCAAAGAAGCAAAGGATAGATTCATGGCTTTAAACATGTGGTCCTGCCTCACTGCGAGTCGCCACATCTCTCTTCGTGCTTCCTTGTTGTTTTTGTCCACTTGACGTTGAAATGCAAGAAACTGAGGGCTAGCTATGGCATCATGTTGTGGTGCCGCCTCTGTTCCTTGCTTTCCCATAGTTGCATCCGAGGTATCTTCAGTGTCAGCTTGTCCTCTGAAGCTGATGGAAATACAAAGCCTAAACCTTTAGGACGTGACTCACCTCTGGCCCACACTGCATACCGCGCAATCATTCTGGAATCTAGTAGTTGAAGCGGAAACTGAGTGGGTTCATCATCGGACCATCTAAGACCCGTTTGGTGACACAACCCACAAATGAGTGATGGGTATGGCAAGCCGCTCGAGAAATTTCCTCGTAAGCAACGTAAAATTGAAAAATTGATTATAGTGCTGACGTCGATGATGAAATCTTACACAATTGGATATAAGAGTAATGCCTTTTCTTTGGTCACATCAGATGTGTGCGTGGATGGAAACAACTTTTCACATAAGAAGGCGTACCATATCTTCCCATACCTGCTGAGATCCTTGCTGTGAAAAACCGTGCCTCCTTTCTGACCTTTAATCCATGTGGTTCCCGGTTTAGTCATGTCCTTCAGAATAGCCTAAAAATCCGAATCGTTGAGTAAGTGAGCATACTGGCAATGTCTCGGTACTCTGAACTGGTAGTATGTGTTGATGGCATCGGCACTGAATGGAACCAATCTACCCCGTACAAAAGCGTTGAAAGGGGCCTTATCTTCGGCGTTTGCATCAAAATCTTTGACCACACTTAAAATGGCGGCGATGATGAAATCTTGCACAATTGCATATAAGAGTAATGCCTTTTCTTTGGTCACTTAAGATGTGTGCGTGGATGGAAATAACTTTGCACATAAGAAGGCGTACCATATCTTCCCATACCTGCTGAGATCCTTGCTGTGAAAAACCGTGCCTCCTTTTCGACCTTTGATCCATGTGGTTCCCGGTTTAGTCATGTCCTTCAGAATAGCCTTAAAATCTGAATCGTTATCACGTAAGTGAGCATATTGGCAATGTCTCGGTACTCTCAACTGGTAGTATGTGTTGATGGCATCGGCACTGAATGGAACCAATCTACCCCGCACAAAAGCATTGAATGGGGCCTTATCTTTGGCGTTTGTATAGAATTCTTTGACCACACTTAAAACGGCAGCCTCGGGTTCCTCCGTGAACTTGTTCCACCCTTTCTGATATATCTGTTGCATCATTTCACTGTTGACATGGTCCGGTGCCAACCCCCGCTCTGGTGTAAGTGCTTTTGTCACCATATAGTCATATCGGTCGGCGACGGCAAAAATTTTGAATTTTCGGCGGTCGAAGGGTCGTTATGGTGGCGTGGTGCTAAAACTCTCTCCCCGTTGCCTCTTTGAAGTGGGTTTAGATGCCATTGAATTCAGGAAGCCTTAACACAAATATTTCTCCCCAAACTTGATTCACACAATCTGTCGAACACTTGGTGTGCACACTGATTTCTTCCCCCAAGCTTGATGATTGTGTGGAAATTATGGTGATATAAGATGAAGAAACGTGACTCACTCTTAATTGCTATACACTTACCTCAATAATGTGCTTAATTCGTAGATTTTGGAGATGGAGTTGAAAGTATGTGGTGAATTTGGGTTATGAGGGACTGAATGTATAGAGATGGTATGATGGGTAGGAATGGGAGTAATGGATGACAGTAATAGGTGTGTGATTATAGCTTGCTAAAATGTGGGATGTAGGTGTGGTGGGATTTGGAGTAGTGGGGAAAGAGAAGTAGTGGACTAAACTGATGAGGAGTGGGTTTAGGAAGATGCAACTGTCGAAAACTGTCTGCTCGAATTCCAGGACCCCCACCTCGGCGGTGGGTAGTAAGCCTTATAGGCCTGCCCCAGCGGGTATGAATACTGTAAACTAAATTGAGATACCCCCGCCCCGGCGAGGGTGTTAGGCATGTAAGGGCCCGCCTTGGCGGGGGTGTGGTCTGTTAATTGGGTCTGTTATGCTTATTTCTTCCCTTCAACTCCAAACCATGAGCATTTTAAGATCCTGCAAGACCATGAAGCATGAATGCGAGTCAATTTGTAGCAATTTTAAACATGATGGGGAGATTATCAAGAACATGCAACTTAACTAATTAATAAATGAACTTATTCTATATTACGAATTATTCTAAACTATAATTTGACGGGTATGAATAAAATATGAAAAATAAAAGTACTATTGGGTTGCCTCCCAATTAGCGCTTGATTTTAAGTCGTTCAGCCTAACTACTCCCTGTTCATGGTATGTCGGATAATGTGATTGCGATGACGTCCTAATTGGACTCGCCACCCCAATAATGCTTCAACCGTTGACCATTGACCTTGAAAATCTCCAATGGGTTTCTACTGTAGAGTTCAACGGCACTATGTAAGAAAACTCTTTTGATGGTAAATGGACCCGACCATCGTGATTTTAGCTTCCAAGGGAACAACCTCAACCTTGAGTTGAACAGTAGTACTGATTGCCCCGTCTCGAATGTTCTTTGCATGATTTTCTGGTCGTGCCATTTCTTGACCTTTTCTTTGTATAATTTTGAGTTCCCGTAAGATTGAAGTCGGAATTCATCGAGCTCACTTAACTGAAGTAGTCTCTTTTCACCCACAGCTGCTTGCTCGAAGTTAAGTTTCTGAATAGCCAAGTAAGCTTTGTGTTGTAACTCCACAGGCAAGTGACATGCTTTCCCGTATAGTAATTGATATGGTGACATACCAATCGGTGTTCTATACGCAGTCCGGTAGGCCCATAGTGCATCGTCCAACCTAAGAGACCAATCCTTTCGATTCGGGTTCACTACCTTCTCCAAAATTCTCTTCACCTCCCTGTTCGAAACCTCAGCTTTCCTACTTATTTGGGGGTGATATAATGTAGCTACCTTATGGTTGACCCCATACTTTTCCAAGAGAGTTGTAAACGATCTGTTGCAAAAGTGACTACCTTCATCACTTATAATAGCTCTTGGCGTGCCAATTCTCGTAAAAATATTCTTCTGTAAGAATTTGAGAACCACTTTGGCATCATTAGTTGGGAGTGCTACGGCTTCAACCCATTTTGATACATAGTACACTGCAAGCAATATATATTGATTACTGAACGACAATGGAAATTTCCCCATAAAATCGATGCCCCAAACGTCAAAAATTTCAACTTCCAAGATTGTTTGTAGTGGCATCTCATTCCTTTTCGATATGTTGCCCACCCTTTGACATCTATCACAAATTTTAACAAACTAGTGGGCATCCTTAAATAATGTAGGCTAATAAAACTCGGCTTGAAGCACTTTTGCCGCTGTTCTCTCACTACCATAATGTCCCCCATATGCAGATGAGTGACATTCATGCAATATGTTCTTCACTTCACTGTAGGGCACACACCTTCTAATCATCTTGTCGACGCACTGTTTGAATAAGTACAGCTCATCCCATATGTACCACTTGATGTCATGTAGGAATTTCTTTTTCTGCTGGCGTGTAAGATCTAGTGGAAGGATGTTGCTCAGTAGATAATTCGCGAAGTCCACGTACCATGGAAATTCTGTATTGATCCCAAATAGCTGCTCATCTGGAAATGACTCATTAATTACACATTTGTCATCTTCCTTCTTACCCTGATTTTTCAGCCTCGATAAATGATTTGAAACTTGATTCTTTGTCCCCTTTCTATCTTTTATTTCCAAATCAAATTCTTGTAGAAGGAGTATCCATCTGATAAGGCGTGGCTTAGCATCTTTTTTCAAAATTAAGTACCGAATAACCGAGTGATCTATATAAACTACTACCTTTGTCCCGATCAAGTATGCCCAGAATTTATCGAACGAATATACTACTGCAAGCAATTCCTTTTTTGTAGTTGTGTAGTTCATTTGAGTCTCCGTGAGTGTCTTACTTGCATAATATATGGCATGAAATACCTTCTCTCGGCGTTAACCCAAAATAGCCCCAACCGCATAGTCGCTCGCATCACACATTAACTCGAAGGGCATATTCCAATCGAGTTATGGTCAATTTCTTCTTCAATAGCTCGAATGCCAACTGACACTCCTCATCAAACTTAAAAATCGAATCCTTCTCTAAAAGACTGCACAAGGGTTTTGCAATTTTAGAGAAGTCTTTTATAAATCTCCTGTATAACCCAACATGTCCCAGAAAACTTCAAACTCCCTTAACTGAACTCAGTGGAGGAAGCTTTTCAATCGTTTCTAACTTCACTTTATCAACCTCTAATCCTTGAGCCGAGACCTTGTGCCCCAAAATGATACCTTCTTCAACCATGAAGTGGCATTTTCCCAGTTAAGGACCAAATTTGTGTCTGCGCATCTCTGTAAAACCATCACCAAATTCTCTAGACAAGCATCAAAATCATCCCCATAGACAGAAAAATCATCCATGAATACTTCCATATTTTTCTCCACCATATCTGAGAAAATGGCCATCACACACCTTTGGAAGGCCGGAGGTGCATTACACGAGCCGAACGACATTCTCCTAAATGCGAATGTGCCGTATGGGCACGTGAAAGTAGTCTTCTCTTAATCTTCAGGAGCGATAACGATCTGATTATAACCCAAATATCCATCCAATAAGTAGTAGTACTCATGTCCTGCTAATCTGTCCAACATTTGATCGATAAAGGACAAAGGAAAGTGATCTTTGCTGGTCGCCTTATTCAATTTCCTGTAGTCCATGCAAACCCTCCAACCAGTCACTGTCCTTGTCGGAATTAGCTCATTGTCATTGTTTTGTACCACGGTCATTCCTCCCTTTTTTGGTACACATTGAACCGGACTGACCCACTTACTGTCGGAAATTGGGTAGATGATACCCGCGTCCAACCATTTTATGATTTCTTTCTTTACTACTTCTTTCATGATTGGATTGAGCCGTCTTTGTTGCTCCACTGTCGGTTTTGCATCGTCTTCCATCAGAATTTTGTGCATGCAAAAGGATAGGCTGATTCCCTTGATATCCGCAATTGTCCATCATATGGCCGATTTGTGATCTCTAAGCACTCTCATCAACTTTTCTTCCTATAATTCGTTAAGTGCAGTAGAAATAATACCAGGTAAAGAATTCAAATTGACTAAATACGCATACCTGAGGTGTTTAGGGAGTGGCTTGAGTTCAAGAGTAGGTGGCTCCTCTAATGATGGTTTCATCCTAATTATGGCTTTTTCACCCATGTGCAATGGTTCAAAAGGTGCTTTAAATCTCCTAACTCGTGGCAGAGAGTCTAGCATCTGCATGTAATCCACAAATTCTGGATCATCTAATTCTTTATCTCCCAATAAAGTCATTTCCAATGGATCGTTAATCAAACTTTTACCCATGTCTTCGTTGATTATCTGATCAATGATATTCATTCTGAAACACTCCTCTTCATCCGTGGGGAATTTCATAGCCTTGAAAACATTAAACTTTACTTCTTGATCTTGGACCCTCATTGTTAGTTCACCGTTTTGTATGTCGATGAGTGTCCTACCCGTAGCCAAGAAAGGTCTCCCTAGGATAATTGGGATGTTCTTATCTTCCTCAAAATCTAGAATTATGAAATTCGTGGGGAATATAAACTTGTCAACCTTGACTAAAATGTCCTCTACAATGCCTCTCGGGTACGTGACTGACCTATCCGCCAACTGCAATGAGATGTTCGTGGGCTTTGGAGCTGGCAACCCTAATTCTGTATAAACTGACAACGGCATAAGGTTCACAATTGCCCCCAAATCACACAAACATTTGTTGAATGACATGTTCCCAATCGTGCATAGAATGGTGAAACTCTCTAGATCTTTCAACTTTGGTGGCAACTTTCGTTGTAAAAATGCACTACACTCCTCTGTTAATGCCACTGTTTCGAAATCTTCCAACTTCTTTTTCCTGGACAAAATCCCTTTCATGAATTTCGCTTAACTTGGCATCTGCTCTAGAGCTTCTGCGAAAGGGATGTTAATCTGAAGTTTCTTGAAAACTTCCAAAAATTTTACGAACTGCTTATCTAATTTCTGCTTTTGGACTCTCTACTGAAATGGCGGTAGAGGATACACAACTGGCTTGTCATCTACCTTTGTTTGCTCAACTTGCTTATCCTCACCCTATCTTTCGTCAACCACTTTGTTCTCATCAACTTTTTCATCCGTTTTAACTGAATTTTCTACACTTTTCCCATTTAGATGTTTTCCACTTCTCAAGGTGATTGCCTGACACTGTTCGTGATTTTCCTGCGGATTTTTTCCGGTGTCACTTGGCAGAGTCCCTTGTGGTCTATTGTTCAATGCTAGAGCAATTTGTCCCATCTAATTTTCCAAATTCTTGATGGCTAACTCTTGCGATTTCATAACCATTGATTGGTTTTTCATAGCTGGTTCGTTGCTTGTTATATACTTTGACAACAATTCCTCTTAATTTGATTTCCTCTCTTGATGTTGAGCTGGTTGTTATTGTTGATTCTGAAATCCTGGGGGATAAGATGGGTGCGGAGCCTACTGATGCGGATTATTGCTCCACGAAAAGTTAGGATGATTCCTATTCCCCGAATTATATGTATTCTGGTACGTATTCTGTAGAATTTTGTTGTAGCTACCCACAAATTGCACTGACGCTGGGTTGATTGCACATTGATCTGTAGGATGTTTGTAAGACCCCAACTTATTATAAATGTGATTTAATTTCCTCTATTTATTATTTTGAAATAGTAAGGGTTGATTTGATTAATGCGGTTAGTTATGGGTGAAATGCGCAAATATTTCAAGTAAGCAAGTGGTTATAAAATATTCATTGTTGTCGGGGAATATTCGTTTGGTCGTGGAATATTCTTACTGTCGGGGAATATTTGTACGACAGCGCAGCCTTATGTGGGCCCTATAACGGAAAGCGATTGGATGAAGAAAACGACAAGTATAAGTTGTTTATAAATAACGTCGTAGTTGTTACCGTTAATACTGTTGAAATACTCGGCGGTTAAAACACAGTAGCACACGGTATTGCACCAATTATTGATTCTTACGTAAGAAGACACTACTCAATAATTGTTACAGTAATTACTGTTCAATATTTTGTTCTATTGATTCAATAATTGTTGCATTGATATTTTATATTACTGTTATTCAATAATTGTCACTACACAATATTTTCTATTATCGGAGCAATAATTCATATTATCTAAATAATATTATTAGATAACATTATTGGCAATGTCTAGAAAGTTCTGTCTAAGGAGAGGTTTGGTCACCTAATTGCGTGCCAGTAAGGAGATATCCTTATTGGAAAGCCCTCTCTTTCCTGGGAACTGCCTGATTGTCAGTATTGTGATTCTGTAATATTATTTGTGAATAATTAATTATTGATTTATATGATGAGGAAAATATTCGTTGTATGTGGATATAGATGGAGAAAATTTTTTAATGTGACATTTGTTGAAAATTAATATTTTATATTTTTCTGATAAAAATCCATTTAAATATATTATTATATTATAATAACATAATAATGTTGATATTTTTACAATGAATGTGGGATATATGAATAAATGAGGAGGGAGAATATTTTTATTACTAAAAATATTTAAAACATGTTTTTCATGTTTGTGGACCCCATTTCTTGACTGAAATTTGATTATAGCCTGTAAAATCGCCCGTTTGTGGATTTCGGTCAATTTCTGTTTGGAATTTGGAAAAACTTTTTTCTGCAAAGTTGTAGAGAATGAAATTTTCTATAGAAATGACATGAGGTTTGAATTTTTCTGATAAAAGAACTATTTATTATGAATTATTGAAGTTTCGGAATAATTGATTTTTGAAGTTTTAGTTATTTTTTTTAAGAAAAATGTTTTTATTATTTTGGTGGGCCCCACAAATGTTGTAAACATGCTGATTTTAGATGTCAAGAGGTGGGCGTGAAATTTTTTATAATATATTAATATTTTATTAAATTTTCTGCTTTGGTATTCTAAGCATTTTCCTATAAATAGGGTGCTTAGGTTAGAATTGAAAATCACATCAGAAATAAGTTTTCTCTCTCTTTCTCTCTCTATAATAGCGAGCGTATTTTTTATGAGTATTTTGGTACTTTGAGAGTTGCTATACGGTGCAAGTTTCTTCAGCACTATATCCAGTATTCCAACTAGAAGTACTGTCTTTTCTGAGGTAAGGGATATTTTTTTTTATAAATGATATTATTTCTTTCAATATCATTATGCCAAAATATTGGTCTGAACTTTTTATCAAATTTGGAACTTTTTGTGTCGGGGTTACTATTCACGTATACGACACTATTCATGTATATGACACTATTCACCAAAAAAATTAAATTTTCATTTTTGTCCAAGATATCTATTATGGATACTAGCTTTGATTGTATCCATATTTTGATCATTCTTGAATTTTACTTTGCTGTGATTATTTATGAAGTATTTTTGAACTCGGATTGTTTAAAGTACGAATCCTTAATATTTGTTCTTTTGTTTCACTGGATTCGTTTTCTTTAAAAGATTTTCATCATCCTCAGTCCTAAATGATGATATTACTGAATATCTTTGGCCTGTAGTGCAAAGATGAATTATTTTCTGATAAATATCTTTGGCCCGTAGTGCAAAGATGAACAGGTGTTTAGATGAACATGACCGACTGATGAATATCTTTAGCCTGCAGTGCAAAGATGAATATTTGATTCCAGATATATATATTGATTGATGTTACAGGGATAAAATATCGATGATGGACTTTTAAATTCATAGATGATAGTAGATTTCATTCTCTACTTAACTCTTCTAATGAAATATTATTTTCGCTGCGAATATTGATTTAAAATTTGTTGTCTATTGTATTCTATTATATTTTTCCCTGTTGAAGACTAACGATAATTTGTTCTATATTATCTTAGTCATAATATTTTTTACTGGGCTAGTTGAGCTCACCCTTTTCCTTTTTGTTCTATTTTTCTTCTCAGGAGGTGAGAATGTAGCAAGTACTAGTCGGGGTATGGAATGATGGTTCTAAAAAGTTGTTTAGTAGTCCTCACCATTTTTGTAAAATAATGTATCAATAATTGTAATGAGGACTTATTTGGGTGTGGATATTGTCTAGATGATAATATTTGTATTTAAACTCACAGTTTATGTGTTGTATTAATAAAGTTGTAGTTGTTTCTGTGCCATGTTATTGACAACTCAAAATGGGTGATATATACCTATTTTGGGGGCGTCACAGTTGGTATCAGAGCTTAGGGATATGATCTCTGGCGGAGATCGGGGAATAGAACTAGGAGGGGAGAGACGAATAAAACTTTCACTAGTGTGTCTTACCTAGGCTTATTTGTTGGTTGATCAGTATATAGGGATATTATGTGATATGTTGATTTCTTTAATTAACCCTTGTTTTATGGCAGTATTTGAGAATGTCGACTGAGAATGTTAACAGTGGAGAAAATGAGACTGTGGAGACACCTTTACTCACCAACGAGGAGAACGTGCAACAGACTGGCAATGTTCCACCTGTAAACAACACCATTGAGCAGATGATGAACGATGGAATGTTTAGAAGCTTTTTACAGTTCATACAAAATCAGACGAGGGAGACTCATGCACAAAATGCATGTGGAAATGATAGCAACGCGCGGTTTGTCACGGCCAAGCAGTTCAAAGAATTGGGACCACCAGAATTCTAGGGAAAGCCGGATCCAATTAAGGCGGAGATGTGGGTCAAGCAAATTATCAAGATATTCGATGTCTTGGGATGCACAGAGGAACTGAAGGTTCCATTTGCCACCTTTATGTTCCGTAATGAGGTAGATTACAGGTGGAAATTTATAAAGCGTACCCATCCAACCGCACTCAGCATGTCTTGGGAGACATTTCAGAAACTTTTCAATGACAAGTACTTTCCTGAAAGTATTCGCCATATGAAGGAGGTGGAATGTATTAGACTAGAGCAGAACAACATGACGGTGTCCCAATGCGAGGCGAAGTTCGTGGAGTTATCCAGGTTTGCACCTCATTTGGTGGAGAATGTGGAACGTATGACACGGATGTTTCTGAGAGGTTTGAAACCCGACATACGTCAGTATCTCATTTCTCATAAATTTTCTCTATATTCAGATGTTGTCAATAGGGCTCAATTATTAGAGCGAGATAACGAGTATGTTCAACCGAGGGACCACAATCAGGATCGTACTTGTGACAGCAGTCATCGGAGCAACGATAACCAGCGGGGAAAGAAGAACACGGATAAAAGCAGTAACCACTCTGGTGGTAATCGTGGCCATGATAATAGAAGAAGTGAGTGGGGGGGAGATTTTAAAAAGAGGATATTCAATAATGACAATGTGAAGACGTCAGCACCAGCAGTAACTGGTTCTAAGGGAGGAGAACGACCACCGGTCGTATGCTACAAATGCGAAAAAGAGGGACATATCAGCCCAAACTGTCCACAACAGTTCAAGGTATGCTATAATTGTGGAAAGGAAAGATATATCACTCTAGATTGTATGGTAGCAAAACCAAGTCCAGTGGGGATGGTGACTCAAAAGGCTGTCCCAGAAAAGTCAAAGTCAACGGTTCCTAGAAGAGCGTTTGTCGTGACTGGTCAAAATGCAAGGAACCTAAACGAGGTGATCACGGGTAAGCTGATCATAAATTCTTGCGAAGTTTATACATTACTAGATACCGGTGCTACCCATTCATTTATCTCTCCTGCTTGTACTCTACGTTTAAACTTGACTCCAGAGAAATTAGACTTTGACCTATCTGTGGAGACTCCGTTAGGAGAAACTTTCATCACATCCACTGTTTATAAATCTTGTTTGATCCAAGTTGGCACCATCACATTACCTGTTGATCTTATCTCTTTAAAGATACTTGCTTTTGATGTGATTTTAGGGATTGATTGGTTAACTACTCATCATGCCAAAATTGATTGTTTTCGTAAGGTTGTTAGTTTCTATATTCCTAATCAACCTGTTGTTCGAATTCAAGCAACTAAACCATTAAGATCAATTAGTGTCATATTAAGTCATAAAGCTATTCGTTTATTGAAAAATGGATGTCAAGCTTTCTTAGCCCATGTTATGGATTTGAATAAGACACGTTAGATTTGAATAATATTCCTGTTGTTTGTAAATTTCCTGACGTATTTCCTGAAAAACTTCCCGGTCTACCCCCGGAACGTGAAGTTGAATTCTTTATTGATCTTCAACTTGGAACAAAGTCCATTTCTAAAACCCTATATCGAATGGATCCTATTGAACTTCAGGAGTTAGAGGTCCAACTACAGAAGTTGTTGGACATCGGTTTCATTCGTCCTAGTACATCTCCTTGGGGTGCTCCTGTTTTATTCGTAAAGAAGAAAGATGGGAGTATGCGACTTTGTATTGCCTGCCGGGAATTAAACCATGTCACTATCAAGAATAGGTATTTGCTACCTCGAATTGATAACCTGTTTGACTAGTTGCAAGGAGCACAATTCTTTTCAAAGATCGATCTTCGTTCTGGATATCATCACCTGAAGATTAGAACTGAGGATATCCCAAAGACTGCCTTCAGAACTCGGTACGGGCATTATGAATTCTTAGTCATGTCTTTTGGATTGACTAATGCTCCTGCGACTTTCATGGATATGATGAATAGAGTATTCAAGGAATATTTAGATCAGTTCGTTGTTGTCTTTATTGATGACATCCTCATATATTATAAAAGTCGTGAAGATCACCATTTGAAGCTGGTACTCTAAAGGGTTCGTGAAAACAAGTTATATGTCAAGTTGAAGAAATGCGAGTTCTGTCCTGAGGAAGTAGCATTCCTTGGGCACGTGGTGTCAAAACATGGAGTATCTGTTGACCCGGCGAAGATTGAAGCAATACAAAGTTGGGAGCAACCGAAGTCGATGACCGAAGTACGTAGCTTTCTGGGCTTAGCTGGTTATTATCAGAGATTCGCGGAAGGATTTTCTCGAATCGCTACTCCATTAACTCAGCTGACTCGGAAAGATACAAAATTCGTATGGAGCGAGGAATACGAGAAGAGTTTCCAAGAGCTTAAGAGGAGACTCATTTCGGCACTTGTTCTGATAATACCATCTAGTTCGGATGGATTTGTTATCTACAGCGATGCTTCCGGCAAAGGGTTAGGATGTGTTCTCATGCAACGTGGGAAAGTCATAGCCTATGCCTCGCGAGAACTTAAAGAATATGAGAGGAATTATCCTACTCATGATTTAGAGTTGGCAGTAGTCGTTTTCGCGTTGAAAATCTAGAGGCACTATCTATATGGAGAGAAAGTGGAGATACATATTCAGATCATAAAAGCCTCAAATATTTCTTCACCCAAAAGGAACTCAACATGTGGCAACGACGTTGGCTCGAGCTGTTGAAAGACTACGACCATACCATTCAATACCATCCTGGAAAAGAGAACGTGGTAGCTGACACATTGAGCAAAAGATCATGCGCGGGAATGAGTGCGATGTTGTCAACACAAAGGCCCATTTTGCGTGATTTACAAAAGATGAAGATAGAATTCAAGACTCCAGGGACCCATGCGATGATGTTAAGTATACGCATAGAACCAGCTTTATTCGATAAATTTAAAGTTGCTCAAGCCACAGACCCGGAGCTGATGCTTATGAAGAAGAAAGTGCAAGAAGGTGCTATTCTAGAAGCAAGAATCGATGAAGAAGGAATACTTCGAGTCCACTCCAGACTTTATGTTCCTAACGATTCTGATTTGAAGTACAAGATCATGATGGAGGCACACAATACACCATTTGCAATCCATCTTGGAAGTACCAAAATGTATCGTGATCTTCGACATACATTTAGGTGGAACAATATGAACAGAGAGATTGCAAAGTTTATCTCGAGGTGTTTAACTTGTCAACGTGTAAAGGCGGAGCATCAAGTGCCTAAGGGTCCATTGCAACTACTTGAGATTCCGAAATGGAAGTGTGAACACATTACCATGGATTTTGTTACGGGTCTTCCCACGGTTTCTCAAGGCATAAATGCTATTTGGGTTATTGTTGATAGATTAACCAAGTCTGCTCATTTCTTGCCGATACAGGAGACTTATTCCCTTGAACGTCTTGCTTGTATGTATGTAAATGAGATTGTGTGATTGCATGGCATGCCAATATCAATAGTTTCGGATCGTGACCCAAAATTCACTTCATGATTTTGGGTTAGCTTGCAAAAAGCTATGGGCACGGATTTACGATTCAGTTCGGCATACCATCCTCAAATGGACGGACAATCAGAGAGGACTATTCAAACTCTTGAAGATCTATTAAGACTCTGTGTCTTAGACTTCAAGGGGAGTTGGGATAAGTATTTACCATTGGTGGAATTCTCTTACAACAACAGTTATTAGGCAAGTATAGGTGTGGCTCCATTCGAAGCATTATATGGACGAAAGTGTCACTCTCCAATATGTTGGAATAAGGTGGGTGAAGCAACATTGTTGGGACCAGAGTTGGTATGTATGACTACGGAAAAGATCCAAATGATTCGACAACGTATACAAACGGCACAAGATCGACAAAAGAGTTATGCGGATCTTCATCGAAAGGACGTGAAATTTAGTATTGGGGATCATGTATTGTTGCGTGTTGCTCCATGGAAGGGAATTACAAGATTTAGGAAAAGAGGAAAGCTCAATCTACGATTTATTAGTCCATTTCAGATTCTTTACTGAGTAGGAAATGTGGCCTATAGACTCGCATTACCCCCAAGTATGTCTCGTGTTCATAATGTTTTTCACATATTCGTGCTTCATAAATATGTGAAAGACCCGAACCACGTTATTGAGTTAGAACTGGACGAGATAGCCGAAGACTTAACGTATGAAGAGGTACCTGTCAAGATCTTGGATAGAAAGGAGCATGTCCTACGCACAAAAATTATACCACAAGTTAAAGTTTTATGGAGGAACCATGCTATAGAGAAAATGACCTGGGAGTTGAAAACGGAAATGAAAGCGATGTATCCTCACCTTTTCGAAATACCAGGCACGTACATTAATTTTGAGGACGAAATTTCATAAGGAGGGGAGGTTGTAAGACCCCAACTTATTATAAATGAGATTTAATTTCCTCTATTTATTATTTTGAAATAGTAAGGGTTGATTTGATTAATGTGGTTAGTTATGGGTGAAATGCGCAAATATTTTAAGTAAGCAAGTAGTTATAAAATATTCATTGTTGTCGGGGAATATTCGTTTGGTCGTGGAATATTCTTACTGTCGGGGAATATTTGTACGACAACGCAGCCTTGTGTGGGCCCCATAACGGAAAGCAATTGGATGAAGAAAACGACAAGTATAAGTTATTTATAAATAACGGCATAGTTGTTACCATTAATACTGTTGAAATACTCGGTGGTTAAAACACAGTAGCACACGGTATTGCACAAATTATTGATTATTACGTAAGAAGGCACTACTCAATAATTATTACAGTAATTACTGTTCAATATTTTGTTTTATTGATTCAATAATTGTTGCATTGATATTTTATATTACTGTTATTCAATAATTGTCACTACACAATATTTTTTATTACCGGAGCAATAATTCATATTAATTGAATAATATTATTAGATAACATTATTGGCAATGTCTAGAAAATTCTATCTAAGGAGAGGTTTGGTCACCTAATTGCGCGCCAGTAAGGAGAGATCCTTATTGGAAAGCCCCCTCTTTCCTGGGAACTGCCTGGTTGTCAGTATTGTGATTCTGTAATATTATTTGTGAATAATTAATTATTGATTTATATGATGAGAAAAATATTCGTTGTATGTGGATATAGATGGAGAAATTTTTTTAATGTGACAATTGTTAAAAATTAATATTTTATCTTTTTTTGATACAAATTCATTTAAATATATTAGTATATTATAAAAATATAATAATGGTGATATTTTTACAATGAATGTGGGATATATGAATAAATGAGGAGGAAGAGTATTTTTGTAACTAAAAATATTTAAAACATGTTTTTCATGTTTGTAGACCCTATTTCTTGACTGAAATTTGATTATAGCCTGTAAAATCGCCCGTTTGTGGATTTCGGTCAATTTCTGTTTGGAATTTGGAAAAACTTTCTTCTGCAAAGTTGTAGAGAATAGAATTTTCTATGAAAAGGACATGAGGTTCGAATTTTTCTGATAAAAGGCAATTTATTATGAATTATTGAAGTTTCAAAATAATTGATTTTTGGAAGTTTTAGTTATTTTTTTAAGAAAAACATTTTTATTGTTTTGGTGGGCCCCACAAATGTTGTAAACATTTTGAGTTCAGATGTCAAGAGGTGGGTGTGAAATTTTTTATAATATATTAATATTTTATTAAATTTTTTACTTTGGTGTTCTAAGCATTTATAGGAAAATGCTTAGAACAACAAAGCACAAAATTTAATAAAATATTAATATATTACATAAATCAATTTTACAACATTTGCCCACCAAAATAATAAAAACGTTTTTCTTAAAAAAAATAACTAAAACTTCAAAAATCAATTATTCCGGAATTTTAATAATTCATAATAAATAGCCTTTTTATCAGAAAAATTTGAACCTGAAGTCCTTTCCATAAGAAATTATATTCTCTACAACTTTACAGAAGAATGTTTTTCCAAATTTCAAATAGAAATTGACCGAAATCCACAAACGGTCGATTTTACAGGCTATAATCAAATTTCAGTCAAGAAATGGGGTCCACAAACATGAAAAACATGTTTTAAATATTTTTAGTAACAAAAATACTCTTCCTCCTCATTTATTCATATATCCCACATTCATTGTATAAATATCACTATTATTATATTATTATAATATAATAATATATTTAAATAAATTTTTATCAGAAAAAGATAAAATATTAATTTTTAACAATTGTCACATTAAAAAACTTTCTCCATCTATATCCACATACAACGAATATTTTTCTCATCATACAAATCAATAATTAATTATTCACAAATAATATTACAGAATCACAATACTGACAACCAGGCAGTTCCCAGGAAAGAGGGGACTTTCCAATAAGGATCTCTCCTTACTGGCGCGCAATTAGGTGACCAAACCTCTCCTTAGACAGAACTTTCTAGACATTGCCAATAATGTTATCTAATAATATTATTCAGATAATATGAATTATTGCTCCGATAATGGAAAATATTGTGTAGTGACAATTATTGAATAACAGTAATATAAAATATCAATGCAACAATTATTGAATAAATAAAATAAAATATTGAACAGTAATTACTGTAACAATTATTGAGTAGTGCCTTCTTACGTAAGAATCAATAATTGGTGCAATACCGTGTGCTACTGTGTTTTAACCACCGAGTATTTCAACAGTATTAACGGTAACAACTACGCCGTTATTTATAAACATCTTATACTTGTCGTTTTCTTCATCCAATCATTTTTCGTTATGGGGCCCACACAAGGCTGCTCTATCGTACGAATATTCCCCGACAGTAAGAATTTTTCACGACCAAACGAATATTCTCCGACAACAATGAATATTTTATAACCACTCGCTTACTTGAAATATTTGCGCATTTCACCCATAACTAACCACATTAATCAAATCAACCCTTACTATTTCAAAATAATAAATAGAGGAAATTAAATCTCATTTATAATAAGTTGGGCTCTCACACTCATTACATTTATTATCACACTATTTCACAGAATAGTGAGGACTACTAAAACAACCATCTGGACCGTCAATCCGTTCCCCGACTCGTCCCAGCTATATTCTCATTTCCTGAAGAGAACAGTGAAAGAAAGGGTGAGCTCAACTAGCCCAGTAAGAAATATTATGACTAAGATAATGCAGAATAAATTATCCTTAGCCTTCAACAGTATAACAACTAATAGAATACAATAGACAACAAGTTTTAGATTATCAACTGTAGCGGAATAAGCTATCCATTAGAAGAGTCAAGTAGAGCATAAAATCTACTATCTTCTATGATTTAGAAAGTTTTTCATCAACTTTATTGCTGAGACTCAGCTTAACAAATAAAATTGAATCATTCCTACATCACGACCAAGGATATTCATGTAATCATCAATGGTCATGATTACACCGAATAATCCCTGGTCATAATCATACCAACAACTGTCCATCAATGAACTACAGGCCAATGAGGACTTTTACCACATCATTTACGGTCATGATTATACCGAATAATCCCTGGTCATAATCATACCAAGTCCATCTATGCATGTAAGCCAAATATGACTTTCATCACAATATAAGAATTAGGATGATGACAATGATATAAGAATTCAATAAAATAAGTTCAAGGATAAATTTTAAAGATATATAATTTAATTTATCCAAAATTCAATAACGTCCAAATTTTCAACATGATACTGCTTTGTGGAGTAAAATTCAAGAATAATATTTATGTACAAAAAATAATTTGGAGAGAAAAGAAATATATATTTTTTGGGTAAATAGTACCCCGTGAATAGTATCCCCTGAATAGTACTTCGAGAATAGTACCTCGTGAATAGTACCCCGACATGAAAAGTGTCCCGAATATTCGAATGAATGATACTAGAGTGAATAGTAACTCGTGAATAGTACTCCGGCACGAAAAGTGCCCCGAATACCCGAGTGAATAATACTAGAGTAAATAGTAACCGGGTGAATAGTAACCCGTGAATAGTAACTCGTAAATAAAATACCAAATAAAATGATATTTCATGACGAGTACAAAAGAAATGATATCTCATACGAGTAAAATAGAATATACGAAACTGCAAATAGATTTTCACCCACCATGCAGTAATCCACGTAGACAGATCATTTACACAATTTAATAAAGAATGAATACGAAGGATCATTCACCATGCATGCGATAATCCACATAGACAGGTTATTCCAACAGAATAATAAAGAATGAAATAACAGAAGAATTCACCAGGCATGCGATAGACCGCACAGACAGGTTATTCCAACAGAATAATAAATAATGGAACCAGGTCATGCGTAAAACGCACAGACAAGATATTCTAACAGAATAATAAAGAATGGAACCAGGTCATGCGTAATCCGCACGGACAGGATATTCCAACAGAATAGTAAAGAATGGAATAACAACAAAATTCACTAGGCATGCGATAGACCGCACAGACAGGTTATTCCAACAAAATAATAAAGAATGGAATAACAAAAGAATTCACTAGGCATTCGATAGACTGCTCAGAAAGGTTATTCCAATAGAATAATAAAGAATGGAATAACAGAAGCTCTATTCATGAATACAAAGGAAATAATACCCCTTACTTTAGAAGAAAACTGGATACTGGAATAGTGAGGTAGCAGACTTCTCTTCTTCTTTCTCTCTATAATAATTACTATATAGCTTTAGTGAATTGGTGAGAAATGAAGGAAGAATGAGCTTCTATTTATAGGAAAATATAGTTTCGATAATTGTACATTTTGGGGCTCAAAATATTACAGTATAATACCTTCCTATTTTTCTTTATTTTTAATTTAGTCGTGCAAGTATTAGCAAACTTGCACCACCTCCCCTAATAGTAAATGAATGTGAATCAATAGTAAATCATGTGAATCAATAGTTCTAGACGTGTGAAAATATGAATTACAGTATAGTACCTCCATCTATACCTCTATTATTAACTTAATAATGCAAGTATTATCAATCTTGCACCAACCCCCCTAATAGTATAAGAATGTGAATCAATAGTACACACATGTGAACAAATAGTTATAAGCATGTGAATTAATAGCAATTAATTGCTCATTTATCCGATTAATTACCCGATTGATTAATATAACCTCCAGACATCAATTACTATCGAAATAAATGTCGATTTCTACTAACACTAATAATTCTCACACAATAGAACTATCAATTTCATCTTTAATCAACACGAACTTATTCATCATTAATATTATAATTCACAATATTTAACAACCAGGTCGGTCCTAGGAAAGAGGGAGCTTTCCGATAAGGATTTCTCCCTATTGGCGCGCAATTAGATTATCTAACCTCTCCTTGACAGAACTTCTAGACATTGTCAATATTGTAAATAATAATATGAATAACTTTGTCGTCTCAATTATTGATTTGATAATATATCATATTATGTAGATGATACTGTGACAATAATTGAATCAATAATATGAGAGATATGATGCAACAATTACTGTAGCAATAATTGAGTAACTTCTTACGTATGCATCAATAATCAATACCGTGTGCTACTATACGACCACGCGTATTACTGTACTTTTACTACCGGGTATTTTATTACAACTTGCTTACTTTAAAAAAAATTTAAATATCACTCTTAACTTTAACCTTTTTATCAATTTAACCATTTACTAAATAGAATAATTATAAGAAAATTGAATACTTTTATTTCATAAAATTTGGGGTCTCACAATCTCCCCTCCTTATGAAATTTCGCCTTCGAAATTTACGTACCTAGTAGTTCGAAGAGATGAGAATACCTTGCTTTCTTTTTGGATTGCACCTTCCTCGTTATTTTCTCACTATCATGATTTTTCCATTTCTCACCTCCTGTTTTTTAGATACCATTCTAGAATATAGTTTCAAAATAAGGGTTAATTGACATGCCACATATTATCCCTATACTCTGACCGACCAATTAAATACCAAATAACTTAGGTAGGTCATACTAACGAAGGAATTACCCGTCTCTCCCCTCCTAGTTCTAGTCTCACATCTCAGCCAGGGATCATATCCCTAAGCTTTGATACTAACTGTGACGCCCCCAAAATAGGTATACATCACTCATCTTGAGTCACCAAATACATGGTACATAAATAATATACAAACTTAATTATACAACTGTCGTGTAAAAATACAACAAAACATACCTGAGAGTTTAAACAAGAATATTGCCTTCTAGACAATATCCACACTCAATGGAGTCCTCGTTATATTTATTGTCACACTATTTCACAGAATAGTGAGGACTACTAAAATAACCATCTGGACCGTCAATCCGTTCCCGGACTCGTCCCAGCTATATTCTCATTTCCTGAAGAGAACAGTGAAAGAAAGGGTGAGCTCAACTAGCCCAGTAAGAAATATTATGACTAAGATAATGCAGAATAAATTATCCTTAGCCTTCAACAGTATAACAACTGATAGAATACAATAGACAACAAGTTTTAGATTATCAACTGCAGCGGAATAAGCTATCCATTAGAAGAGTCAAGTAGAACATAAAATCTACTATCTTCTATGATTTAGAAAGTTTTTCATCAACTTTATTGCTGAGACTCAGCTTAACAAATAAAATTGAATCATCCCTACATCACGACCAAGGATATTCATGTAATCATCAATGGTCATGATTACACCGAATAATCCCTGGTCATAATCATACCAACAACTGTCCATCAATGAACTACAGGCCAATGAGGACTTTTACCACATCATTTACGGTCATGATTATACCGAATAATCCCTGGTCATAATCATACCAAGTCCATCTATGCATGTAAGCCAAATATGACTTTCATCACAATATAAGAATTAGGATGATGACAATGATATAAGAATTCAATAAAATAAGTTCAAGGATAAATTTTAAAGATATATAATTTAATTTATCCAAAATTCAATAACGTCCAAATTTTCAACATGATACTGCTTTGTGGAGTAAAATTCAAGAATAATATTTATGTACAAAAAATAATTTGGAGAGAAAAGAAATATATATTTTTTGGGTAAATAGTACCCCGTGAATAGTATCCCGTGAATAGTACTTCGAGAATAGTACCTCGTGAATAGTATCCCGACATGAAAAGTGTCCCGAATATTCGAATGAATGATACTAGAGTGAATAGTAACTCGTGAATAGTACTCCTGCACGAAAAGTGCCTCGAATACCCGAGTGAATAATACTAGAGTAAATAGTAACCGGGTGAATAGTAACCCGTGAATAGTAACTCATAAATAAAATACCAAATAAAATGATATTTCATGACGAGTACAAAAAGAAATGATATCTCATACGAGTAAAATAGAATATACGAAACTGCAAATAAATTTTCACCCGCCATGCAGTAATCCACGTAGACAGATCATTTACACAATTTAATAAAGAATGAATACGAAGGATCATTCACCATGCATGCGATAATCCACATAGACAGGTTATTCCAACAGAATAATAAAGAATGAAATAACAGAAGAATTCACCAGGCATGCGATAGACCGCACAGACAGGTTATTCCAACAGAATAATAAATAATAGAACCAGGTCATGCGTAAAACGCACAGACAAGATATTCTAACAGAATAATAAAGAATGGAACCAGGTCATGCGTAATCCGCACGGACAGGATATTCCAACAGAATAGTAAAGAATGGAATAACAACAAAATTCACTAGGCATGCGATAGATCGCACAGACAGGTTATTCCAACAAAATAATAAAGAATGGAATAACAGAAGAATTCACCAGGCATGCGATAGACTGCTCAGAAAGGTTATTCCAATAGAATAATAAAGAATGGAATAACAGAAGCTCTATTCATGAATACAAAGGAAATAATACCCCTTACTTTAGAAGAAAACTGGATACTGGAATAGTGAGGTAGCAGAATTCTCTTCTTCTTTCTCTCTATAATTTCTCTCTATAATAATTACTATATAGCTTTAGTGAATTGGTGAGAAATGAAGGAAGAATGAGCTTCTATTTATAGAAAAATATAGTTTCGATAATTGCACATTTTGGGGCTCAAAATATTACAGTATAATACCTTCCTATTTTTCTTCATTTTTAATTTAGTCATGCAAGTATTAGCAACTTGCACCACCTCCCCTAATAGTAAATGAATGTGAATCAATAGTAAATCATGTGAATCAATAGTTCTAGACATGTGAAAATATGAATTACAGTATAGTACCTCCATCTATACCTCTATTATTAACTTAGTAATGCAAGTATTATCAATCTTGCACCAACCCCCCTAATAGTATAAGAATGTGAATTAATAGTACACACATGTGAATAAATAGTTATAAGCATGTGAATTAATAGCAATTAATTACTCATTTATCCGATTAATTACCCGATTGATTAATATAACCTCCAGACATCAATTACTATCGAAATAAATGTCAATTTCTACTAACACTAATAATTCTCACACAATGGAACTATCAATTTCATCTTTAATCAACATGAACTTATTCATCATTAATATTATAATTCACAATATTTAACAACCAGGTCGGTCCCAGGAAAGAGGGAGCTTTCCGATAAGGATTTCTCCCTATTGGCGCGCAATTAGATTATCTAACCTCTCCTTGACAGAACTTCTAGACATTGTCAATATTGTAAATAATAATATGAATAACTTTGTCGTCTCAATTATTGATTTGATAATATATCATATTATGTAGATGATACTGTGACAATAATTGAATCAATAATATGAGAGATATGATGCAACAATTACTGTAGCAATAATTGAGTAACTTCTTACGTATGCATCAATAATCAATACCGTGTGCTACTATACGACCACGCGTATTACTGTACTTTTACTACCGGGTATTTTATTACAACTTGCTTACTTTGAAAAAAATTTAAATATCACCCTTAACTTTAACCTTTTATCAATTTAACCATTTACTAAATAAAATAATTATAAGAAAATTGAATACTTTTATTTCATAAAATTTGGGGTCTCACAATCTCCCCTCCTTATGAAATTTCGCCTTCGAAATTTACGTACCTAGTAGTTCGAAGAGATGAGAATACCTTGCTTTCTTTTTGGATTGCACCTTCCTCGTTATTTTCTCACTATCATGATTTTTCCATTTCTCACCTCCTATTTTTTAGAAACCATTCTAGAATATAGTTTCAAAATAAGGGTTAATTGACATGCCACATATTATCCCTATACTCTGACCGACCAATTAAATACCAAATAACTTAGGTAGGTCATACTAACGAAGGAATTACCCGTCTCTCCCCTCCTAGTTCTAGTCTCACATCTCAGCCAGGGATCATATCCCTAAGCTTTGATACTAACTGTGACGCCCCCAAAATAGGTATACATCACTCATCTTGAGTCACCAAATACATGGTACATAAATAATATACAAACTTAATTATACAACTGTCGTGTAAAAATACAACAAAACATACCTGAGAGTTTAAACAAGAATATTGCCTTCTAGACAATATCCACACTCAATGGAGTCCTCGTTATATTTATTGTCACACTATTTCACAGAATAGTGAGGACTACTAAAATAACCATCTGGACCTTCAATCCGTTCCCGGACTCGTCCCAGCTATATTCTCATTTCCTGAAGAGAACAGTGAAAGAAAGGGTGAGCTCAACTAGCCCAGTAAGAAATATTATGACTAAGATAATGCAGAATAAATTATCCTTAGCCTTCAACAGTATAACAACTAATAGAATACAATAGACAACAAGTTTTAGATTATCAACTGTAGCGGAATAAGCTATCCATTAGAAGAGTCAAGTAGAGTATAAAATCTATTATCTTCTATGATTTAGAAAGTTTTTCATCAACTTTATTGCTGAGACTCAGCTTAACAAATAAAATTGAATCATCCCTACATCACGACCAAGGATATTCATGTAATCATCAATGGTCATGATTACACCGAATAATCCCTGGTCATAATCATACCAACAACTGTCCATCAATGAACTACAGGCCAATGAGGACTTTTACCACATCATTCGTTACATTACGATCATGATTATACCGAATAATCCCTGGTCATAATCATACCAAGTCCATCTATGCACGTAAGCCAAAGATGACTTTCATCACAATATAAGCATGGGGATGATGACAGTGAAATAAGAATTCAATAAAACAAGTTTAAGGATAAATTTTAAAGATTTATAATTTAATTTATCCAGAATTCAATAACTTCCAAATTATCAAACATGATACTGCTTTGTGGAGTAAAATTCAAGAATAATATTCATGTACCAAAAATAATTTGGACAGAAAAGAAATATATATTTTTTGGATAAATCGTACCCCGTGAATAGTACCCCATGAATGGTACTTCGAGAATAGTACCTCGTGAATAGTACCCCGACATGAAAAGTGTCTCGAATACCCGAGTGAATGATACTAGAGTGAAAAGTAATCGGGTGAATAATAACCCGTGAATAGTAACTCATGAATAGTACTCTGACACGAAAAGTACCCCGAATATCCGAGTGAATAATACTAGAATGAATAGTAACCTATGAATAGTAACTCGTAAATAAAATTCCAAATAAAATGATATTTCATGACGAGTACAAAAGAACGGATATCTCATACGAGTATAATAGAATATACGAAACTGCAAATGGATTTTCACCTGCCATGTGGTAATTCACGTAGACAGATCATTTCTACAATTTAATAAAGAATGAATACGAAGGATCATTCACCATACATGCGGTAATCCACATAGACAGGTTATTCCAACAGAATAATAAAGAATGGAATAATAGAAGAATTCACCAGGCCTGCGATAGACTGCACAGACAGGTTATTCTAACAGAATAATAAATAATGGAACCAGGTCATGCGTAATACGCACAGACAGGATATTCTAGCAGAATAATAAAGAATAAAACCAGGTCATGCGTAATCCGCACAAACAGAATATTCTAACAGAATAGTAAAGAATGGAATAACAACAAAATTCACCACACATGCAATAGACCGCACAGACAGGTTATTCCAACAAAATAATAAAGAATGGAATAACAGAAGAATTCACCAGGCATGCGATAGACCGCACAGAAAGGTTATTCCAATAGAATAATAAAGAATGGAATAACAGAAGCTCTCTTCATGAATACAAATGAAATAATACCCCTTACTTTAGAAGAAAACTAGATACTGGAATAGTGAGGTAGCAGACTTCTCTTCTTCTTTCTTTCTATAATAATTACTATATAGCTTTAGTGAATTTGTGAGAAATGAAGGAAGAATGAGCTTCTATTTATAGAAAAATATAGTTTCAATAATTGCACGTTTTGGGGCTCAAAATTTTATAGTATAATACCTTTCTCTTTTTCTTCATTTTTAATTTAGTCGTGCAAGTATTAGCAAACTTGCACCACCTCCCCTAATAGTAAATGAATGTGAATCAATAGTAAATCATGTGAATCAATAGTTCTAGACATGTGAAAATACGAATTACAGTATAGTACCTCCATCTATACCTCCATTTTTAACTTAGTAATGCAAGTATTATCAATCTTGCACCAACTCCCCTAATAGTACAAGAATGTGAATCAATAGTACACACATGTGAACAAATAGTTATAAGCATGTGAATTAATAGTAATTAATTACTCATTTATACGATTAATTACCCGATTGATCAATATAACCTCCAGACATCAATTACTATCGAAATAAATGTCGATTTCTACTAACACTAATAATTCCCACACAATAAAACTATCAATTTTATCTTTAATCAACACGAACTTATTCATCATTAATATTATAATTCATAATATTTAACAACATGGTCGTTCCCAGGAAAGAGGAAGCTTTCCGATAAGGATTTCTCCCTATTGGCGCGCAATTAGATTATCTAACCTCTCCTTGACAGAACTTCTAGATATTGTCAATATTGTAAATAATAATATGAATAACTTTGTCGTCTCAATTATTGATTTAATAATATATCATATTATACAGATGATACTGTGACAATAATTGAATCAATAAAATGAGAGATATGATGCAGCAATTACTGTAGCAATAATTGAGTATAATTGAGTGGCTTCTTATGTATACATCAATAATCAATACCGTGTGCTACTATGCGACCACGCGTATTACTGTACTTTTATTACCGGGTATTTTATGACAACTTGCTTAGTTTTATTTTTTTTTAAATATCACTCTTAACTTTAACCTTTTATCAATTTAACCATTTACTAAATAGAATAATTATAAGAAAATTGAATACTTTCATTTCATAAAATTTGAGGTCTCACAATTCACATCCATAATGATTATTGTTATTCGTTCATAGTGCAATTAATTTTATATTTTATTAATTTGAACTATGAAATAAATTTCAAGTTCTTTTATTCATGAACTGCTTATGAGTCACGTGCCAATTATTTGTTTCGGCTAGACTAATAATTGATGAATCGTTCTATTATTTGAACTAAGTTGTTATTGAAAGATCTACGCCATTTATTTTGGCTAAATCAATATTGATATTATATGTTAAAATCATAGCATTTCTTTGAAAGTAATTCAAACCACATTGTTGTGGTACGGACTCATTGTAAGACCCCAACTTATTATTAATAAAATTGAATTTCTCTATTTATTATTTTGAAATAGTAAGGGATGTTATTTTTTTTAGAAATGATATTTTACAATGAATGTGGGATATATGAATAAATGAGGAAGAGTATTTTTGTTACAAAAATATTTGAAACATATTTTTCATGTTTGTGGACCCTAAATTTTGACTGAAATTTGATTATAGCCTGTAAAATCGTCCGTATGCGAATTTCGGTCAATTTTTGTTTGGAATTTGGAAAAACTTAAAACTACAAAGTTGTAGAGAATTGAATTTCTTATGAAATGAATATAAGATTTGAATTTTTCTGATAAAAGGGCTATTTATTATGAATTATTGAAGTTTCGGAATAATTAATTTTTGAAGTTTTAAATATTTTTAAAAGAAAAACATTTTTTCCATTATGGGTGGGCCCACATGTGTGTTAAATGAGCTAAAATCAGATTTCTAAGGTTGGCGTGAAAATTTTATTAATATATTAATATTTTATTAAATTTTCTACTTTGGTGTTCTAAGTATTTTCCTATAAATAGAGTGCTTAGGTTAGAATTGAAAATCACACCAGAAACTGAAGTTTTCTCTCTCTATATTATTGAGCGTATTCTTTTAAGTATTTTGATACTTTGAGTGTTACTATACGGAGCAAGTTTCTTCAGCACTATATCCAGTATTTCAGTTAGAAGTACTGTCTTTTTGGAGGTAAGGGATGTTATTTTTTTTATAAATGATATTATTTCTTTCAATATCATTATGCCAAAATATTGATCTGAATTTTTTTATCAAATTTAGAACTTTTTGTGTCGGGGTTACTATTCACGTATACGACACTATTCACGAATACGGCACTATTCACCGAAAAAATTAAAATTTTATTTTTTGTCTGAGATATCTATTATGGATACTAGCTTTGATTGTATCTATGTATTGATCTTTCTTGAATTTTACTTCACTATGATTATTTATGAAGTATTTTTGAACTCGGATTGTTTAAAGTACAAATCCTTAATATTTGTTTTTTTGTTTCACTAGATTCGTTTTCTTTAAAATATTTTTCATCATCCTCAATCCTAAATGATGATATAACTGAATATCTTTGGCATGTAGTACAAAGATGAATGATTTTCTGATGAATATCTTTGGCCCGTAGTGCAAAGATGAACATGTGTTTAGATGAACATGACCAACTGATGAATATCATTGGCCTGTAGTGCAAAGATGAACATTTGATTCCAGATATATATATTGATTGATATTACAGGGATAAAATATTGACGATGAATTTTTAAATTCATAAATAGAAGATAGTAGATTTTATTCTCTACTTAACTCTTCTAATGAATTATTATTTCCTCTACGAATATTGATTTAAAACTTGTTGTCTATTGTATTCTATTAAATTTTTTCATATTGAGGACTAACAATAATTTGTTCTATATTATCTTGGTCATAATGTTCTTTATTGGACTAGTTGAGCTCACCCTTTTCTTTTTTCTTCCATTTTTCTTCTCAGGATGCGAGAATGTAACAAGTACTAGTCGGGGTATGGAATGATGGTTCTGGAAAGTTGTTTAGTAGTCCTCACGATTTTTGTAAAGTAATGTATCAATAACTGTACTTATTTGAGCGTGGATATTGTCTAGATGACAATATTTTTATTTAAACTTGCAGTTTAAGTGTTGTCGTATTTTGCACGACAATTGTATTAATAAAGTGTTAGTTGTTTCTGTACCATGTTTTGGCGACTCAGAATGGGTGATGTATACCTGTTTTGGGGGCGTCACACTCATGATGTAAGGCTGAGATGTATAACCCATTTAAAAATGGGAACTTTATTATCGGACATCTGACCCCTTGCGCTATGTTTGAGTATTATGCATAATATGGGGTACAATGGGGCTGATCATCTCATGTACTCGCAGAAGAGAATATTTGGATTTTATAACTAACTTATATTCTTGAGGTAATTCAGTTTTATTAATTGATGATTCCTCTAGCAGTTCTTGATCAATTTATGATCACTCAGCATGAAATCTGGGAGTATCCCACTTTATTGAATATTGTTGCAGTATTGCTAACTTTTCTTATTCAATTGAATATTATCAAACTTTCGAAAGAATTTTACTCTTTCATTCTGGTAGCATGGTAAAATAGAGTTTTAAAATTTTATAAACCATATACCCGGATCATCCTTTATACATAATTATTAATTAAACGAAAAGAAGAAGAATAAAATTATACCCTTGAAGATTCGAGCTTTCTTAAGTACTAGTTCACCTCTAAATATTTTTCGCGTTCAACTTGAATCCACAAGATTTGATTCCTTCCTTTGATCAACGTTAGTCACCCAAGTGTTTGGCCTCTAGAGGTGATCCACCAAGGAAGAAAAAATATTCAAGAAGAAGGGTGGTTAGCCAAACCCTAGTTTTCTATCTCTATAGAAAAAGAGCGTACTCTCCAACAATTGGAATCACATCTTTTGATATCTGATATAAGACTCCTCTTATAAAGATATCAGTTGACCATTTTAATATTATTAAAATAGAGTATTATTTAATTAATTAAATTCTTTTAATTAATTAGGCTCTCTAATCTTATTAGGTATAATTAATTAAACTATTTTAATTAATTTGTCTCCTAATTATATTAGGAATAAATGAGAGTACTTATATTAAATTAATTCTCAAACACCTTTAGAAATTAAAATAATAATAATTGTAATAATATTAATAAGACTCCTCTTATTAATTTATATTTAATATTTCAAAAATATTAAATAATAAATATTAAGCTATTTAATTTACTCTATCACCATAGATTAAATTAAATACACTTAACATATTATTACGATTATGCCATTAACTTCGTAAATAATTATTCTTCCTTTTATTGTGTAACCCTTTAGGTTCTCCATAATAAACCAGTTGTGAGTAAATCAATTAGAATAATTTTAATATTATTTAAATAAATAAATTAAAATATTAATTTATTTAAATAAATAATATTTATTCTACAATAGGGATAAACCTCCCTAGCGATTAACGACTTTCCAGATAATATAGATTTAAAGTTTAATCATAAAAGAACCTTTGAGTAAATAGTTACTATACAATTTAATCCTTCCACCATACAATGTCCCAATTAAATGTAAGACATGGAATTACTGTCAAGTCTTATTTTATTTAATTATATGTATTTCGATCCTTAAATGCACAACTCCAAATAATGCAAATCAGAAAACTCCTTTCTAATTTCATTCTGCCTTGGCCAAGGACTACTGGGTTGTCATTTATCGAATCATATATGACATTCCTCTTTTTTTACTAGAAGTGGTAGATTCTTAGGTTAAATGCTTTATAAGTCACTGTATTTTATGTCAACTTACAAATGGTCACTAAACTTTTTTCCTTACAGTCAACTCACTGTACTCGACTTTTCTAACACAAAGTTAAAAAAAACCGTTAAATGCTTTGACTTTAACGGAAAAAGACAGCAAAGCTGCTGAGCTGTAAAAAAAAGGCTGATGTGGCAGTGATTATGCGACATGGCAGTGATTTTGTGGATTTGGAGGCAAATTTTTATGAAGAAAATGAAAAAAATATTTTAAAGTATAATATTAATTTAAAAAGTGTGTCAAAAAACAAGAAAATAAATAAAAAAATATATTTAATTTTTTTTGTAATTAATATCAAATAAAATTTTATTTATAATTAAGCCATTTATAAAATACAAAATCCAAAAAAATGCTAATTAGAATTAATGAGAATGTGAAATATATTTAGGGGGAAATGAAAGAAAATTATAATAAAATCAAAAAATTTAGCAAAAAAATACATGGTAGAAATTGAAAAATAATTTCATTTCATCACATTTCATTTTGATCAAAAACACAGACCCAAATGAACTAATCGGATGTAGTTGTCTAAAAGAAATTGGACAATGCCGTTCATGACCATCACAAATTTACCCACCAGCAACAGCTGCCACCACATCAGTGTGTTCACCTCTATAACCACCATATGTTTCTCAATGCCCAGTCGCCCACCATTAACAACACCACTTTAGATCCACAATCACCACCTATATCCCACCCATGCACCACCACCACAACCACAACACAAAAATTTGACCCGCACCACCACTCCACAACCACCTATGTACTACCACACCACCAGATGTGCCAAAATTTAACCCCACTACCACCGTACCACCATTTAGCATCACGACACCAACTACTATCGGACGGAGAGAATGGAAGAGGATAAAGTAAAATTGATCCAACTTAGATTCATTTATACCCTGTTTTGTACCTTTGATTCTGAGAGATAATCTTGTAGTAGTAATAGTAATTGGATTTTACACCCAATAAGAACTTGTATATATTTTTCTTGTAGATTCGGAAAGGAGTGACAAATTTTGCAAACATAGAGGTGTGAAATATGTGAGATGAATTTCTACCATGTATTTTTTGTTAAATTTTCTACCATGAATTTCCTCTTTTTCTCTCTCTAAAACTCAGAGATAACCCAGAAGAAGAAGAAGTAAATTAAGTCTCTTTCCCAGGAGATTCGATTCAATCGCCAATCTTTTCTACTTCTACCTTCTGTCCTTCTTTCAGTCTCTGTATTCTCCATCTCATTCTCATAAAAAAAATGTTCCCAAAATTTTTATTTAATTCTTTACAAATATAATAATTTATAATATTTTTTATCTAATTTAAATTATTATATTTGTAAAGAATGAAATAAAAATTCATTTGACATTAATTACAAAATAATTAAATATATATTTCATTTATTTTCTTATTTTTTGACTAACTTTTCTATTTTCTATTATTATATTATAAATAATTAAACAAAATTCATTTGATATTAATTACAAAAATATTTAAATATATTTTTTATTTATTTTCTTATTTTTTGGGCAAACATTTCTAATTTATATTATTATTTGTAAAAAATTAAATAAAAATTCATTTGGTATAAATTTTCTCTTGATCCACATAATCAAGGCCATGTGGGATAATTATTGACATATAAGCTCTTTTTTTTCCAACTCAGCTGCTTGTGTGTCAAATTCTGTTAAAAGTTAACAGACTTAACGGAATTGCAAACGTTTTGTCAGTAAAATAAAGTTTAGTGACTTGACCGTAAGAAAAAAAGTTCAGTGACTCACTTATAAGTCGACCTATAGTACAGTGACCTAGAAAGCATTTAACCCGTAGATTCTTTATTAATCATACATTATCTCCATGTACAACTTATTATACCCAAGCATACCCTTTGATATACCCTAAGGGTCTTAAGAAATAAGTCAAAGAATAATTCATCATACATAAGATACTATGATGATCTCAAGTCCAAGGATCACTTGTACTATTATCACTACAGGAATTCCTATTGACAGACAAGTAAAATTCCATTAGGTATTCTTTAACGAGCCACATTCGATGTACTTATTCTCCAATATGCATCTACATACTTGCTTAAGTGTCTCCACACAAATGATCATGAGATCAATCGTCCTCATCCAATGAGGAAGCAATGTATGTACCAATCTATCCGGATTTACTAATCCCTAATTTAGTCATCCAACGATTGGGAACTATTTTAGTTTTTAAGCTTTCTAAGAATTTAGATCTCATTAGAATGATCATCATCATTAATCTAAAAGCATTGCTTAAAACTATAGGTTTATCACATATTATAAAGCAACATCATGTTGATAATTAAAAGCCTTTAATAAATTATTACTTTTTATTAATAAATGAATATGATTGTTACAAAGTATATGCTTTATCATCAAACATGATTGGCTTGTGTGCATACTACTTTCAATCTCCCACTTGCACTAAAGCCAATCGTCATGGTATCTCATACCCTTCTTCTCTAAGTGACGATTATCCTGCTGTTGGATAAACTTTAGTTAATGGATATGTAATGTTGTTCTTGAGAGTCCACTATCTCTATAGTGATTTCCCATCTTTCAATGATTTCTCTAATCAAATGAAAGTGCCACAACACATGTTTAGATCCAAGATAAGACTTAGGAACTATTCCTAGTTCTGTAATAAACTTTTCATCCGAACAATGAACTTGCAGCTTCATTTACAGCTATATACTTTGTCTTTATCACTAAACCAGCAACTCTTTTCTATTTGAAACCTTTTCAATTCACTGCACCACCGTTCAAGGTAACACCTTACCCTAAAGTGGATTTACTGTCATCTTGGTCAGTATGAAAAACTTGAGTCTTTTAAGCCCTCTAGTTTTAATTCAGACCCACCATAAATTTGATCTCATCCTTAGTTCTGGTTAAGTACTTTAAGATATTTTTCACTGTTTTACAGTGATCTTTTCCAGAATATGACTAATCAACATCAGGTCTCGTACATTTTATTGCATATACTATAGTTACTCATGCGATCTCTCTTTTATGAGTCTATGGGAATTATTAAGAGAGATACACTTTAAGGCTCATCAACATGAGACATCTCTTGGAGTTTGCCATGCTAAACGGTTTTAGCATCAAATGAATATACGTTCCTTGGGTTAAGCCGAGCATCCTTTTAAATCTATCTATATATATTTGTATCCCCAATTAAGATACTCTTCCCATATCATTCATGGAGTAATATTTAGACAACTTTATATCTATTAATTGTAGCATTGGTATGTCATTCCTTATCCGTAGTATATCAACATATAATACTATGAATGTCATGACGCTCCCACTGACCCTTTTGTACACACTAGGTTCATTCTTATTTTTGATAAAATCAAACACTTTTGATTATCTCATCATATCGAATGTTCCATTTTTGAAAAGCTTGCTTCAATCCAGTTCTTCGAGTGTCTACAATTCTTATCTCATCGTATGTAACTAGATCATCATCTTCTATGATGCGTACCTCATTACCATTATTTATGATGAATCTATACCTCCCAGATATGTTCGGTACTATTCCAGATTTATGATTTGGTTGTGGTACAATAGATCTATCTACAGGTTTTTCTTATTTGACTGATAGCACAGTTCTTGAACTCTTCAAGATCTATTATCCTCCCACTAGTCTCTTCAATGATAAACACATTTATCTTAGAAGGTAGTGTGTTTTGCAGCAAACACCTTTTGCTAAGTAGGATTATAGAACATATACCCTAAACTTACTTTAGGATGTCCCACAAATCTGTACTTGTCAAATTTTGTCCCAAGCTTATCCTTTGAAACTTTTTCACATAAACTGGACAACCCCTTATCTTAACATACTTAAGATTAGGAATCCTCCCTGTCCATAACATTTAAGGAGTCTTGGGGACGGATTTCGAGGTTACCTTTTGTAGATATGCAGCCATTTCTTGGGTATGACCCTAGAAGGATACTAGAATGTCGGTAAAATTGTTATGAACCGCACCATGTCCAACAAGGTATGATTTTCCTTTTAGATATACCAATCAATTATTGCGTATCAAGAGGAGTCCATTATGAGAAAGCCATTTGAGATGATCTATAAACTTATTGCACAAGTATTCCTTCCTCAATCCAATCGAAGAATTTTAATACTTTTCAATTAGTTTCACTTCTAAATTCTTTGAACCTTTCAAATAATTCACATTTGTATTTCATCAAATACAAACATTTAACTCTTTGAATGATCATCTCCTTTTCTTATATTAGTTTGTTCAATTTGAAAAATAATTTTTATGTAAATTAAGTACACAAAATCCATTAAGTAATATTCCAATTCTATACAAAATATTATTATTATAAATAGAACAACAATTGTTCTTAAATATAATACCAAAAATTTTGTTGTCCAACAACAAAATGAAAATAATATTTCGTAAGAGAATTGAAATATAATAACAACTTATTGACTTAATAGATTTGCCCATAAGTAGTGCTAAACTATAAGTTCCTATAGCTAATGCAACAACCTTTACTTCATTTCCTACACATAGGATTACTTATCTTTGTTTAGCTTTCTACTTCTGCTTGGTTCGTTCATAAATCTATATTCATGAAAACTAAAGCCAGTATCTAATACCCAAGTAGAATCTTAACATATAAAAAGATTAATTTCAATCATGAACAAAATTATATTTGTAATCGCAAATTCACTAAGCTTCTTCTAGTCAGCTCTGCAAGATGCTTCTCACAGTTTCTTTTTCAGCGTCCAGGCTTATTGTAGTGGAAGCAAACTCTTTTGCTATCCGTATAAGTTTTGTTCTTATTATCCTTTGTTTTTGCTTTTCTATTTACCTTCTTTGAATCGTTCTTCTTTTCAGAAGATTCTTTGGGCCCTACCGGTAAGACTTGATCTTTCTTGGTTGGAAAGTGACTCTTAGCATTTTCAATTCACTCGGGTATTACTCACTAGGATACTATTCACTCGGGTACTATTAATGAGTTACTATTCACTCGGGTACAATTCGCTCCGATATTATTCACTCGGGTATTCGGGGCATTTTTTATGTCGGAGTACTATTCACGGGATACTATTCCTGAAGTATTATTCACGGGGTACTATTCACGACAAATATTGATTTCTTTTATGTCTAAGATTATTTTTGATACATGAATATTATTCTTTAATTTTACTCCACAAAGTAGTATCATGTTGACAATTTGGATATTTTTAAACTCTGGATAAATTTAAAGTATTTAATATTTATCCTTGATTTTGTTTGATTAATTCTTATATCATTGTCATCATCCTCATGCTTATATTGTGATAAAAGTCATCTTTGGCCCGTAGTGCATAGATGAACTGTTAATTGGTATGATTATGACCAGGGATTATTCGGTGTAATCATGACCCGTAATGTTACAAATGATAAAAGTCCTCATTGGCCCGTAGTTTATGGCCATTCTGATGCGGCCAAGTGTCACATGTTCGCCACTACATTAAAAAAGAGTGCACGGGAGTGGATGGGAACCCTGGCGACGGGATCGGTTAATTCGTGGAATGACCTTCGGGAAAAATTTCACGCTCGATTCGGGAGTAACAAAAAGCGAAGAAAGATTACAGCTTCCCTCATGCAGGTCAGACAGAAGTCAGATGAAAGCCTGGGTCAGTATGTTAAAAGATTTTGAGAGGCTGTCGGATCGGTGGCGGAGTTAAATTTTCCACAAGCCTTGGGATTCTTCACAACCGGACTATACATCGGGAAATCGAAGAAACTGATGAAGGATTTGGTGATCAACCCTCCGGCCGACTTAACAGAAGCTTTCCACAGGGCCGAGGGTCACATAGCAATTGAGGAAGCAATGGGGAACTTTAAACCACACTACCAGTCTTATGAGAAGTCGAAAGATCGGGATAAACAGAGTTATCCAAAGTCAGACAATCAGGGGAGATCGGATAATTACGGCAAAAAGAACTATAATGGGGGCGGTCGGGCAGTGGAAGGCAACCCTTCCCGAACAAAAGTGTCAACAAAGTATACACCGCACTCAACACGGGTCGGGCTAAAATACTGGAGGAGATGCGGGATAAACCTTTCTTCGAACCGTGCCAATCGATCCCGAAGCCGGGGAAGAGGGGTCGGAACAAGTATTGTGCTTATCACCAGAGTCGGGGACACACAACAGAGGATTGTAACAATTTGAAAGATCTGATAGAAAAGAATGTCCAGAACGGACAGCTGGTGCAATATATGGTTGGCCGAGAAAGCTCAGAAGCCCCCCGGGAGGAGAATAGGGAACCGACCCGGGAAACGCAGTCGTAACCGCGCCCACAAGCCCGAGGAGTTATTGATGTGATTTCGGGCGGGTCGGTAGGTCGCGTAACAGAAAGGAAGAGGAACGGGCATTTCGAGGCCGTACTGGCGGTAGCTAGTTCATCGCCCGGAAAAGATAGGGCCTATCCAGGAGTGTCTATCTTTTTCTCAGACGAAGACTATCCCACTGACCACATCGAGCCACATGACGGAGCTTTGGTAATAACGGCACAGGTCGGTTCGGTAGATATGAAAAGGATGATGATCGATAACGGGTCCTCGGTTGACATACTCTACACACACGCATACCAGAGGATGGACTTGGGTGGAAAGAAAATGGATCTGGGAGGAGAGGGCCCGTTATACGGTTTCAGTGGCGACCCGGTGCTTGTATCGGGTACAATAGAACTACCCGTTAAGTTTGGCACAGCACCTCGGGAAGTAGAAATAATGATAAAGTTTTTTGTAGTTCAAGTCGATTCAGCCTACAATGCCATATTGGGCAGGCCGACTTTAGCCGCATTGCTGGCAGTAACATCTATTCCCCACTTTAAAATCAAATTTCTGACACCGAACGGGATCGGAGAGGTAAAAGGCGACCTGGATATTGCCCGAAGGTGTTACCGGAACACTCTGATTTCATCAGGGGTCGGGGTTAGCAAACAAAAACAGACAATGGCCATCGAGATAGAGCCATTCACTGAGGGCAGTACCGAACCCATGGCACTACCGGCAGAGGAGACGGAAGATGTGGAATTGCTACCGGGGAATCCGGACAAACTAATAAAGATTGGAGCAAGATTGACAGAACCATTACGAACGGGATTGGTGGATTTACTTCGGGTGTACGCTGATATTTTTGCATGGGAGCCTAGTGACATGCCAGGAGTAAGCGAATCGGTGGCGCTACACAAGTTGCATACAGACCCGAGTAGAAAACCAGTGATTCAGAAGAGGAGGGTCTTCGCCCCAGAAAGACAGAAGATCATAGACGAAGAGATCACAAAGCTGTTGGATGCAGGATTCATCTTCGAGATAGACTATCCCGAATGGTTAGCAAACGTAGTGCTAGTTCAAAAACAGAATGGAAAATGGAGACTATGTATCGACTACACTGATCTTAACAAAGCTTGCCCGAAGGATTTCTACCCTTTACCCAACATAGATCAGCTGATTGATGCAACTTCGGGGTACGACATGCTGAGCTTCATGGATGCCTTCTCGAGATATCACCAGATCTCCATGGCCAAGAAAGATATCCCGAAGACGAGCTTTATCACCTATCGGGCCATATATCTGTATCAAAAGATGACCTTCGGATTGCTGAACGCAGGGGCAACTTATCAACGGATGATGAATTTTGTGTTCCGAAGGCAGCTTGATCGCAGCATAGAAGTATACGTGGACGACATGATCGTAAAAAGTATGTCAGTCCGAGATCATTTGGACAACCTGGAGGACTGTTTCGAAATAATAAGAGAGCACAAATTGAGACTGAACCCGACTAAATGTACCTTCGGCCTGGGATCAAGAAAGTTTCTGGGTTACTTGGTCAGTATGAGGGGAATCGAGGCGAACCCTGAGAAAATCACGGCGATCTTAGACATACAGTCTCCGAAGACATACAAAGACGTATAGAGGTTAACCGGCCAAATAGCTGCCCTTCAGAGATTCGTGTCAAGGTCAGCCGAAAGATGTCTACCCTTCTTTGACACCCTTAAGGGACCAACAAACGAGAAGAGTTTCCAGTGGACTTCGGAGTGCAAAAATGCGTTTCAAGGGATCAAGAAGTATTTGGCGTCGGCTCCCCTGTTGGTGAAACCGATCCCTTCGGAACCTTTATATATGTACTTGGCGGCAAGTTCGATGTCAGTTGGGGCCTCGTTAGTAAGAGATAAAGGAGGAATACAATTCCCCGTATATTACGTCAGCCATGTTCTTCGAGACGCAGAGACGAGGTATCCGAACCTGGAAAAATTTGCCTACGCCTTAATCATTGCCAGCAGGAAACTCAGACACTATTTCCAGGGTCGGCTGATGGTGGTGTACACGGATCAACCACTAAAGAAAATTTTGCATAAGCCAGAGGTATCGGGTCGATTAGCTGCCTGGGCGATGGAATTAACACAGTTTGCTATAGAGTGTCATCCCCGAACGGCAATCAAAGGGCAGGCGTTGGTAGACTTCGTGGTAGAGTGTTCTTTTACAAAGTCGGACGTATGCACAGTGACCGAAACTCAACAAAGGCCGAACGCGTGGACGTTGTATATGGATGGGTCTTCGACTTCGGACATCAGTGGAGCAGGGGTTATTTTGACGAGTCCCGAAGGGTTTAAGGTACAGCAGGCTATCCGATTCGGATTCAAGGCCTCGAACAACGAAGTAGAGTATGAGGCCATCCTGGCGGGAATACGGTTGGCCCGAAGCTTGGAGGTTCAGAAGATAGTTATCTACAGTGATTCACAGCTGGTAGTCAAGCAGTTATCGGGGGAGTATGAGGCTCGGGGGGTAAGAATGTCCAAGTATCTGACCGAGGTGAAAGATAAACTCACATTCTTCGCATCGTACAGTTGTCAGGGGGTGGACCGGTCAGATAACACAATAGCAGATGCGCTGGCAAGATTGGCGACTACCGAAGCGAGCTCCTTCAACGGATCAGTCTACCTGGAGATTCTGGAAAGGTCCAGTGTTCCGAAGATAGAGGTGTTAACTCTAGACGGACTGGACTGTTGGCTAACGCCTTATATATATTACTTAGCAGATGGAACCCTCCCTTCGGATCGGATCCTAGCAAGACAAATCAAACATCGGAGTGCGAACTTCGTACTCATAGACGGAAACCTATACCGAAGGGCTTTTAGCTCTCCGCTGCTCAAATGCTTGACCCCATCAGAGACCGATTATACACTTCGGGAGGTACACGAAGGGATCTGTGGAGATCACATGTGGGTGAAGTCACTGGCACACAAGATCTTGAGGCAGGGGTATTACTGGCCGACCATATACACCGAAGCTAAGGAATTTGTTAGGAGGTGTCCTAAGTGTCAGCTGAACGGCAACATTCTGCACCAACCACCTGAAGAACTATATTCGGTCTTGTCACCGTTTCCCTTTGCTGTATAGGGAATCGACATTCTGGGGCCCCTACCGAAAGCTAAGGGACAAGTCAGCTTTGTGATTATGGCTATCGATTATATGACGAAGTGGGTCGAAGCCAAGCCACTGCAAAAAATCACCAAACATGAATGTTTGAAGTTTTTTAAAGAGGGAGTAGTCTATCGCTTCGGTATCCCGATGGCTGTGGTGTCAGACAATGGCAGACAATTTGTGGGGTCAAAGTTTAAAAGCTTCCTAAAAGAGCTAGGGATTCAGCATCGTGAGACCTCGGTTGCTCACCCTCAGTCAAATGGTCAAGTGGAAGTGACTAATCGAACCCTGCTCAACGGGATAAAGCGAAGGTTGGATGAGTTAAAGGGCCGATGGCCCGAAGAACTACTCAGCGTTTTATGGGCATACCGAACAACCCCAAGGACAACAACCAGAGACTCTCCATTTCGGCTGGCATATGGAACGGACGTACTCATACCAATCGAGATCGGATCCCCCACTCTTCGGGTCAGTCAGTACAAAGAACTATACAACGATGAAGGTCTGAAAATAAATTTAGATCTGTTAGATGAAGTTCGAGACTCGGCTATGTTGAGGTTGGCCATATACCAACAGAGAACAACCCGACATTACAATCGAAAGGTGAAGCTGAGGAGGTTTGAGGTAGGAGACATGGTGCTTCGGGAGTCGGGGGCATCAACCCCCCAGAACACAGGCAAGCTAATGCCTAACTGGGAGGGGCCTTACGAAGTAGTGGAGATGCCGAAGCCAGGTACCTACCGGCTTCGGGCTATGGATGGATCGGAGGTAAAGAATACATGGCATGCTGGAAGACTTAGAAAATATTACCAGTAAATGCATGTTCATTCTCCTTCATTTATGTAATGCAATTCATCAATGGAATGAAAATTTCTCTTCGAGAAATGCTTGTACTTCATTTGAATTTGCAATATTTTACCAATCAGACACGCTTCGGACAAAAGCTGATCAGACAGTCCAGAGGGACCTAATTGGTCAGAAAAGGTCACAAGTATAACTGATTAACAAAGTCACACATCCGATCAGATAAGCTTTGAACGTAAAACGATCAGACAGTCCAAAAGAACTTAACTGATTGGCAAACGTCATAAGTATAACTGATCGATAAAGTTATAAATCTGATCCTGTAAGCTTCGGACATAAATTGACCAAACAGTTCGATGAAAGTCAAGCATAATTGATCGAGATAACAACTTAGAACAAATTTTTACTATTCACATCCACCATATTTTACAATTCTCGATCGGACAGGCTTCGGGAACGTACACCACTAGCATAACTGATCGGACAGATTACAAGACTAAGAAGAGAAAAATTACAAGTATGAAAAATAGATACTAAAAGGAACTAAGGTAAGCCATCATCAGCTTCGACCTACTCATCGAAAGAGTCAAGAATCGAGGCATTCAGGCCGGCATCAACAAGCTTCGCTCGAGCCTTTTCCCGATAAGCTTTGACACCCTCTGCAAACTGGGTCATAATCTTATCGGTCAGGTCGGACGATTCCTCATACTCTTTGATGGCAGCCTGCTTAATGACGGCCTGTTCGGCCATCAAGGTATTGTTCGCATGGATCATGGTACTCAGCTGAGCATGAACCCCCGCGAACTTCCCCTCGATGACCTGAAGGTTCCCCACCAGGACTTTGTTCTCTTCGGCCAGAAGCTCCTTGTCATGCACCAGCTTCTTGGCATGATCGTGGAGACCGACGAACTCTTGTTGAAATAGGGAATCTTGTTCTTCGAGTTCGGTGATCCGACGGTTAGCCTGGGTCATCTTATTTCGGGTGTCGACGTGAAGGTCCCTTTCCTTCTTCAGTTCAGCATCCCGAGCCCGCAGCTCGCCCTCGAGAATGCTCACATCAGTACCCAGTTGAAGCTCTCTCTTCGTAGATCGAGCAAGTGGAACGATCGCACGGGCGAGGATGGCATTGGCCTAAGTACAAAAGAAGCATCGATCAGACAAAACAGAACAAAGAAGTAAAGGAAAATATATATACAAACGAGGATGAATACCTGAGTCTGAGCTCTGAGATAGGTAACCAAAAAATCCTCGGAAGAAAAGTTCTTGAACCGGTCATCGTCACCCGAGAGCCTAAACTGATCCAGCAAATGGAAGGGGAATTTATCAACAGGACTCTTCGGCCAACAGGTGGTCGGCGACCCCTCGGAAGAGCTGGCTTTTGCCATCGGGGTGGCAGTAGGGATCGGATCGACCACCTCTTCGACAGGGGGAGGCTCCTCGATCAGACACAGTTTCTTCAGTTGAGGCTCGAGAGGCCGATCCTCGGTACCCTCCGAATCCTCGACCGTTGTCGCGATGGTAGCAGGAGGAGAGGCCGATTTTGCAGCTGGCTTCGGGGGGACCGAAGCGATGGTCTTGGGGGGAGCTCGGGTAGAGGAAGATCTTTTCTTTGACTTCTTTAGCAAAGCCATCTTATCGGCCCCCTTCATCTGCAACACACTTTTTGTGGAAGCGTCAGCCTTGGAAGATTCGGGTAGAGGCCCGGTTGACGAACCGACCGACAGTTCAGTAATAAGGACAGCCTCGTCTGAAGGAGAATCATCAGTGGCAGGAAGGTGGATGGGCTCGGCGACGACCGACAGTGGGGTCAGAGCCACTTCAGCATTATCGGGCTTGAAGATGGTCACTACAACATAAGACAAAAAGGTCATAAAAAAGAAACAATAGCCAAGGAAAAGGAATGCAAATGAATGGGTTCAAGTATGACAACTTACAACCATGTTCGTAGAGCCAAGATTCATTGGATACTATCCCTAAACCCCAGCTGGTGTTCTTTAGAATGGCATAAAACTTCTTGAAAGCAGCAGCACGACTTCTCGGGAACTTGTAAACCTTTATGGGAATGTCTTCGGGACCGGCCCAGTTGGGGAGTAGGTGGAGGTCGGTTCCCTTCATGAAAAACCACTGTGAATGCCACCCTTTGTTACTGGATGGAGTCTTCACGAAGGTATCTCGACTAGGAACACGGTTCAGATGTCGTAGGCCGGGTTCCTTAGATCGGCCAACAGAGAACATGACAAAAAAGAAGTCCAAACCTGGAGTAATGTCAGCTTATTGGCACAAGGCAATGAAACTGACAAGCTGAATATAGGAGTTGGGAGCCAGCTGAGAGAACCCGATCCCCACCAGACAGAGGAAGGAAGAAGTGAATTCGTGTAGGGGAAATCGAACCCCATACTTCAAGGCATAAAGGTGGACGGCTACCCAATCGCCTTCGGGTCAGTAATACATCCTCTCGTCGTTATCGGGCACCCGAAGCTTATATTCTTTGGGGATGTTGAATAAAGTTCGGATGTCCGATAGTTGGGAGGGTGTGATGGATGATTTGGTGTTGATAACTGTGTACTCAGTTTCTGAGGCATAGAGATGGCGAATTCGTGCCTCGGCATTCTCCACAGTGACTTCGGCCGGAGCAAAAGGCAATTCAATCTGGAGAAGGTCATCGGAGGTGAGAGTAGCGGTGTCGGCCACGGCGACTGCCGTGGGAGGAGGAACGCTAGAATCAGCCATTTGTGGTGACTTAAAAGGAGGTAAGGGCACAAAGGCAAGAGTTTAGAAAGGGAATGGCAGGAATCAAAGAAATTTGGTGAAATGAGTATCTCGCAGGAAATCACCCTTGCCGGAAAAATTTGACAGAGATTTAAAAAATTGAAGGCTCGAAAAAGTGACAGTGATGGATGTTGGGAAACTTATATAGCCCGTCGGGCACGGTTTCCAAAGACGACTATTTATAGTAGGTAGAGCCCAGTCTTGGAAAAACGTGTACCAGCTCGCCGACCGAAGAGAAACCACTTGGGTTCCCGAGACAGCTCATCATTATGGCGTGACTATCCAAATTCATGTCCTTTCAAGTCTCCTGTCAAAAATATCTTATAACAAGAGACTGGGGGCAATGTTCGGGAGTGTTTTACCGATCCTCTGTTGGGCTGAAGGCCTGGACCGGAACCAAGGAGGTCGAGCTCGTATGTTCGGATATATAAGATCGGGGTCGGGTACCCGAGCCCAATAGGCCGGGGCCCGATTGTCATCGTAAGGGTCGAGATCGGGTCTTTGCGTCTTCTAGGCCAAGGCCCAGACTGGTGTTTATGCTTGGCTATTGGGTTGGGCCTGAACATATGAGCAGCCCACATGCAGAGTTGGAGTGACAAGGAGTTTACATGATTAAGGGTACTAACCCTAATCATATGCTAACAAGGCAACTCCAAAGGTAGTGTTGGAAAGGGATTTCACTTGCACCTTTTAAGGAGATTGTGTTGGACCCAAATATGGTAACTAACATATTTAGGAATCCTTCTCTAATTCGGAGAAGGATACCAAGGTGCTATAAATACAAGGCCAAGGTTACAATTAACAGGTAATACCTACTTTGAGCACTAAACACATAACCTCCATTGTTAAACCTTGTAAACGGCCTGCACTTATTCTCACACCGGAGATATCCCCCGGCGGCACGGCCGTCAAGCTTCTGTGCGATCTGTTATTGTGCAGGTTTCAGTGCCTGGATTCTGTGATTGGACGCTCAGACGAAACTTGGCGTTAACAAAATAAAACCTAGAATTTGTTGAAAAAATGAATGTAGTAGAAAATATAAAACCTATATTAAGGTAATGTGTTGAATATATTCAACGATAAATTTTGAAAAGAGATGTGGTGAAAATCGAGTAAGGGAGGTTTCTTTGATTCCGAGGACGGAATCCTTATAAGGAGGGAAGGATGTGACAACCTGAATTTTCATAAGTTATTAAAATAAGAATTTAATAATTAAAATTCTTATAATGAGGTGTATATATTTTGAATTATGTGATTTGGTGTAAAGAGAATTATATATTCATATGTTGGAGAATGTGAGATTTAATAGTTAATTAAACTATTAAAGAAATTAAATAATATTAGCTAATTTAATTATGTTGAAATTATATTATGAGATAATATAATTTTAATTGTTATGCCTTGTGGGCAATGGAAATTATTATGAGTTAAGTTTCATAAATAGTGTGAATAATTCACTTAATTAAAATAGTGAATTAATACAAATATAATTGATTTAATAAAGTGAGAAGGCAATATATTGCATGAAAATGTAAATGTTAGTATAATACGAGAAAATATTTATTAAGTACATTAAATATTTTAGTTGGAAACTTTATGAAATAAAATGAATATTTATGGTATTAAATAAATATTTGATGAAAATTGTTATGGGATAGTTTATTTAAGTGTAATAAAATAAATGGAATTTATACGCATTTTATTACGCGAGTATAATGGTGATATTCTAATTTAATTAAATAATTAAATTAGAGGAGTGAGAATTTGGTAAATAATGTTATGATTATAATGGTTGAATAAAAATTATAATTTTACTGATAAGGTTAATTTTATTTCTTAAGGAATTAAAGGTATATAATCTAGTTTATATTTTTAGTTTATGTGTTCTCGAGTTTCTTTTAAAATTGGGATTTTGGTTAATGAATTTGTGGGTTTATGATGTTATATATACTATTAGATTTTATAATTTCATAATGGTCATCTAAAAACGATTTTTCAGAAATCAAATTCATGTATTTATGCTAAAGAAGAGGAATTTGGGTTTTGATGGTAATATGTGTTTTGGTGTACTTTGAGACTAAAATTGATGATAAATTCGTGATTGAAACTTTAAATTGATGGATGATTGTTGTTTTCCTCTATAAAACGAAAACAACGCAACTTGGACGGGTCGAATTGGTTAAGAAACGAATTCGTGATGAATGAATACACTTAGCATATTAAAAATATAAAATATTAGTATAAACCAATTAGAATTTGTATAATCCAAGTCTCACATCGACTAAATTGAGAACTTTACCCATTTGCTAAGCCTATAAATAGAAGGGCTTGACCCTTTGTTTCATTCACCAACAATAAGGCCTCCAATTTTGAGAAAGACTTTGTTGTGGGAGGACTTTTTATAAAGACCTCTTTAGTTAAATTTTGGCGTGGAAGTGTGTAGTCAGTTTGTGGAACTCATATTTTCGGGTATGTTTCTTATTTAATTTTTGGTAATGTTATTATTTTAAATATTGTATTTAGTTTGTTAGTTAAAGTTTGAATTTTGGAAGTTTAGTTAGTTTTGTTAGTAAACTATTTAGTTTACTATGTTTATTTTGGCTTAGAATTGATTATGTAAAATAGTTCTAATGATGGCAATTAGAGTTATGAAGCCGAGACCTTAGATGAGTCTAATTGTGTTAAATAAAACTTATTTGTAAAGAAAGTTGAGTTGGAATGAGTCGAGGCGAGTTTTGGATGTCAAAACGAGAAGCCCGAAAAACTAGTGGACTGCTGATCCAAAAATGAAAATTTGGGGTTAGCTAGATTGTTTAGACAATTATGGGCTTTTGGTATGTTATAGTACACTGAATAAGCTTTTCATAGACTCTGGAATAGACTTATTCTGACTTCGGAGCAAAGAGTTATGACCATTCAAAGTAGTCGCGCCAAAACTGTCTAACCAACTCGGGGCTATCACCTTGAACTAATTTTCTGGAATTCTGTGTTTAGAATTTGGAAAAGGTCAAAGAATAAAAGTTTTAGTGCTGGAAGTTAGCTTCGCGTGGGCTTAAGAATCGCTCAAAAATCTTTTGAAATGTAAAAGTTATGACTTTTTTAACGAGAGAGGGTAAAGTTGGGAAAGAATGAAAAATAGTTTTGAACGTCCCTTTTTGAACATTGTTTTGGACTGTCAATCTTATCCGAAATGGGTGTCTAGTAACTTTTAAAAATAGGGTAATATGATGTTTACAACATATCCAAAGTTGGATGGCATCGGACTTATGAGATATAGAGTAAAGTTTACATTACAACTACTATGCGTTGTTATGTGACTAGTAGTTTATGTGTATGATTATATAATTGTGTAGGGCACGTGAAGTTTAGATAACTGTAAAATGTTAAACTGTTATTGGTAAACAACGATCAAGGCCAGTCTTTCAGTTCCTATTTGCTATGTGAATTTGATGATTAACTATTTGAAATCTTTATTGCAAATAGCATGGTGTGTTATATTAATGTTGAAAGTATGAAATGTTAAAGTCAATTTATGACTACGTTGATTGAGTAATGAATGTTGATTGAGTAAGGAATTTAATCTTTATACTTGTTATATGAACTACAGCATGTATGTTATGTTAGTCCAATATTTATGAGATGTATATCGAGCATGTTATTATGTGCTATGTGATGCATAAAAACTGTTAGATTTTGCTAGGTTGTCGAGCTCAACCTTGCAAATAACCACTTTTGCAGGTTAAAGATTTAAGGTAAAGTTATGTGCTACTTGAAAGATATGAATCAGATGTGAGACTTGAAGATTTATATACTTTGGCTGAGTTATTAATATTTGAACCATGTTTAAGGTTCTTAATAATGTATTAATGTTGAATTGTAATATCGTTTTGCGATGTAAACTCTTGTAGTATTAAAATGATTATGTGACAGTTAGATGTAAAGGTTGAAAGTTTTGGGAACGAGAATAGTTTGTAATAGTAAATTTTAATTATTCTGTAAATTTCAATGGTTGTATTATCGTTTAATGATGTAAAATTAGAGGTTGAATGTATTGTTAACGTACAAAGTCGAGAATTAAATTGTATGAATTTTGAGGTCGTTACATTAACTTTTCATAAATAACATTTTTAAAGATTTATTAATAAATCCTTAAAACATTTTAGCATTTGCTAGCTGAATAATGACACCGATATTTTCTTAAACAGTTTATATCATAACATTGCTTGAATACTTATACAAATGCTAAAAGATTTGCATAAGCATGGAATTCACACAATCATAAAAGAGTTGTGTTCATTTTATTTTAAAACATCACATAGGATTCATAAGAACATAATAAAGTGAATTAAACACTTGCTCAAATAAATCAGTGTAAATTTAGGAAACTTGCTTTAAGCGTTTTTTATTATATTTTACGCTAATTTGTCAATCAAACGGTCTACATAACTATGATTTCCTACACATACCAATTAAGCACATAATTGATGTCAGACATTGGTTTATATTAACTTTACTTCTTACTTCTCATGTCCTTGTCATTAGACTTGAAATACTTTTCAAGTTTATTATTACTTGTTATAACATTTTGACTTTCATTTGCCAAATGCTCATTACAACCTTTGTAAATGCTTAAGCTAAATGCCTTTGCATATACTTAACACGACTTCAAAATCTTTATAACAATCTCTGATTTAGTTAAGTTTTTTACATTGCCATCACTTACGATCTTATCATCAAATTTGAACTTCATTCAGGTCATTTCATTCGTTATGGTTTTCTAACGTTTATACGTTGTACTCCCATCTTGGTTATACAAAAAATTTTGTCTTACTCACCAATGTACTTCAAACATGTATGTTCTACGCATTTGCTAAATGTTTACATCATTTTTAGTAATTTATGTTTACTATCGTTCGTCTTTTCTATTAACGTTCAACCTCTAGTGTGCGGCTCCCAGTTTCGCCTTGCAACTAGCACTGCGACACTACCCTGGTCTGTAACTTTTCCTAATGGGCGCTGCGGCGCCAGATTGAACTAAGAAGTTGGCGCTAGTTCTGGGAAAAAGTAGCCCAAGTTCAATTTCTGTGCAATTGATCCTGGAGCTCAATTTGTAAACCCATAACTTCATCATCCTATATTGGAATGAGTCCATTACTGTGTCTAATCCTAACTTTCATTGCATACTTCAAATCCATATGGACATAAATAATTTTTGAATTCAAAATCCCTTGACGTTTACTTTCTTAACTTAGCGTTCTTGACACTCGTTCGTCAGTTATTCGTAGTTTACTCATCCAAACCCAGAATGAGTTCATTCTTGAGCTTACGACTTATACTTTCTATTCTATACAACAATTTGATGAAACCTCAATTGTTCGAATTCATTATCTTATATCATAACTTTGTTTGGAAGTCATAACAAACCACATTAAAGTCTTTTACTCAAACTTTTTCCATAACTTTGTTATAGCTTGTTCTTAATCCATTCCACATAGAACTCTTAAATCTCCTTGAATCTACTCCACCTAATAAATCCCTCTCCGGTTCTATTCTGGTTTGCTTCTCACCAGAAGTTAGCCTATCCCTTTAGCATATAAGTAGGAAAAGAGGTATTTTGCTCCTCCCCTACCCTGTTAATTATAAAGGCCTTTTCCATTTCTTTGACCCAATATTGGGCCTCTATAGGATCCGTAGTCCCCTTAAAGTCAGGTGGACCTGTCTTAAAGTCCATAAAATCTATAACACGTCCAACTATAGGATCTACGGGTACTGTAGTAGGATTTCTATTTACCCTTAACAGATTAACAAATTATTGCGTCGGATCTACGGGACCCTCTTGTTCATTCTCATTATGTGATTCTGCTTCTTGGTTTCTTAATCTTCTTCTTGGAGGCATTTTCTATTTAATAGATAACGTTTTCATTATTATCAGTTCGTTACTTCCTTTTTGTTCATTGTTTACTAAATAACTACAACACATAACGCAAAGCACATTTAATAACTTTCTTTATATTATCATGCTTCTTCCAGTAGTTCATACTACATACATTTCTATTATATACTTTAACTACATACATACTATCCTGATATTAACTTCAAAAGTTGGGATACGTAAAAGATAAACCACTATTTACACACAAAAGCTCGGTTTCACATAATTACATAGATACACACTACTATATATCTAATACATTATCTATACTAGACTAATCACTGCCTAATGGCATTCATATACTTCTCATCTGTAAGAGCAACAACCACATCCTTACTAATGGTGTGCCTAGTCTTCCCGGCCTCAACAAGATAGTGAGTAACCGTGCGCTGATGATCACGATGCGTACTCCTATAGATATAGGACATATGACCTATCTTTTGATGCTTTTCCACAGCTCTCCTCTAAGCTCATAAACTTCATACTTTAGCTTTCAGACCTTTTCCTTAGCCAAAATCTTCTGACTAATTTCTCCAGCACGATGGGACTCCACAGCTTCCTTTGCTTCCAGGACGTCCTTTACTTCCTCTATCAGTTTACACACATCCTTACGCAACTACGTATTTATATCAATAACTACCTTAAACAGCCCTATCAAAAATTTTATAGTAGTTCCTTCCTCAGTAGAATCAACCCCGGATAATGAAATCCCCATATCCTCCTCTGGTGTCGCAGCATAAGAAGATGCAACTACTATCTCATCAGGATTACGACGATAACCTATACCTCCCCAGGCTAAAATCTCAGGTGGCAATCCTCCACCATGTTTAGTTTCACTATCTGTCTCCTCCTGAGATGAATCTTCTTCTATATCTTCCTCATTATCATCATCAAAAGCTGGTACCTCAGCTACATGCTCAGCTAATGGCTCTATCTCAGGTGGAGCAATCAAATCCTCGTGCACTAACGATATATCCATGTATACTGTCTCATCTCCGGCCATCTACAATAAGTTTTCAATATCTTGATTTAGCAAATAACATAAAATATTATTAGCACATAACAAATCAATTTATGTTTTAAATCTTTTCTTTTTAATCTTTATTTGAATTAATTTCCTCAATTCATCAATTAAAACTTTACTTGAGTTTATTTACTGACTTCTCCATTCTTACTAAAATCATATCCTAAGGTTCTTGTAACGACTCCAAAATTTATACAACTTAATTCTCGACTTCGGTCGTTAACCATACATTAAATCTCTAATTTTACATCATTATTCGATATTAAAAATCACTAAAATTGCGGAATAATTAAAATTTTTATACATCTCCTTCTGTCTTGCCCTAAATCGTAACCTTTACATTACATCTCTTCGATTCAAATCAAATGCCATGAATCATTACAACAAACTGACTATACAAAGTCTTACATCATAACTAAATATCCATATACATTGGATAGCTCAACTTACAATTCAACAACATGTTACATTTAAGATAGGAAATACATTTCTCATAGAACATAAGTAATCTTCGTGAATATAGATCTCTATAACTCACTTAGTACATATCTTTACCTTAAAGTTTGTACTTGCAAAAGTGGTTATTTGCAAGAGTGAGCTTGACAGCCCAGCAAAGTCTAACAGTTTTCATGCATCACATAACACATAATAACATGCTCGATATACAACTCATTAAAGTAACATGGCATACATGCTTTTAACTCACATAGCAAATATAAAGATTGAGTTCCTTACTCAATCATCATTACTTAGCCAAAACAATGCAGTCATATATTGACTTTAACATTTCATGATTTCAACATATCATGCAATTTAAAACAGTTCATCAAGTCCACGTAGAAAATAAGAACCGAAAGACTTGCCTTGATCGTTGTTTACCAACAATAGATTAACAGCTTACAGTTATCTGCACTTCACGTGCCCTACACAATTATATAATCACGCATATCAACTATTAGTCACACAACAACACATAGTAATTATAATGTAAACTCTACTCCACATCTCCTAATCTTTCCTATTAATACTTAACATGTAGCTAAGTCCTTTTCATATGTCTCCACATCATTTTGGATGTACATTAGATTAATCTAAATAAATTAAATAAACCTCAATCAAGCTTTCGCTTTACTTCTTCAAGTTATACTTACATGTAGTTAAGTATTTAAACATTTTTTTTATTTAAAAATACGACCCATAATGGGTAATCCTTACTTCACTATTCAAGATTCACACCTTGTAATACTTAAAACGGTGATTAGTAGGTTCGGAATGCTTTAAGGTTCATAAAACGCAAGCTCGACACCTTTCGTTCGCATCCGGTTGAGCAACAATTTCAAAAACTGCCCATTTTAACCTTTGCCCAAAATCTCAAATTTTAATTTTTATTAAATTAAGTTGTAGTACTATCTTTAAGCTTTCCAAAACATCTTGAATTGCTCAATTTGGACTTCGTATGCAAAAGTTATGCTCGTTTTAGTTTTGGATGTCAAAATCGCGTCGCCTAGCCAAAGTCAGCCGCCGCGTGCCCACGCCGCGCGCCCGCGCATGCCCGCGCGCGCCCGCACCAGCCCAGTCGCGACTTTCAGACCAAATCTCCTACCGATTTTCATATTTTGAGTTTTACACATCCAAATAAGATGATTTCAAGTTCTATGAATTCCTAACTCATAATATTACAACATATAAGAAAATAAAAAAATTTCAACCATACCCACTATACGGATCTGAGCATCAAAGAGGAAAATGACAGATTTTGAGTTTTTTTTTTTTGGAGATTATTTCTGAAACCCAAGCTTAATAACCCATAAAACCTCTAGATCTAACCATGAATCATCATATATTATGAAGATTTCCCATTATCAAGTCCAATAATCAACAACCCAACACTAGATCCAAATTAAAATACAACAAAAATGGACAAAGTTTGAGTTTTATACCTTTGTTCTTCATTTTTCTTTCTTTCCTTCCATGGAACTTCTTCCATGGTTACCTTCCTATGCTTTCTTCTTCCTCCATCCATGCCCAAGCCTTCCCTCTCTCTCTCTCTCCCTCTTCCTCTCTCTCGCTCTCTCTCCGTCTCTCTCTCCTTTCTTCGGTTTATCTGAGAGTGAGAGATGGAGAGCAAAATGAAATACATATATATTATTATTATTATTATTATTATTTTTCCATTCCTTATTATTCATTTAATTAAATCCTTTTTGGGTTATGAAATAACATAATTCACGCACATATTTATCTTATCCTAATATTTAATTAGGATTTCTATCCCACTAAATTTGGAATTTAAATAACTATTTATTTATATAACTAAATTAAACTTTCTTTAATTAAGTTAAAAAATAAATAATAACCGAGATATACCAAAATAAATTTCTCACGTTATTATACTACTACACTTCATTCGTTATTATTAATCCTCATACATAATATATAAAGATTAATTTACAATACTTTCTATTATTTGTTTATCAACAAATATATACAATTCCATAAGATTGCTATTCATTTATCTCTCATATTGATTCTATATATTTCTCAACATAATTTAATATGTTCAGACGTGCCACATAAATCACATAGATCAAACACTATGCTTTTTAAATAGCTATAACTCTTCGGTTATTTAATCGTCATTCCCAATATATAATATATTAGGTTATATAGTTTCTTTCATTACACTCCACACAATCCATAAACATACATATTCAAAATATATATTTACTTAATCTCATACATGTACTTAAGCATCTTAAAATAAGAATTTTATTTATTAAATTCTCATTTATTAATTCTTAAAAATTTGGGATGTCACAGTTCTTCCCCCCTTAAGTTTTATAACCTATTAGCTTTGATACCAACCTGTGATGTCCCCAAATCCGGGTTCAGAATAAGGTGCTACATGGTGCTACGACATACAAAATATATTACTATATATTTGCTTATTACGAATGTAATTACTATAATATTACATCATTTTCATTCATTCTCCCAGGTTTTCTGTAACCATTACATATTCATTGAATCATAATAAAGTTATTACAAAAATTATACTATTATTACAATGGCCAATTTAATTCTCCATCATCGCTTTACCTCTGTCCTTTTTGGACCCTTCAACCTTTTCAACTTTAGCTGAAAACACATAGTTTAAGCAAGGATGAACATTCAATTGCTTAGTAAGTAGATAATTTAGCAACAACAAAATCTAGAATCATGTGTTTAATATTCAACAATTGTACAAATAGTTGAGAATAAAAAAGAATAATCAAAATTGATAATTTTCCTTTGTTTAAAACATTTTTAAGACCACAATATGAATATTGAAACTGAGATGGTCAATCTAGACACTCAAAATTTTGTCCTCATGTAACTAACTATGAAGGAGGGCAAAAATATCTTTTTCACACTTTAGAGATAACCTTACAAGTCGACAATCAAATCAAACCCCGGAGATAGTCCCGGGAGGATACCAAATCAACCTCGGAGACAACCCTAAGGAAGAAGAGAATTAGCTGCAATCAAACCCCGGAGACAACTTCGAGAGACAGCTAAAAGCCCCATCAATCTTGGAGACAACTCCGGGAGGGCAAAAAGGTCATTTTGACAAAACATCGTCAACAACCATAGTACAATAGTAGATATGGTCACAAATAGCCATTGCAGCACTTTCGAGCGTAAACTATGCAAAATAGCTCAACAGACTTCCTGTGAAGACTCGAAGATACCAATTTGGTCATGGACCCATCTTCCCGGATTTGGAAAAGAGAAATCCCTATGTCATTGTGTAGCTCTCGGAAAGAGATTTTCGGAATGGTATAGCACATCTTCATAGGATTCCTGGATTACAAGTTACGGATGTTTCAGCAGATTGCACACCGATCGATAGGGGTGCTCATCGGTAAAAAACCGAACCGGTACCGAAAATACCGAACCGGTACCGATCCGAAATTATCGAAAAAACAAGAACCGAAACCGGTACCGAATTACCGATTTCGGTACAGGTTCAGTACAAAATCGGTACCAGTTTTTTCGGTTCGATTTTCGGTTATACCGCATGGTAATATATATAATTATTAATAATAATTAAATAATTTTTTTTATATATTAATAATTTTTTTTAAAACTAAAAAATCATTAACTAGTAATAATAATTAATATATAAAATAAAACTACAAAACATTATTAATATATATACAAAAATTAATAAAACTACTATTATATAGAAACTATTAATATATAAAAAAAATTATTTAATATATAAAATTAAAAAACATTAATTATTAATTATTAAATTATTAAATTTTGATATTTTCGGTATTTCAGTTTTTACCGAATTCAAAAAAGTCTTTACCGCTACCGGTACCGAAAAATGTTAAAATACCGAAAAATCGGTACTGAAAAAAATCGGTACCGCCGGTACCAGTAAAAAACCAAAAAAATCAAAAATTTTGAGCACCCCTACCGATCGAGGTGCACGAACTTCGAGGTAGCGGGACCCACCAGGACATTTTCGCAAGTGTACCTGGGGACACCCGCGCCTTTAAATATCAACCCCCATCAGCTCATAAATCAAGTTTTTTGAGAGAGAGAATGAAAGGGCCAAAAGAGGCAAAATCCAAACCTTACAGTGCAAAACTGCTCAAATCTTGCTTCTAAACCAGTAAATCTCACTTCTAAACCCTCATATACGCATATACTATAGCATATCAAGTTTTAACCGGTAGAAATTGAGTTTAAAGGCGCTAAAAGCCGTTCGATAGCCCATCTCGTGCAACGCTATAAGATCTCTTCAGATCTATGTCTTTTTCCTACTTTACTATATATATAAGTGTTCTATATATATAGAACTTTGTTAATATTGCATAAATGTAGCTTTATAAATGTTTATTTTGTGTAAATAGTCAATATTTGAAGTGTGTTGACTAGATCTATACTAGATCTAGCCAGATCTAGCTTTCAACCAGTTCAAAAGTTATAAAACTTGAACCATTGAGCTAGAAGGGTTAGATAAATCTAGTTTACTTTCTAATATTGTAAATATTAAGCAACCACGTGACCCTAGATTTGTATATGGAGGAAACAGGAAGCTTGGCTACACGCATGTAAGGATTTAACTAATGAATCCTTTGTTTTGCGATGTCTAGAAGTAAATATGCATTTTATTTCAGTATATTCATTATGCAAGCTGTGAAATGATGTAATGTGAGCCTAGGAGCCACATGGTCGACGATTCAATCATTGGATCTAGATCTGGTTCTAATGATGGACTTGTTTAAGTTATACAGTTAGCTTACAATCCAATGTACATGTATTTGCGGGGCCTTAAAACAGTTATTTGGATTTAAGTCCTCAAAATAGTGAAAATCATGTATGTGGTGTTCGGGCTTTCTTCGATGGCTTACATGCCTATAAGAAGTCCGGCCCTTGTAAATATTTCATGTCTAGCCTCGTAGATGATTCACATCTGGAGAAATAAAATCAAATCAAGTCGAATACGGAATAAAATGGAAGTATCAAAGGCCTCAATTCCTATGCGAGTGAAAGGGTTTGAAAACAGCTTTTCAAAATTTCACTTTAATTACCTGTAAAAAATGAACATTTCAATAAATCAAACACTTTGTATATAGGTTCAAAAGAGGCATAACACTACTTTCAAATGAAGCACAAAACATCCTTTCTATCCAAAGATTTCAAACACACAAATACACACATAATGCATAGGGAATGAAAAAGTAGCGATAACCGTGTTTCACGAAAGTCGGGGGTGCCTAATATCTTCCCCTGGCTTAAGCAAGCCCCCGAACTCTATGAATCTCAAGTTTTAGACCAATTAAATAGAGTCACATATTAGTCCATATTGTAAAAATCTTTCAAAACTCGGATGAGTTAATACATCCATTTAAACTCATATCAACTAACGACTCTGTCTAATTCGGCTCAATCACAAAAACTTTTTAAATCGCCGTCATTGTATGTCGGTCTTTCCAAAATCTCATCCTTTAAATAAGATCAAATCAAACATAGAACACATAAAGGGTAGAGAACTACCCTAAATGAAAATTTCCCCCGACGTCGACAGGTGGCGACTCTGCTGGGGATGGTAGAGGGCTTAAACCGAATTTCAATCTTTTCAATTTCCTTTATCTGCATGTGTGTGAATGTTATCTTTACATTGAATGGATGTGAATAAATGTCTCTTTACAATGCTTTATATTAGTGTTTTGCACAACATAATTTTATTACATGTAGTGAGATATGATGAATGTATGTTATGTGGTCCTTCCATTAGGAAGCAATCCCGTCGGGCTAATTACTGGACTCAAGAGGAGACTAATCCCACAACGCTCAGGAAATGCGCCACTCAGATATGGTCCAATTGAAAGATCAGATTAACTTCTCATTTAGTATATTGCAATGATCTGGTAAGCTTCGTGCCAAAAAGCCCGTGAGAGTAACCTAAGATAGGTCAACCTCTGATAAACCAAACGCGAAGGAAAGTCCTTACTTTTCCCATTCAATTCAATGTAAATTTCAATTCCATGTAGATATTATTTCCATTCTTTGTAAATTCCAATACTGTATAGATATCAAATCCTGTCATCAAAACAACTGACGTCTATTTTGCAGGAAAACATTAAAAAAAATCCTAAAATTGACACATTACTTGACATACATACTATTAGTATTAATCATGATTAAACTACATAATCTCTTTGTAGTAAAAAATTGGTCCTACTACTAGATCAAAGGCCAAAAAGGCACTAAGCCCATTTTCAAACATGGCTTCAAGTGCCCAACCTGAATCTACTCTTATATCTTGAGAACAGTTCGAGGGACTTTGAAATCATATAGCAAAATTGGCTATCCCATTAAAAGAGTAGAGTTAAAACACTCAGGGTCAACAGATACCCACTCAGCCAAAGTCCTTTGCACAAGGTGGCAGTCATGGTATTGACTAAAAGAAAGAAACTCAGATATCTGTACCGCATTCCAATGAAGGAACTAACAAAACCCCCAAAATCACCAATCTTAAGAACGATCAGGAAACTGGGGAAATCAGAATGAAAGTCTAACAAATAAAAGAAACCATTTGGTCAATCAAAGGGACTAACACTTACAAGAGTGTAAATTACTCAGATCTCTGTATATTTCCAGGGGCTTGTTATCCGGACAAGTTCCAAGTCCCAGATTTTGCAAAGTTAAATGGGTTAGGAGATCCTTATACTCATCTGAAAGTGTATATCGAAGAGCTAGGGTCCTATACAGATGATGATAAGCTCCGAATGCAGTTATTCCAAAAGTGTCTAATTGCAGAAGTCAGATCATGGTATGCTCGACATGACAACTCTAAGACCCACAACTGGGAAGAACTAGCCCATGCTTTCCTTAACCAATACAGTTTCCAATCTCAGATGACTCCGGACAGATATCAATTGACCAAAGTTAAAAAATAGAACAATGCGTCTTTTCACGAGTATGCCCAAAGCTAATTACTTTCATCGACTGAAATGGTAATGACTTTCATCGACTTTCAAGAGGCTCCATATTATGAAAAAGTCCTAGCTGGAATAGGAAAATCCTTCTCTGAAATAATTAAACATGGAGAAATGGCTGAAATGAGGTTAAAATCGGGAAAGATTAAAGACCTCACTACTTTGGAAGCAGTAGCTGAGCACATCCAGACCGGTAATTACTGGAGTAACCCTAGGAATAAGATGTATCCATAATACTCCAAGGTCAAACTCGGTGAGGAAGTTAAAACCCACACATATAAAGACAAAACAACTATTCCCCATTCTAAACATCTGTAAATCCTCACTACTTTGGAAGCAGTAGCTGAGCACATCCAGACCGGTAATTACTGGAGTAACCCTAGGAATAAGATGTATCCATAATACTCCAAGGTTAAACTCGGTGAGGAAGTTAAAACCCACACATATAAAGACAAAACAACTATTCCCCATTCTAAACATCTGTAAATCCTGTAAATCCATCATCCTAGAAAGTTGGAGAAGCAAGGCGCAAGAGAACATTCACACCCTTGGGGGATTCACTTGAAAATATCTTCAAGCTTCTAACAATACAGAAGAAAATCACTCAGCTCATTCCCCTTGCAAATCCAAATGGGGGAAACTTTGACCCTAATAAAAAGAGTGCTTACCATTCTGGTTCCCCTGGTCATAATACACAAAAATGTTGGTCTCTGAAACACAAATATCCAAGACATGAAAGATAGTGGTGAGATTGTAGTGACAACACCAGAGCAACCCCATGTCTAGGAAAATCCTCTATCTCAACACAATGAGGAAGGAATAAACATAATTAGTATTAGAAGGGGAGAAATTTCTAAGTACCTTTAATACATTAGAGAAACATCACAAATAGATAAAGAAATACATGCGGAGCTTGGTTATTCCGAAGGATGGTCATCAATCAAGCATGAATTGAAATCCATCAAGGAGTAGATTGATCAGTTAGCAGAATTAATGGTATATCAGCACCAAGTAACTCGACAGCTAATCAATCAGGGGCAAACAAACCTCCTATCTATTGCAACAAGGGATCAACATCGATTCTAAGAAAATGAAACGTGGGAAGAAAAAATTGCATGGAGAGAAAGATTCTAAGCTCGTCGACAATATGCAGATAAAAGAAAGTTCATTCCTTTAGGTCAACTGATGGAGGAAATTCTACAGACGTTGATCAATGAAAGGAAGATCACAGAACGGTTACCCCCAATTAATCCTCGTTCAAAGAGATTTGATGCTACTAGGATATGTCAATATCATTCCAACACTCCTAGCCATGACACAGAAAGTTGTTGGGCACTTCATCACCTGATCAAAAATATGATTGACAGCGGTGGCTTACAAATGGTAAATAGTGGTAATTCCTTGCCTGAAGAAGAGGAGATATTTCCTCTTGGAACATAGAGATGGAGGGAAGTTATAGCAGTCATATCCTCTGAAAGAGACATGTATTCAACACCACTAGTTATTCAAGGAATGAGGGATAAAAGAGGAAAGAATCATATAAAGATAGCTGCACCAGAAACACTGATGGTGCCATATCTACGCCAATATTCAATTACCAGCTTAAGGAAAATCCCGTTGAAAAATGGGAAAGCGAGGGATCAATCTCATACTGCACTACTATCCTGCCTAAGGATAACTCATTCTTCTTACCTCAGAGGGTAGTGAAGCTAGTTAACAAAGCCTCGGGGAAAGTACCTCAGAAGAAGATTGAAGAGTTAAGATGGGACACAATGAAATAAAAGTGGCGCAACATCTAAAAGAAGCACCCCGACAGATCTCCATCCTGGATTTAATCTTATCCTCCGAAGATCACTGTCAAATCCTGGTTCAAGTCTTAAAAGAGGATCATCTAACGAAAATGGTGGACACGAAAATTTTTTGTCAACTGGTAGATCACATCTTTAACAACAATGTTATATCATTCACTAATGATGACATCCCAGCAGAAGGAACTGGTCATCATAAGTCGCTACATATAGCAGTGATACCATCAGGATATGTGATAGGTGGTGTATTAATAGATGGAGGGACGTCCATGAACATCTGCCCTTATGATACTCTGGAGAGACTAAAAATTAACCCAAACAGAATCTGGAGCAGTCATGTCGTTATAAGAGCCTTTGATGAATCTCGACAGGATACTATAGGAGAAATCGAGCTTTCAGTGGAGGTTGGCCCACATATATTCCATATCTTATTTCAAGTACTAAACATCACTACTGGATACAATTTACTGTTGCGAAGACCTTAGATTCATATGGCAGGAGTTGTCCCATCCATACTTCACCAGCAAGCGAAATACATCATTAACGATAACTTGGTGATTGTCAATGTGAAACTAGAGTATCCAATCTAGGTGCATGGAGGAATGCCTTTAATCAGTCTCAATGAAGGAGTTGAGTCTGCCAATTTTTAAACATTTAAAGTGAGCAATACTCACTATCGATTTATTGGGGCACCAACCTTATGACCAAGAATCTCTCTCGAAGTAATGTCTTTTAGTTAAAAGATGGTATCATTGGGATTTTGGCCTGGGAAGGGGAAAGGGAAAAATCAACAAGGAATCAAAAGTCCAATTCGGATGCCTAGCCAAGTAGAAAAGGCTGGATTAGGATATTGGATCACATCCTAGAAATCCGCATAAACGTCTACCGGTTCATCTGTTCACCATTCTGTTGCCCAATATCATAGAAGTAGGCTTCCAAAAACCTGTGAGAATGATTTCCACCTCCTTGTCCAATATGCTCTGCAGCCAAAGGTCAATTCAGTTAAAGACAAAAGAGAAGCGTCCCTTCCCGCCAAGGAAGAAAATATACATAATGAACATTTACTCCAGGAAGTTCAAAGTCAATTTGCAGGAATGTTCTTCCTAGTACCTACTAAGGGTGAAGTTGCCTGTGTAAAAGAAAGTGACCTGTCAGAAGACCATCTTTCTATCCCTTTCATAAACTGGGCACATGTGGATGTTCCAGGGAAAGACGCTGACCCTAACATGGATTCAATCCTGGCTATCATTGAGCAGGAGGACAACAGGAACCCCTTCATTACTGTAGTCAGTAGTGACCTAGCTTTAGACAATTGGAGCAGTACTCCTTACGTCACTCGACAAGGGTAAAAAGGGCCAAGACAGTCTATCTGCCCTGTGGTGTAAATATTGTTTTTGTTCCCTGTAGCAAGAAATCTACTTTTGTCATGCTTTTTTAATGCTTTGTATTGTCAAACAGTTGCATATATTAATGTACAAGCATTTTTTTTAGGTTTCCAAAGTTGGATTTGTTTAGCCTTGTCGATGTATCGCGAAATCTCAACAGTGACTACGACTTTGATTTAGAACTGGACTTTGACCTGATGGGAATTGATTAAGAGGAGATAAAGGACTATGAGGTACCAGAGGAGATCAAAGGATGGGTCAAAGACAAATCCAATCCTCGAATAAACCACCCATGTCAATATCGGAACCTCAAAAAATCCCAAAGAACTGCAAATTGGGAATGACTTTACACCAAGCCAAAACAAAGACATGTATTAGACTCCTCAACCAGTTTAAGGATGTGTTCGCATGGTCGCATAAGGACATGATCAGATTGTCCACTGATATAGTCATTCATCGACTGCCTATCAAAGAGGGGTTCAAGCCAATTAAACAAAAACTGAGAAGACTAAAGCATGAGTGGAGTCTGAAAGTTAAAGAAGAAATTGTTAAGAAATTCAAAGCAAGCATTATCATTGTGCCAACTTACCCTAAATGGTTGTCCAATGTGGCTCCCATGCCTAAACCCAGAGGGAAGGTACGAGTATGTGTGGATTATAGGGACCTGAACAAGGCCAGCCTCAAAGATGACTCCTCATTACCTTACATCCACATACTGATAGACAATACGGCACAATTCGGTTAATACTCATTTGTTGATTGTTTTCCCGGATACCATCAAATTATGGTTGCTGAAGAAGATAGGGAGAAAACTGCCTTTATCATCCCCTAGGGAACTTTCTGCTATTGAAGGATGGCTTTCAGCATTACCAACACTGATGTAATATATCAGAGAGCCATGATGACCCTGTTTCATAATATGATGCATAAGGAGATAGAGGTTTAGATGGATGATATCATCGCCAAATCTAGAAAGGAAGATTACCACACCGACCAACTCAAAAAGCTATTCAACCAGCTCCGCAAATACAACTTGAAGCTGAACCCTGCCAAGTGTGCATTCGATTTCAAGTCTGGCAAATTGTTGGGATTTTTAGTAAGCCACAGAGGTATTGAACTAGATCCAACCAAGATTAAATCCATCACAGAGATACTTGTACCTCAAACAGATAAGGAGATACGAGGATTTTTAGGGAGAATCAACTTTATCAGCAGATTCATCTCCCAACTCACAATAACTTGTGAGCCCATTTTCAAGCTATTAAGAAAAAAATTCTTCTAGGAAATGGAATGAGGAATGTCAGAAAGCCTTCGTCGCCATCAAGAAACAGTTGATTAAAGCTCCTATTTTGGTGCCTCCAAGGGACAAGGTTCCCCTGTTCATATACATATTAGTTAATTCCAAAGATATGGGTTGCATGCTGGGGCAGAAAGATGATAGTGGCAAAGAAAGAGCCATCTATTACCTCGATAAAGGTTCAGCAACTATAAACAGAGGTACACTTTGATTGAAAAGACCTGTTGTGCATTAGCATGGGCGGCCATGAGGTTGTAATAACCCGATATTTTCTATATAAATAAATAAGAAATTTGGTGTATAAATTTTTTTATTATTATTTTAAAGATGGGAATATGTATAAGGTAAAGTATCTTACCTTTGCATTTACTTTATGTAATGGACATGTGTAAGCTAATATCTAAACTATTATTTTTCATTGTTCAAATATCTTAACCTTGTATACGCTTGTGCAATGATTCTGTATAAATAAGTTATTAAATTATAATCCGTTGTACAGGCTCTTTAATTCTGTTATTATAGATCAATACATTTATTCTATTCATTAATTTCTAAATATGGTTACACAAGTGTCCTCACTTGGATAATCATTATATTTTATTACATGTTGATACATACTAGTTAGTTTCCAGTATGTATACATTGACTTAAAAGTCGTCTAAGCTATTTGATTCAGCTAGACATAGATTTAAAAATATTGTTGAATAAGATAGAACTTTATTATCCAACCGAATTATTTTGGTTCGGATTCTAGACTAGTATGAACATCCCGAATTTGGGAAACTTTTGTGCTCCTAAGGCGGATATGCTGGACAAAAATATCGTTCGAACATGTAATATTGATCAATATAGGGCATAACAGGCTGATCACCCCCGTGCCTGTAAGTTATGACGGTTTGTAGATGAAGTTCTGTCTAACCTTTTCGAAAATAGAAAATAATGTTCATAGTCTGTCGACTGATATCCATTTATAGTCAATACGTAGTTTCAAAAATTTGATATAGAGTTGATAAATTGTTATTATTGGTTCAGCTTACTTCACAACCGTTGATTCATTGTAGAAGTATCGTACAAAGAAAATATTTAATCCTTTCAGCTAATATTTATTGTTGTAATTACTTGCTGGGCAATCAAATGCTAATTCTTGCTTTAAATTTAAATGTTTTTAGCTAAGTGTGATCAACCTGAAGGCTCTGCTAAGAACAAAGGAAAAGGAAAGGTTGCCGAATAAGTTTGTGATATCTCATGTAATAGTTTGACTTTATTAAGACAATGATATCTATTAATTATCATGTAATGAATGTTTAAAGTCAGTAGCTGAAATAGAGGCTCGTAATAAAAGCAACTCGGATGAGGTGGTTATTATGGAAAACGTAGTACCAGATCCATAAATGGTGGAACTAACAGATAATGATTCAGACACTAAAGTTGGAGCCGATCAAGCATCAACGGAGGTGCAGAATCTGAGGAACAAGGTTTCTTCTCTGAAAAAGTTGTGGGAAATAGAAGAGCTACTAAATAGTCAATTGCGAAAGGCGTTAATAGAAACAATGGAAGAATAAGATAAGCTTAAAATCCAAATTGATTAGATGGGAGCCAAAAGCAACAAATCGGGTGCAACTCTGAGCAAGAAGGGGAAAAGAAAAATGAAAGACTGTGACTTAGGAAATTTCGATAACAACCAAGGGAACCTTAACAGAATAGAAAAGTGTACAAACTGTGACAAGAAACATGAAGGCTTGTGCCAGAAAGGGGAAAACATTTGCTACAATTGTGGACATGAGGGACATATCTCTCCTCATTGTCCCAATCCGAAGCAAGGTGTCTATTTTATTTGTGGGATAAAAGGTCATCCGGCGAAAGGTTGTCCAAGCTCCAGAAAAAGGCGTAGTGAACCAGTAGTATAAGTACTATTAAATTATGCGTGTTCAATGTATGTTCTATGATAACTAGGTATGTATAATATAATATTCTCAACTTTTGTATAAGTTGTAACAGTAAATTCTGACTTTTTTTGTCACAAAGGGATGGCAGTATGTGCTATGTTATGTAAAGTACTATGACTTAGTTGAATGAATGTGAATCTATGTTTGATTAATGAAATAAATTTTTTATAAAACTTCGTGTTATATGTTAAACTTATATAATAAGGTTTAGAATGTAAGTTAAATTTATGATTCTATTTAATCAGATAATGCCGCCAAGACGTCAAACTCAAAATCAAAGGGCAGAAGAATCTGTTAATAACGCTAGAGGACAACAACTAGACCCGATGCAAAACATTGCAAACATGGTAGCTCGGGCTATGCAACAGGGAATACCAGCCGTAGGGAACCAGCCAGACAATCGCTTGGCAAACTTCAAAGACTTCAAAGCGGTCGAACCACTAGAATTCAGGGGAACAACTAATCCCGTAGAAGCCCAAACTTGGGTTAAGGAAATTGAAAAAGCGTTTGTGATAGCTAGGATAGCTGAGGGGCAAAAGACCGCTTTTGCTACCTATATGATGAAAGGGGAAGCAAAATTTTGGTGGGAGGCAAATCAAACTAAGGCAGGAGAAGGTGTAGTTACATGGGCTAGGTTTAAGACTTTGTTTTTCAAAAACTATTTTTCATCTAGTATGCAGGCTAGGATGGAGGTGAAATTTCTAGAGTTAAAGCAAGATAACATGACTGTTGCGGAATATACCACAAAATTCAATGAATTGGCTAGGTTTGCCCCGCATCAAGTTGATACGGAGGCTAGGAAGGCAAGGAGGTTTGAGCTGGGATTAAAACTCTGGCTCTACAACAAAGTGGCGGTATTGCAGATCTCTACATTTGTAACACTTCTGGAAAAGGGTATTATAGCCGAGGAGGGGAGTGAGGCCATGAGCCTCTATAACAAGGAGAGAAAGAATAAGGGCAGAGTCGAGGGAGCTGTGAAGGTGAAAATTAATAGTGGGAATAGGGGTGAGAAAAGAAAGGGGAACAATTTTAGGAATATTCAGGTGAAGCAAGAAGGTGTGAAGAAGCAGGTGGTTCAGTGTGGGAATTGTGGAAAGAATCATTCCGGTGAGTGTCTGAAAGGTAAGTTTGTATGTTATAAGTGCGGGCAGGAGGGTCATATCTCTCCCGACTGCCCTAATCCAAGAATGAACAGTGGCTGTTTTCTGTGTGTGGGTCGATGGAGCATAAGGTGAAGGACTGTCCGAAAAGAAGAATGGAGGTAGGGAGTGTTACTATGGGGAAAGGCAGCGGAACTCTGGCGATCACATGACCAACTTCATCAAGTAAGCCAACAAAATCAACTGCAAGAGTCTTCAACATGACTGTTCAAGATACCGTGGCGGCTGGTGATGGAACTCCATGTATTATTCGTATAACTTTTATTTTCGTATATATGATTTCCTTTATATAGTAAATTATTTTATAAAGAAATTTTGAATGAGGAATTTGAGTTCTTTTAGAAATCAATTTTCCGTTTAATCAGATAGACAAGCTTTGTGTTAAATAGTTAAAGATCAGTCCGATCGAATCTGATTGAGATCTACTTGCAATGATTGTGTATGCTATGTACCCTATATGTATAAGTTTTAAAACGGTGATTTCGGGGACAGAATCTTTATAAGGGAGGGAGAATGTAATAACCCGATATTTTCTATATAAATAAATAAAAAAATTGGCATATACATTTTTTATTTTATTTTATTTTAAAGGTGGGAATATGTATAAGGTAAAACGTATGTATTTATGTGATAAATAAAAATATATTTATTACATGAATAATTTCAAATAATTTTTTTAAAAGAATTATTGATCATTATAAATTATATTGTTATAATTAATTTTGTAGTAGAAATGTTTTTATTATTTATATGATTATTATATTATGTAAATAATATATGAAATAATTATAGAATTATTATAATATTTATTTTGTTATATGAATTTATTTCAGAATAATTAAGTTAATTATTATAACTTAATTAATAATGGTGTATACGAAAGATAAATCAGATATGGAATCCAAACCCTAATTTTGAATTTGGAATAAGGAATGAGAATAATAATATTAAATTAAATATAATATTATTTTTCAGTGATATAAATATATATTGTATGTGTGTATTGATAAAGGTTGGTCAATTATGGTGTTTAATGTCAAAACCCTAGTATTAATTTGAAAACTCAAATAAGAGTTCAAGACTGTTATATAATTTTGTTAGTCTGACTAATGATAGGTAATTTGGAAAATAACCCTAATTAGGAAAAACCCTAATTATTAGAAACCCTAATTTCTAAATTAAGAATCCTAATTGCTAAGTTATAAACCTTAATTATTATTTTAGTAAATTATAATGTTAATTAGGAAACCCTAATTCATACTTTGGGAACCCTAATAATATCAAGAAACCCTAATTATTTAAAATCCTAATTTTAATTAGTGTGTTCTAATTAAAATTTTATTAAACTTTAAACTTAATTTTTCAAACCCTAGAAATTAGTTGGGAAACCTTAAGGTTTAAAATCTATTGATTAAATCCTAGATTTAAGTATCATGGACAAGAATACCCTTAAAATGCTTTGTTAGTTTACTAAAATAGCATTTTTGGATTTATTTAAATGAGATAGCTTGCAAATCTTGCCATGATTTGGGTTGTTCACCAACCCTTGATATCCCATGTGCCAAAATCCAGCCAATTATTGACAGCAACTTCAGATTCATGCATTGCATTCAAAATATAAATAGATTAAGAGAGAGAAAAGTGCTCATTTTATCATTTGTTCACCAAGCACTCAACCCAACTCTCTCAAGCTCAAACCCACGAATTTTCCTAGCATTTTAGTCTCCAAATCAAGCCCCACCACCTCCATTAACAAATCAAAAGCCAAGAATCAAAATTAATCAAAGTGAGGTATAACTCTAAACCTATAAATCTGACCTTCGATGATGTGTTAGAAGTTATGATTTTGTGTTGTAATAGGTTGTTTATAGTGTATATTAATGATCTGAGTTGATAGATGATAGATCCATAACATCTATAGGCTCGGATTTGATGTTTTTCAAAATCTGAAAAATATTTTTGTTGTTGTCTGACAACGAATGTCAGACCTCATATCTAAGTGATCTTTAATTATTTTTGTGTTTTGAAAGTTTGTAGTTGTAGTATGCTATGAGATCTCTGTTCTAGAACTCGAATCAAGCCCATAACATGTTTAGATTGAAAGTTATAGCTGGTCAAAAATAGTTGACCGACCATGACTTTCAGTTTTCTGGGTAACCCAGAACTTACCCAGATGCCTTTGACAGTGAGTTCATGTCCACAGATCTTGTTTATGTTTGTTGATTTTGATTATGTTATTGTTTCCATGTTGTAGTATGTTACATGGTATGTAGATTAAAGCTTCTACTTAGCCTAAACATCAAACGGATTGAAGTCAGTGGCTGGTCAAAGCAGGCCAGAAGATCACAGACTGAGTTTTCATGGTAACCTAGAAAACTCAAGAACGCGATCTCTGACAAGGTTTGACCAGCATATATCTAGCAATTGTGTTGTTGATTTATGTGTTTTATGTATTAACTCTCTTCATTTACATGTGGACTACATGCTTGAACAGTTAGATCATCATAAAATCAACCAGTAATCGATTAAACCAAGGCACAAAGTAGCTATCAAGCACTGCTTGGGTTTTTGGGTAACCCAGAAAACCCAGGAAGGCCCTGACAGCCACTTTGGATCACCCGATCTTGCATTTGGCACATGTTATGACATTGGTTGTTGTTGGATCTTATAGTATTACATTAGTACTATAATCTATAACCATTAGATTGCCCAGATACATCACAGAATGAAAATTATTGCTAGTCAAACATGACATCTTGAAACTGGCGTATGAATGTTCTTGAGCCTCAAGAACACCTAAGGCGACGATTTCTGTCACTAAAGGCTAAAGCGACAGATTTTTTTAATTTTATTTAATTTATTTTCTGAAAATTATTTAAAAATAAAAATTAATTATTAAAAATTCCAAAAAAAAATAGTTTTAAAAATTATTTTAGGTTATAAAAATTAACTTTTAATAATTTGACATATTTTTCATAAATATTAATATTTATTTGGATATTATTGATATTTAATTTATTTAATAAATGTATTAAATAAATTGATTAAAAATAATTTTATTATATTCAAAATTATTTTAAATGTTAATAAAGTATTTAAAAATATTTTAAGTTATAAGATATAACTTTTAATATTTTAAGACAAATTTAATTAATTATTTAATATTAATGATATTAGATTTATTTAACAATTATTTTAAAGAAATTAATTGAAAATGATTTTAATACTATAAAAATGATTTTAAATGAAAATAAATAATTTAAAAATATTTTAAGTTATAAAATATAACTTTTAATATGTAAAGGTAAATTTCATTAGTAATTTAATATTAAATGATATTTGAGTTATTGAATAATAATATTAAATAAATAATTTAAAATTAATTTTATTAATTTAAAAATTATTTAAAAAGGATATAAATGGTTTAAAAATATTTTAAGTTATAATTAATAACTTTTAATATTTTGATAAATAATACATTAATATTTAAATATTAATAGTAATTATTTAAAAATGATTTTTAATGTTTCAAAAATCATTTAAGTGTAATAAAAATATTTTAAAAATATTTTGAGTTATTATTAATAACTTTAATATTTTGGCAATGGTTTCATTAATAATTTAATATTAATTAAATATTAATGATAATAGAATTATTTATTATTTAAATCATTTAAAAATGATTCCAATCTTTGAAAAATCATGATAAATTATAATAATTATTTAAAAATTATTATAAGGTTATGAAAAATAATATGACTGATATTTAAATTATCTAATCGAATATTGAACTACCGACTCGAGTTTTAGACTCAATAATGACTCGATAAAGCCGTCGGTACACCGAAATATTTCAGAAATTGATCTGGACTTAGATAATTTGATTAGATACGTATTTATTTATGATCAAATGACTGCTAAACATATGTGACAATGTGATTAAGTTATGTACTGTCTGCAAATAGTAGTACTATGTGATATGATATATTATTATAATCGAACAAATGATCTTATTAATGATAGGTTTTGATATAAAAGATAAAACTAAGTTGCGTAATTGTAAGCAACAGCTCAGGCAATTATCTTACCTTTACGTTTACTTTATGTAATGGACATGTGTACGCTAATAACTGAATTATTATTTTTCATTGTTCAAATATCTTAACCTTGTATACACTTATGCAATGATTCTGTATAAATAAGTTATTAAATTATAATCCGTTGTACAAGCTCTTTAATTTTGTTATTATAGATCAAGACATTTATTCTGTTCGTTAATTTCTAAATATGGTTACACAAATGTCCTCACTTGGATAATCATTATATTTTATCACATGTTGATACATACTAGTTAGTTTCCAGTATGTATACATTGACTTAAAAGTCGTCTAAGCTATTTGATTCAGCTAGACATAGATTTAAAAATATTGTTGAACAAGATAGAACTTTATTATCCAACCGAATTGTTTAGGTTTAGATTCTAGACTAGTATGAACATCCCGAATCTGGGAAACTTTTGTGCGCCTAAGGCGGATATGCTGGACGAAAATATCGTTTGAACATGTAGTATTGATCAATATAGGGCATAACGGGCTGATCACCCCCCGTGCCTGTAAGTTATGACGGTTTGCAGATGAAGTTCAGTTTAACCTTTTCAAAAATAGAAAACAATGTTCATAGTCTTTCGACTGATCTCCATTTATAGTCAATACGTAGTTTTAAAAATTTGATAGATATGCTGCTATTATTGGTTCAACTTACTTCACAACTGTTGATTCGTTGTAGAAGTATCGTACAAAGAAAATATTTAATCCTTTCAACTAATATTTATTGTTGTTATTACTTGCTGGGCAATCAAATGCTCATTCTTGCTTTAAATTTAAATTTTTTCAGCTAAGTGTGATCAACGTGAAAGCTCTGCCAAGAACAAGGGAAAAAGAAAGGTTGCCGAATAAGTTTGTGCTATCTTATGTAATAGTTTGACTTTATTAAGACAATGATATCTATTAATTATCATGTAATGAATGTTTAAAGGTCGCGTACCTGGGATTAGACTCTGATATATGTAAATTAATTTTGGTATTTATATTATTATTATTATTATTATTAGTATTATTCCGCTCATAGAAATGGTATGGTGAAGCACCGAGTTCGGGTTTCAAGTACCTGAATTTGGGGGCATCACAGAGGTTACAACACTACCTCTATCGGCACAACACTTATCTCATATCCCTCATGGATCCTCTGAAATACATCTTCAGCAAGCCCATATTGAATTATCTATTGTCAAGGTGGTAATTAATCCTCCAACAATTTAACATCGTCTACATAACTCAAAAGTCCATCAAAGGTCAAGGAATTGTAAATCAATTGGCCGAAGCACCATCAGCGGACTTCGAGCCATTAGAAACTTATTTCCCAGATGATGGGATAATGATAATTCAATAGAACCATCGAGAGGATGCAGGCCAATTCTAGAAATTATACTTTGACGGGGCTGTAAACATGGAAGGTGTAGGAGTAGGGGTAGTCCTTGTATCCATCAATGGGGAACAATATCCCATGGCCACAAGCTACAGTTTATCAACACCAATAACAAAGTCGAGTATAAAGGTTGTATAATGGGATTAAATTTGGACCGATTAATGAGTATCAAACGATTAGCGATCTTTGGGGATTCCGAGTTGGTCATCAAGCAAACCACCGGGGCATATCACACTAAAGAGTTACACTTGCTACCTTATCATAAGTAGGTTATCAAGATGGCTATGGAATTTGAAGATATAGCCTTCATTAACATTCCTTAGAATTAAAATGATTTTGCAGATGTATTAACAACCCTGGCTTCCTTGATCAGTATTTCCTCGAGGAGGGGAATCCTAGATATCAAATTCACAAGCCAGATGGCACCAGTTGGCCTATGGAAATTACATTAGAGAAGTATCTGATGAACTACCTCTCATCAAACACCCCTGGTATCAAGATATAAATGAATTTCTACGGGATGAATCTTCACCCATTGGGGCAAGTTAAGCTAAAAGAAAGGGGATCCACAAAATGACCACGAAATTCTATCTAAGTGGAGAAGATCTCTACAAAAGAGATGTCGGAATAGGACTCCTAAAGTATCTGGATAAAAATAAATCCTAAAGGCTTGTAGATGAAGTGCATGGTGGAGTATGTGGGCCACACATGAGCGGTCCCTTAGTTTCCAAAAAGATACTAAGAACGTAACATTATTGGATTTCTCTCAAAGTTGATTGAGATGGTCACGTTAGGGGATGTTATCAATGTCAAGTCCATGGAAATGTTGTCCATGCACCTCCAAACGAACAACACTGTATGACTTCACTATGGCCCTTTGCTATGTGGGGAATAGACGTGATCGACCGATAGAGCCCAAAGCCAGTAATGGTCATAGGTTTATCTTTACTATGATTGATTACTTTACCAAGTGGGTGGAAGCTGACTCTTTTCCCAAAGTCAAAAAAGAGGTCATTGTCAGTTTTATTAGAAATAATGTAATCAGCGATACGAACAACCGAAAGTGATTGTGTTAAACAATGCCAATAATTTGAACAACCTGATGATGAAGGAATTATGCAACCAATTCCACATCAAACATCTTAATTTCGTCATCTATCATCCCAAGATGAACGACGCTGTTGAAGTAGCCAACAAAAACATCAAAAAGATCATGCAAAGATGGCTACTAATCATAAAGGCTTGCAAGACTTATTGCCTTTGACTCTGTTAGCTTACAAAACTTCAATACACACTTCTACTGGGGCCACCCCCTATTCTCTGGTGTATGGCATGGAAGTTGTCATCCCCATAGAAGTAGAAATGGCGTCGTTAAGAGTTTTGTTGGACGCTCAGACGAAAGAAGATCAATGGTTACAAGAGCAATACAGCCAATTATCTCTGATAGATGAGAAAGGGGCTGCAGCCATATTTTATGGTTAACTTTATCAATAAAGGGTGGCTCAATCCTATAACAAGAAGGTCCAGTCTTAGCAGTTCAAAGAAAATGACCTAGTGCTTAAAAAGGTCATCTCCAATCAGGATGCAGCTAAAGGAAATTTTTCCCCCAAACTGGGAAGGTCCCTTTATTGTTAATGAGGCATTATCCAGAGGAGCCCTTAGACTTCAATAAATGGACGATGAAGAATTTCCCTAGCTTATTAATTTAGACTCTGTCAAGAGATACTATGTCTTAGTTCCCTACAATGGTACATCCTGATTAAATCATCAAAGCAATCAGGTCTTTACAGCTAAGCTTGAACTATGAAAGACCTAATCTCCCTTCATCAATGGGAGTACGTAGGTAAACATTTATGGCGCGGTTAAACCAAACAAAACCCCCAAAAAAAACCCACTCAAACCAAATAAAAACCTAAAAAACCAATTCAAACTAAATAAAAACCCAAACAACCCACTCAAACCAAACAAAAACCTAACGCACCTACTCAAATCCAAATAAACACTTTTCAAACCATTCAGGCCAAACCTAAACTACGTAGGACCTGATATCCTCATCAATGGGAGTATGTAGGCAGCTATCTATGGTGCAGTCTAACCTTTAAAAGAAATAGTCAATGCTCTATCTATAAACATAAATATCTATGTCAAGACTAGTTCTAAGACACCGATATAAAAAATTCTTAAAGCTCATACACCAGGAAAACCCTGAAGATCAACGATCTATTCTGAGAGACCTTGTGACACCTCAATGTCAGTCCATTAGGGAAGAGTTTGAGATATATCAAAACAACAAGTCATAAAGAAAGTGGCAACCATCAAACATATCCAAAAGGGAAGTGAACCAAAATATATTTCCTTTAAATATGTTACTATTTGATATATACAATGTGTCATGTACATGACAAAAGTGACTAATCTAGTCTATGCAAGAAATAAAAGCTAATCTATAAACCTACAGTCAAACGAGTCAGCAAATTGAGCATCACATCCCTCTATGAAGATGGAGGTGCATCTATGAGCTCTTCCCTCGCGGTCTCCATACGAGTTATAAGAGCTACTGCAATTTGTAGAGTATTACCACGATCATCAATAAAAGCACCCGTTTGGGCGACGATGTCATCTATGTAGGATCTGAGAGCAGCACTCTTAGTAATAGTAATATCTCTCACTGACTGGGCCTCATCCCTCACTGAATAAGAAGCATCCTTGCCAGATAAGGTCGTCAACATCAATGCCCAAGCTTGATCCCACTCAAAAGTTAAAAGTTGTACCCTCCGCTCAAAAGCCAATCTGGGAAGTGGGGGAGCAACAACTGAAGAGCTAGGAGTGGTGCTAACTAATGTTGCTGTCAAGTCGACAAACAACTCATCCCCTGTAGGGGAGGGTGGAGCCTCCATAGGCTTCTCATCATCCGAATTAGAACTAAGTGGTGAATAAGCAGCAAGAGAAGTAGCTATGTCTGCCTCTAACCATGTTATATACTCTATCGAACGGCTAGGGTGACAATCTTAATAATTAGCCCTCTCTCGATGTGCCCAAAAATCATATACTCGGGATAGATCATCCTCAGATAGGGACAAAGTAGAAGATCTATGGCCTGAAGGTCCCTCAAAGGAATGAACATCTTGAAACTGATTAAACTACCCCCTGGTAGCTAACGGATGATATGCGGTCACCCCTCTCAAATCGGCCAAAGGCAGAAAGTCCATACCCATAGCATGAGTGGCAAAGCTTGAAGGAGAACAAAATCCAGAATAAAGCAAGATGGAGAAGGGCTCCTCAATATCTGTCAAAAAGAAAAATCAGACAAAAAGAATAAGACATAGATATGTCCCACCCAAAATAATAAACGAGACGCCAGAATGTGCCTATCAGATATAGATAGGTCATAAACCAGACATAAAGCAATACAACACTTCCACAGAAATACCCATCCGAATAGGCATGGCAATGGGTAAGTGAAATAAAGGTCTCTGCCAAAATCATAGGAATAATGGTATAATCCTCCCACAGAGCACTGACGGCTATCAATAGGCCAATATCTATGTGGTCCATATACACAGGTATATATAAGTACCCCAAGATGCACGTCACCAAAGTGTCCACTCGGGCAACTCTCCAAATCTCCTCTGAGGTAACAAAATCTTTGATACAGCAAAAAGCTATCAAATGCCCCAAAACAGTTAATCAAAAAGTTTATAAAAATGACATGACCAGAGGTAATCTCATCTAAAACCACCATGCTCCTCAATCTAATCATCATCATAAACTGCCTGCGCATATGACCAGTTACTACTCGGGCACAAGGTCTGTCCAAGAGAAATCTAATGAAGCAGTGATACTCCTCCAAAGTCGGAGTAAGCTTGTATGAACCAAATCTGAAGACCAATCTCTCAGGTATCAAGTGTGATAGCATACCATTTACAAAGACCTCGGAGACCTAGAAAGTCAAAAATGACATGGAAAGTTCCAACATGTCACCCGCCAATAAGCGATATGAATTTGAGAGACTATCAAACCATAACTGCAAGCTCGAAGAAATACGTGTGGATGGAAAGTGGTCAATACGTATTATGGATGACGAAGACATTTGTAAAACTGTATCACCCGACCATACAGGGGTCAATTCTATCTCATAAAATTAAAAATACAAATCCATGACTTATAATGCATGTATCATAATAAATGACAATTCAGTAGGTGTAGTAAATAAAAAGCATTATACATACATCTATATGAAATATAAAACTGAATACATAATGAAAATAAATACATCATCTCCATCCTACAAATGAAAATAAAAAGTACAGGGAAAAGGGGCACAGTTGCCCAATGACTAACAAATGCCCACAAGAAGAAATCCCTAAAATCTACATCTCTAAGTCGGGTAACCCGATCCAATTCCTCCTGAGTCATAATATATTTGTCAGAGGGTACATCGGAATGGTACAAAGGGGGATCTACTCTAGTCAAGTCATCAGTATATGGGCCGCCAGAAGGACCAACACCTGAGCTGAATGGATCAAAAGTATTTGCCTTTGCTGGATCTATGACTAAGTGGCGAATGAAGAGATGCGTCCTGTCCAGCTGCTGGGTCAAATCTTCTATCAGATTCAAATGGGTAGGCTCTCGAACACATGATATCCAATCTTTCATCATCATAGAGCCAAGCACCATATATGCTAAGAATGGGTAGCAAGGGTCTAAGCCCTAATAGTGCGAGGAACCCACCATAGATAAAAAAGCGTTTTGAGAGCAAGGACCATCAACTAACATGAAACCATCCAACCTATCAGGGGATTATTCATAACAGGATGGGATAAAGACCTGTGTCATTAAGCAGGAGGAAGATATGGAATGCAAATCTCCCTTATGGTGCATCTAATAGATCGCTCGCCCAAATAGAGCTCCCAGTCTCTCTCAGCTAAGAAGGGAATCCCACGGGTCGACAAGGCGTACTCTAGTCTTATCAGAAAGCCATTCACAAAGCCTACTGTTAGATGGCTAAGGGTGTAAGGAATCCACGTGATAACATTTACAGTCAACAACTCTAGCTATAAGCGACAGTGTGTAAAACCCTCAGCCATAGGGACCTCAGTCAGGGTAGAATGGTGTCATCGGCGTCCCCTTAGATATGTCTCCAAGCATAAGGTGGTAATTGGCCGAAGGAAAGGAAGTCTTTCATAAGCCTAGAACTGAAAAAGTATCAAACAACTACATCTGTCCATATATCAAAAATACCCAAAGGTGGGACATGGAAAACTGATTAAAACTGCTCACCAACAGAAATGGGTAGAAGCCTAACCAAGCCTCTGTAACGCCTTCAGAGCGTAGATGCATCCCACGGAGTAAATAGGTAAAGGTGAAGGATCCCCAGTCAAAATCTCTGATGCGATCTACATCGCGGAGAGTTCCAATCAGTGAAAAGGAGACACTTATGGAATTATCTGCAATGAAGTAGCCTCTGATGATCGTCAGAAACAAACGTCGGAGAATGCGATCTCTCTCCACCTGATCAGCAGGAGGAGGCTCTGACAAAGCTCTACTATAGGTATTAATGCTCAAGGAACCAGAACATACATCCCAACCCTTGAGGGCCGAAGGAGGTATCCTCAACAAAGATCTAACAGCAGTCGAGGAAATGTATGTCACCCCCCTCTCGCCTGTAAACTCAAAACCAATGATGAATTGCCAATCCATTGGCATCATCACCACCTCACAATCTAACAAATTGAGTGACTGAGTCTGATGAAATCATCGCTCTGATGAAATCATCTCTCTGATGAAGCTCTCAGATAACCCCATGGACAGCGTCGGGGTGCAATCGAAAAGAAAACCTCAAACCCCCATGAATGTATGATGCTCTGGTACTCAGGATGAAGGCTCATGTACAAAGACTGAACGCTAAACTAGTTATTCCTGGGCTGAGTAAATTCGGGAACCTGCATTGCAAATCAAGGCTCAACCATTACAAAAAATGGGAGAAGAAATAAGTCAAAAAATTGAAAATTTCCAGTACCTCATTAGCATGGAGATGCACCGATGGGTAGAAGCTCAAATCGCGTAGAAGATCGAGAATGGTCATATGTATGCTAGGAAGATCCTGGCGAGAGGTAGAAGAAGAAGAAGTCGGATCTGTAATGGGAACATCCTCATCCCCATCAATGGCATCCGTCCTATTAACCCTAATAGGACGAATAACAAACTCGGTCAATCGACGCGCCTGTCGGGCCGATCTAGGCAAAGGAACGTTTGAAGCCGCTCTCCTAACACCAGAAGAAATTCTACGAGAGGTAGAACTGCTAGGCCTGTCAAAATCAATGCTTGAAAATAAAAACTCCAAATTGCCTCAGAAAGGGTGAAGTATGTTTTATTTATGGTCAATCCAATTAAGCATGTGCGTGCATGTAGGACATTAGATTCCTAAAGATTAAATCTAGATCATCACATCATGCCTAGCATAATCATGTCAACTCATGTTATTTTAACATACATCCTTGTAGAGTTAGACATGCATGTGCATTAAAATACACAGGCTCATGAAAAAAATTCTCTAGAGTCTCCTTTGTAAAATGGACTATCTGTATTCACATAGGCATGACTAGGTGGCCATTTAGTAGCATACTAACCCAAATCATGAACATTTCATATATTAAACATTAAAGTGAGCCCAATGGTAGCTAAATTTCCATTAGCATTTGAAAAAGATTTCATTTGTCCTAAAAAAGGATAGATGCACTAGCCAAAATGGGTGCAAATTGACTTTTAAAAAAGTGATTTTTTTTCACAATATAATGTTCAGCATGGTAAAACACAATCATTTACTATAGCCGTTCAATTTTATCAAGTTGTGACGCCCCCAAAATAGGTCAATACAACCCATTCTGAGTCGCCAAATACATAGTACATAATTCAAATACAAACTTTGTTTATACAATTATTAACTGTCGTGTAAAATATATAAAACACAAGGTGTGAGTTTTAATACAAATATTATCTCGTAGATAATATCCAAACTATAATAAAGTCCTCATTACAATTATTATCACACTATTTTATAGAATAGTGAGGACTACTATAGTAACCATCTTAGACCATCACTCCATTCCCCGACTAGTCAACTATATTCTCATTTCCTAAAGAGAACAATGAAAGAAAATGGTGAGCTCAACTAGCCAAGTAAAGAATATTATGACTAAGATAATGTAGAATAAATTATCCTTAGTCCTCAACAGTGAAAAATCTGATAGAATACAATAGACAACAAGTTTTAGATCAACAACTACATCAGAAATAACAATCCATTAGAAGAGTCAAGTAGAGCATGATGTCTACTATCTTCTATGATTTAAAAGTTCATCATCAATATTTTATCTTTAAAACACCAATCAATAAATAGTTCAACTCAACAAATTATCCATGCACTACGGGCCAATGATATTTGTTTGTATCACTAGTGGTCATGATCATTGCAAACACATGTCCATATATGCACTATGGGCCAAAGAGGACTTTCAGCACAAAATTTGTCTGTAACATTACATGTCATGATTATACCAATACACAATTCCTAGTCATAGTCATACCAATCAACAGTCCATCTATACATTATGGGCCAAATATGACTTTCACGATAATATAAGAATGAGGACGATGATAATGATATAAGGAATCAATCAAGTGAGATCAAGGATAAATATTAGAGATTTATAATTCAATTTATCCAGAGTTCAAGAATGTTCAAATTGTCAACATGATAATTAATTATGGAGTAAAATCAAGAATGATATTCATGTATCAAAAATAATTTGGACATAAAAGAAACTAATTTTTTAATGAATAATACCCCAAATGAATAGTATCCCGAGTGAATAGTATCCCATGAATAGTATCCCGACATGAAAAGATTAAAATTTAATAAGAAAGTTCAAACCAATATTCTAAGGAAATGATATAAGATGTAGCGCAAACTATTAAGGATATTCTACTAATTTCAGAGATTATATAAGCAATACTTATTAAAGTAAGTGTAGATTTAGGAATATGAAACGAAATAATATTACTTACATACTATAGAGTATGGAATAAAATAATATTTCTTACAAATATTGAACGAAAATAATATCCCTTACCTTTGTAGGAAACTAAATCTGACTGGTATAACGGAGATATTCTTGAGAAAAACGTGCACTATTTGCTACACTCAAAGTATCCTTATACTCAAAAGAAATACGCAAAATATTATAGAAGAAGAATTCTTTGATTCTGGTGTGATTTTTATTTCTTAACTAAGCATCCTATTTATAGGAGAATAGCAGTGCACAATTTAAAAAAATAATCACGGATGAATAGAAACTCTTTTCACGGACGAATTCGGCGAATTTTCTGATTTTTACAATTCATCACCGTGCAATAAAATATTCTAATAAAATAAAAACTTTATATATAATATAATATATTCTAATTATAATCTAATAAAATAAATAACTTTATATATATTATAAAAAATTTTTTGTTTTATATAAAAAAATCTGTTTTATTACTATTATAATAATAATAAAACAAAACTGAGACAACTTTCTACCGGCGAATTTGAAAAATGTGTAAGTGAGGGTTCATGTAATAAGCCAAATTTATAACAAATACTTCATGACAAACCCCTCTATTTATATAAAAAATTGAATAAATATTTCTCACAAATCACTTATCTTCAATAATCACATTTTAATCGTTCAATAATTATTCATCATTAATATTATAACTCACGATATTGACAACCAGATCATTTTCAGGAAAGAGAAGGCTTTCTGATAAGAATTTCTCCTTATTGGCGTGCAATTAAATAACCTAACCCCTTTTCTCGACAAAACTTTCTAGACATTGTCAATAATGCAATAATAATATGAATAACTGTGTCATCTCAATTATTGATTTAATAATATAAAATATTGTGCAGATGATATTGTGACAATAATTAAATCAATAATATGAGATACTATGCAGCAACTAATGTGATAATTATTAAATGAACTGAGTGACTTCTTACGTAAGTATCAATAATCAGAGATACTATACAATATCGTGTGCTACTGTGCAACCATGCGTATTACTGTACTTTTATCACGGGTATTTCAACAGTTTAATGATAAAAGCATTGCCATTATTTTTATAAAAAAGGTTATTTATGTCGCTTTCTATATCTGACAGTCATTCTATTGTGGGGTCCACCACTGATTGTGTCATCGTACGAATATTCCCCGACCAAACGAATATTTTATGACAACTTGCTTACTTTGCAAAATTTACACATATCACCCATAACTATAACATTATATCAAATTAACACCTTATTATTCAAAATAATATTTAGAGAAAATTAAATCTTTATTCATAAAAAGTTGGGGTCTTACAACCTCCCATCCTTATGAAATTTCGTCCTCGAAATTGGTGTACGTACCTAGTATGTCAAATAGGTGGGAATACCTTGTTTTCATTTCAGATTCTAACTTTCAGGTCATTTTCTCAATACTGTTGTTTCTCCACAAAACTTTGACTTGAGGTATAACCTTTGAGTGTAGAATATATTCCTTTTTATCCAACATATTGATAGGTATGTCCTCATACATTAAATGTTCCGCTATCTCATCTGGTTCTAATTCAATAATGTGGTTTGGGTCTTTCACATATCCACTTAACATAGATATGTGAAAAACGTTATGAACACGAGACATACTTGGCGGTAGGGCGAGTCTATAGGCCAGAGTTCCTACTCGATCGAGGATTTAAAATGGACCAATGAATCGAGGGTTGAGATTTCTTCTCTTTCCAAATCTCGTAACTCCTTTCCATGGAGAAACACGAAACAATACATAATCTCCAACATTGAATTCCACGTCCCTTCGATAAAGATCAACATAACTCTTTTGTCGATCTTGTGAGGTTTGTATACATTGCCGGATCATTTGAATTTTTTTCATAGTAATGCGTACCAATTCTGGTCCTAACATCGTTGCTTCACCCACCTCATCCTAATATACTGGAGAACGACACTTTGGTCCATATAACACTTCAAATGGAGCTATGCCTATACTTGCTTGATAACTGTTGTTGTATGGAATTCCACTAATGGCAAGTACTTATCCCAACTTCCTTTGAAGTCTAGTATGTAGAGTCTCAATAGATCTTCAAGATTTTGAATAGTCATCTCTGACTGCCCGTCTATTTGAGGATGATATGCAGAACTAAATCGTAAATATGTGCCCATAGCTTTCTGCAAACTGACCCCAAATTATAAAGTGAATCTAGGGTCTCGATCAGAAACTATGGACACTAGCATGCCATGCAGTCTTAGAATCTCATTTATGTATATACGAGCAAGACGTTCAAGTAAATAAGTTTCTCGTATATGTAAAAAATGAGCGGACTTGGTTAATCTACAGACAATGACCCAAATTGCACCTATGCCTTGAGAAACCTTTGGAAGACCAGTAACGAAATCCATGTTAATGTGCTCTCCCTTCCATTCTGGAATTTCAAGTGGTTATAATGGACCTTTTGGCACTTGATGCTCTGCCTTGACACGTTGACACGTTGACAAGTTAAACACCTTGAGATAAATTTTGCGATCTCTCTGATCTTCATATTGCTCCACCAAAATGTATGTTGAAGATCACGATACAATTTGGTACTTCCAAGATGGATTGCAAACGGTGTGTTATGTGCCTCCATCATGATTTTATACTTGAAATTAGAGTCGTTAGGAACAAAAATTCTGGAGTTGACTCGAAGTATTCTTTCTTCGTCGATCCTTACTTCTAGAATATGTGACGCCCCCAAATTCAGGTACTTAAAATCCAAACTCGGTGTTTTACGATACCATTTCTTTGAGCGAAATAATAACAATAATATAAATACCAAACTTAATTTACATATATCAGAGTCTAATCCGAGGTACGCGACCTTTAAACATTCATTACATAATAATTAATAGATATCATTGTCTTAATAAAGTCTAACTATTACATAAGATACCATAAATTTATTTTGTTTATTTTCCTTTTCCTTTGTTCTTGCCTGAACCTTCTGGTTGATCACGCTTGACTGAAAACATTTAAATTTAAAGCAAGAATGAGCATATGATTGCCCAACAAGTAATAACAACATTAAATATTAGCTGAAAGGATTAAATATTTTCTTTGAACGTCACTTCTACAACGAATCAGCAGTTGTGAAGTAAACTGAACCAATAATAACAACATATCAATTCTATATCAAATTTTTAAAACTACGTATTGACTATAAATGGAGATCAGTCGACAGACTATGAACATTATTTTCTATTTTTGAAAAGGTTAAATAAAACTTTATCTGCAAATAGTCATAACCTACAGGCACGGGAGGTGATCAACCCGTTATGCCCTGTATTGATCAATACTACATGTTCGAACGATATTTTCGTCCAGTATATCCACCTTAGGCGCACAAAAGTTTCCCATATTCGGGTTGTTCATACTTAGTCTGAATCTGAACCAAAATAATTCGGTTGGATATCAATGAAGTTTTATCATGTTCGACAATAATTTTAAATCTGTGTCTAGCTGATACAAATAGCTTAGACGATGTTTGATTAAGAGTACATACTGGAAATCGATAAATATGCATCAACATGTGATTAAATACAATAGTTATCCCAGTGAGGGCACTTGTATAACAATATTTAGAAATTAACGAACAGAATATATATCTTGATTTATAATATCAGAATTAAAGAACTTGTACAATAGATTATAATTTAATAATCTTACTTATACAGAATCATTGCATAAATATATACAAGGGTAAGATATTTGAACAATGAAAAAGAATAGTTCAGATATTAGCTTACACATGCCCATTGCATAAAGTAAATGCAAAGTTAAGATACTTGTCTGGTCTGCTACTTATAGTTAGGCAACTTAGTTTTATCTTTTATATCGAGACTTATAATTAATAAGATCATTTTATTGATTAGAAATACATTTTATAACACATAGTACTGCTATTTGCAGTCAGCACAAAACTTAATCACATTGTCACATATGTTTAACATTCATTAGATCGATCACATATAAACATGTATCTAGTCAAATTATCTAAGTCTAGATTAATTTCTGAAATATTTTGGTGTATCGTCGAATTTATCGGGTAATTATCGAGTCTAAAACTCTATTCTATAGTTCAATAGATGTAAATATTGGTCATATTATTTTTAAATAATTTATAATAATATTTAAATATTTATTATAATTTATCATAATTTTTCAAACACCGGAATCATTATTAAATGATTTAAATATTAACTAATTCTATTTATCATTAATATTTAATTAATATTAAAATATTAATGAAACCATTATCAAAATATTAAAGTTATTTATATTAACTTAAAATATTTATAAAGCATTAATATTACCCTTAAATGATTTTTAAAATAATTAAAATCATTTTTAAATAATTATCATTAATATTTAAATATTAATATATTATTTATCAAAATATTAAAAGTCATTTATTATAACTTAAAATATTTTTAAAATATTTATATCCTTTTTAAATAATTTTTAATTCAATAAAATTATTTTTAAACTATTTATTTAATATATTTATTAAATAAATTTAATATCACTAATATTAAATTATTAATGAAATTTATCTTTAAATATTAAAAGTTATATTTTATAACTTAAAATATTTTTAAACACTTTATTTTTATTTAAAATAATTTTTATAATATTAAAATCATTTTTAATTAATATATTTCATATAATTATTAAATAAATCTAAATATCATTAATATTAAATAATTAATGAAATTTACATTAAAATATTAAAAGTTATATTTTATAACTTAAAATATTTTTAAATACCTTATTATCATTTAAAATGATTTTTAATATAATAAAATCATTTTTAATTAATTTATTTAATGTATTTATTATAGAAATTAAATATCAATAATATTTAAATAAATACTACTATTTATGGAAAATATGCCAAATTATTAAAAGTTGATTTTTATAACTTAAAATAATTTTTAAAATAATTTTTTGTAATTTTCAAAAATTAATTTCTATTTTTAAATAATTTTTGGAAAATAAATTAAATAAAATTAAAAAGTCTGTCACTATAGCCTTTAGCGACAGAAAGTGTCGCTTTTGGTGTTCTTAAGAACCAAGAACTTTCAAAGTCAGTGTTTGAGTAGCCTACTTTGACCAATGATAATTTTTATTTTGTGATGTTTCTGGGCAAGCTAATACATTGATCTTATAGTACTAGTGTAATACTACAATTATCAAACAAGATCTGGGTCAGATTACAACATACAAGCAAGATATAAGGCATTGAACTAGCTGTCAGAGCTGTTCTTCATTTTCTGGGTTACCTAGAAATGAAGAACAGTTCGACTGCCCTACTTTGGGCTTCCACAACTTGCGATTCTGGTGATGTTTTAGTGATTCAAGAGTTTCAGTGTGTAACCAACATATAAATGAAGAGATCTATCACCTAAAATACATAGAACAACATCACAATAAGAAGATCTATGACGGTCAACCCATGTCAGAACACATGTTCATCAGTTTTTTAGGTTGCCCAAAAAACATGAACTGTGTTCGACCAAGCTACTTTGACCAGCCACTGCGTTCAGCCTATTTGATGTTTAGGTGATATTAAGGCTTGAATCTAAAGTTAATCTACCAGACTACAACTTAGATACAACAAACATAACAAATCATCAAACATAAGCAAGATCCGAGTCCATACATTTTTTGTCAGGCGTTTCTGGGTAACAATCTGGGTTACCCAAATCAGTTTGGTCATGGCCGATCAACGTGGTTTAACCACTCATATCTTACAATCTGTATATGATCTGGGCTTGATTTAAGTTCCAGATCAAAGCCCTTACAACATACTACAACTACAAACATTTAAACATCCAAAAACATAAACATACAGAGATTTAGAAGGTCTGACATTCGTTGTCAGACATCATTTTTTCCAGATTTCCAGATTTTGAAAAACATTAAATCCGAGCTTATAGATGTTATGGATCTAACATCTAGCAACCCATATCATCTATTTACACTATAAATAACATGATTAACACAAAAAAACATAACATCTAACACATCATTAAGGATTAGATTCTTAGTTAGGGTTTTATACCTCACTTGAACAATACTTGATTCTATGCTACTGATCTGTTAATGAAGGTAGTGGGCCTTGCTTTGTACTGATCTAACAATGGATTTTTGTGAGTTTTACAGAGAGAGGGTCTTGGGTTAGTATTTGAAATAAATGAGCAAGAATGTGGCTTTTCTCTCTCTCTTGATCCTTATATATATATATATATATATATATATATATATATATATATATATATATATATATATATATATATAATGTGTATGGCTGAAGTATATGGCTGATATTTATGTATTTTTCAGTCACATGTTAGTCTAGGGTTGGCCAACAACTCCATATAGGTCAAGATCTACAAGTTAGCTCAAAATAATGCAAGAGGGGTATTTATGTCATTTGGCTTATGAATTTAATGGTCATTTTGTCATTTGTCCCAACCCTTAGGGTTTGCAAAATTATAATTTTTCTAGGATTTTGAAATCAGGTTTAAAAATGAAATTTTAGTTTCTAAAAAATGAAAATTAAGGTTTTTTAAATAGATTAAGTTTCCTAATTACATTAGACTTGAAAATTAGGTTTTAAAGTCCACTAATTAGTATTAAACTTTATAATTTAATGATTAGGGTTTTAATTTAGCAATTAGGGTTCTTAATTTAGAAATTAGGGTTTTTAATAATTAGGGTTTCTAAATATTAATTAGGGTTTCTCTAATTAACATTAAATTCTATAATACGTAGCATAAATCATATAACACAATTACAACACAATCTTGAATCTCCCATTTGAGTTTCAAACTAGGGTTAAACAAATTAATGTTAGTGTTTGGTCATGATACAATAAAATTGACCAATCATTATCGGTCTACACATATAGTACGTATTTATAGCACTGAAATATAATTAATATAATATTATTATTCTCATTCCTTAGTCAAAATCCAGAATTAGGGTTTGAATTCCATATCTGATTTATCTTGCATATTATTAATTAAGTTAAAATAATTAACTTAACTAATCTGAATAAATTCATATAATAAAAATATTTATTATATTAATTCTAATAATTATTTCATATATTATTTAAATAATATATAATCATATTTTCATGAAAAATAAATAATAAAATTATTTCTGCTACAAAATTAATTTATTATAAGAATATAATTTATAATGATCAATAATTCTAAAAAAAATTATTTGTAATTATTCATGTGATAAATAAAGTTTTATTTATCACATATATAGATACACATTACCTGGCACATATTCCCACGTTTAAAATAAAAATAAATAAAAAATTATATGCAAAATTTCTTATTTAATTATATAGAAAATATCGGGTTATTACAGAATATCACCTTCTTGTACTTTCTTCTTCATACGCATCAGCTCCGGGTCTGTAGCTTGAGCAGCTTTAACTTTATCGATTAAAGTCAGTTCTACTCGTATATTTGACATCATCACGTGGATCCCTAAAGTTTTTAACTCTATATCCATCCTTTATAAGTAATACAGAACGGGCCTTTGTGGTAATAATATCGCACTCATACCCGTATATGATCTTCTACTCAACGTGTCAGCTACCATGTTCACTTTTCCAGGATGGTATTGAATGGTATGGTCGTAATCTTTCAACAGCTCGAGCCAACGTCTTTGCCGCATGTTGAGTTCCTTTTTGGGTGAAAAAATATTTGAGGCTTTTATGATCTGTAAAGATCTCCACCTTCTCCCCATACAGGTAATATCTCCAGATCTTTAGCACAAAAATGACTGTTGCCAACTCTAGATCATGATTAGGATAATTCCTCTCATATTCTTTGAGTTATCGAGAGGCATAGGCTATGACTTTCACATGTTGAATAAGAACACATCCTAAACCTCTGCCTGAAGCATCGCTGTAGATGACAAATCCCTCCGAAGCTGATGGTATTATCAGAACAAGTGCTGAAATGAGTCTCCTCTTTGGTTCTTGGAAGCTCTTCTCACATTCATCGTTCCATCAAAATTTTGTATCTTTTCGAGTTAGCTGAGTTAATGGAGTGGCGATTCGAGAAAATCCTTCCACGAATCTCCGATAATAACCAGCTAAGCCCAGAAAGCTATGTACTTCGGTTACTAACTTAGGTTGCTCCCAACTTTGTATTGCTTCAATCTTCGCCGGGTCAACTGTTATTCTATGTTTCGATATCACGTGCCTAAAGAATGCTACTTTCTCAAACCAGAACTCACATTTCTTCAACTTGGCATATATCTTGTTTTTACGAAGCTTTTGGAGTATCAGCCTCAAGTGTTGCCCATGATCTTCATAGCTTTTGGAATATATGAGGATGTCATAAAAAAAGACAACCACAAAATGATCCAAATATTCCTTGAATATTCGGTTCATAATAACCATGAAGGCAACATGAGCATTAGTCAATCCAAAAGACATGACTAGGAATTCGTAATGCTCGTACCGAGTTCTGAAAGTAGTCTTTAGAATGTCATCAGTTTTAATCTTTAACTTATGATATCCAGAATGAAGATCGATCTTTGAAAAGAATTTAGCACCTTACAACTGGTCAAACAGGTCATCAATACGAGGTAAAGGGTACCTATTTTTTATGGTGACATGATTCAACTCCCAATAGTCAATGCAAAGGCGCATACTCCCATCTTTCTTCTTTACGAATAAATTAGGAGCACCCCAAGGTGATGTACTAGGACGAATGAAACCAATGTCTAACAATTCCTACAGTTGGGTTTTTAACTCTTGAAGTTCAATAGGAGCCATTCGATATGGGGCTTTGAAAATGGGTTTTGTACCGAGTTCAAGGTCAATACAAAATTTGATTTCACGCTCTAGGGTAGGCCAGGAAGTTCTTTGGGAAATACATCAGGAAATTTATTAACAATAGAAATATCATTCAAATCTGACGTATTTTTGTTTAAATCGGTGACATGGGCTAAGAAAGCTTGACATCCGTTTTTCAATAAACGAATGGCTTTATGGCTTGATATGACAGTGATTGACTTTAGTGGTTTGGTTGCTTGAATTCGCATAATAGGTTGGTTAGGAATATGAAAACTAACAACCTTACGAAAGTAATCAATTTTACAACGATGAGTAGTTAAAAATTTAATCCCTAAAATCACATCAAATGCAAGTATTTTCGAATAGATGAGATCAACAGGTAATGTAAAAGTGTCGATTTGAATCAAACAAGATTTATAAATAGTGGATGTAATGAAGGTTTCTCCCAATGGAGTTTTAAAAGATAAGTTAAAGTCTAATTTCTCTAGAGTCAAATTTAATCGTTGTGCATAAGCAGATGAAATAAAAGAATGGGTAGAACTAAGGTATAGACTTCGTAAGAGTTTATGATTAGCTTACCCGTGATAACTTCGTTCGGGTTCCTCGCTTTTTAGGAAGTCACGACGAATGTTCTCACTTGAACTACCGGCTTTGACTTGTCAGGGACAGCCTTTGGTGACACCGTCCCAGCTGGATTTGACTTCGCTGCATGACAAAATCAAGTTAAGTGACCTTCTTTTCCGCAATTGTAACAAACTTTGGGTTGCTGCGTACAGTTCAGACTGATGTTTCCCTCATGTCTGCATTTGTACCATACGACCGGTAGTTGTTCTCCTTCCTTAAAAATAGGTGTTGGTGCTGCTGCCGATGTCTTTCTGTTATTATTGAATCCTCTCTTTTTGAAATTTCCACTTGACTTAATTCTTCTATTATCTTGGCTAGGATTACCACTGAAGTCGTTACCATTTTTGGCATGATAATTTCCTCCACGTTTATTATCACTGCTTCGATGACTGTTGCCACTGGTATGACTATTATTGTTTTGTCGGTTGTTGTCTGTTGGTTGAGCTGACTCATTATCTCACTCCAATAACTGAGCCCTATTCACAATATTTGAATACAAACAAAGTTTATGAGAAATAAGGTATTGACGAATTTTGGGTTTCAAACCTCTCAGAAACATTCGTGTCATTCACTCCTCATTATCCACCAAATGGGATGCAAATCGGGATAACTCCACAAACTTAGCCTCGTATTGTGATACAGTCATATTGTTCTATTCCAGTTTGATGAATTCCACCTCCTTCATGTGATGAATACTTTATGGAAAATACTTTTCATTGAACAATTCCTAGAACTTCTCCCAAGACATCTTTAGTGCAGAAATATGAGTACGCTTTATAGATTCCCACCAGTAATTTGCCTATCCTCGCAATGCGAAGCGAATCTTTTGCTCATCTGAGCATCCTAGGACATCAAATATCTTAGTGATCTGCTTAATCCATGCCTCTACCCTAAATGGCTCTGGCTTTCCCAAAAACTCTGACGGTCCCAACTCCTTGAATTGCTTAGCAGTTACCAGCCGTGAGTTGCCATTGATTCCACCTGTATTTAACAGGAGTGTCTCTCGTTTGGTGTTGCATGAATTGTAGAAAGCTCCTAAACACTCCATCGTTCATCATTTGGTCGGTGTTGTTATTTATAGGAGGATTATTGCCTTCTTGATGCACATTATCCTGGTTATTGATTGGCGGTGACTCAATGATCGCATGTGTTCCATTACTTATCTCAAAATTTTCATATGTCATTTTCAAATACTGCCACAAAATAAGGGTTAATTAAGGAAATTAACATGTCACATATTATCCCTATATTTCGATCGACCAATTAAATAACAAATAAGCTTAGGTAGGACATACTAAATGAGGTTTTACTCGTCTCTCCCCTCCTAGTTCTAACCTCAGATCTCTGCCATAGATCATATCCCTAAGCACTGATACCAACTGTGACGCCCCCAAAATAGGTCCATACAACCCATTCTGAGTCGCCAAATACATGGTACAAAATTCAAATACAAACTTTGTTTATACAATTATTAACTATCATGTAAAATACAACAAAATATAAGTTGTGAGTTTTAATACAAGTATTGTCTCGTACACAATATCCAAACTCAAATAAAGTCCTCATTACAATTATTATCACACTATTTTATAGAATAGTGAGGACTACTATAGCGACCATATTGGACCATCACTCCATTCTCCGACTAGTCCCAGCTATATTCTCATTTCTTGAAGAGAACAATGAAAGAAAATGGTGAGCTCAACTAGCCCATTAAAGAATATTATGACTAAGATAATGTAGAATAAATTATCCTTAGTCCTCAAAAGTGAAAAATATGATAGAATATAATAGACAACAAGTTTTAGATCAACAACTGTAGTAGAAATAACAATCCATTAGAAGACTCAAATAGAGCATGATGTCTACTATCTCTATCTTCTATAATTTAAAAGTCCATCATCAATATTTTATCTTTGAAACACAAATCAATAAATATTTCAACTCAACAAATTATTCATGCACTACGGGCCAAGGATATTTGTTTGTATCACCACTGGTCATGATCATGCCAAACACCTGTCCATCTATGCATTACGGGCCAAAGAGGACTTTCACCATAATATTTGTCTGTAACATTACATGTTATGATTATACCAATACATAATTCCTGATCATAATCATACCAATCAACAGTCCATCTATGCACTACGGGCTAAAGATGACTTTCACCACAATATAAGCATGAGGATGATGACAATGATATAAGGAATCAATCAAGTGAGATCAAGGATAAATATTAGAGATTTATAATTCAATTTATCCAGAGTTCAAGAATGTCCAAATTATTAAAATGATAATTAATTGTAGAGTAAAATTCAAGAATGATATTCATGTATCAAAAATAATTTGGATAGAAAAGAAACCAATTTTATCGTAAATAGTACCCCATTAATAGTACCCCGAATGAATAGTATGCCGAGTGAATAGTAATCCATGAATAGTACCCCATCATGAAAAGATTAAAATTTAATAAGAAAGTTCAAACCAATATTCCAGCAAAATGATATAAGATGAAGCGCAAATTATTAAGGATGTTCTACTAATTTCCGGGATTATAGAAGAAATACTTATTAAAGTAAGTGTAGATTTAGGAATATGAAACAAAATAATATTACTTAAATACTATAGAGTATGAAAGAAAATAATATTCCTTACCTTAGTAGGAGACTAAATCTGACTGGTATAGCGGAGATATTCTTGAGAAAAACTTGCACTATTTGCTACACTCAAAGTATCCTTATACTCAAAAAAATACGCATAATATTATAGAAGAAGAATTCTCTGATTCTGGTGTGATTTTTATTTCTTAACAAAGCATCCTATTTATAGGAGAATGGTAGGGCACTTATTAAGAAAAAATAATCACGGATGAACATAAACTTTTTTCACGGACGAATTCGGCGAATTTTTTAATTTTTACTATTCATCACCGTGCAATAAAATATTCTAATAAAACTAAAATTTATATATAATATAATATATTCTAATTATAATCTAATAAAACAAATAACTTTATATATATTATAAAATGTATTTTGTTTTATATAAAAAGTTTCCTGTTTTATTACTATTATAATAATAATAAAACAAAACTGAGACAACTTTCTACCGGCGATTTTGAAAAATGAGTAAGTGGGGGTCCATGTAATAAGCCAAATTTATAACAAATACTTTATGAAAAACCCCTCTATTTATATCAAAAATTGAATAAATATTTTTCACAAATCACTTATCTTCAATAAACACATTTTAATCTTTTATCAATTATTCATCATTAATATTATAACTCACAATATTGACAACCAGATAATTTTCAGGAAAGTGGGGGCTTTCTAATAATGATTTCTCCTTATTGGCGCGTAATTAAATAACCTAACCTCTTTCCTCGACAAAACTTTTCTAGACATTATCAATAATGCAAATAACAATATGAATAACTGTGTCGTCTTAATTATTGATTAAATAATATAAAATATTGTGCATATGATATTGTGACAATAATCAAATAAATAATATGTGATACTATGCAAAAACTACTGTGACAATTATTAAATAAACTGAGTGACTTCTTACGTCAGTATTAATAATCAGAGATATTGTTCAGTACAGTGTGCTACTATGTAACCACGCGTATTACTGTACTTTTATCACCAGGTATTTCAACAGTTTAACGGTAAAAGTTTTGTCGTTATTTTTATAAAAAAGTTATTTATGTCGCTTTCTATATCTGACAGTCATTCCTTTATAGGGTCCACCAATGATTGTGTCGTCGTACAAATATTCTTTGATAAAAAGAATATTCCCTGATCAAACAAATATTTTATGACAACTTGCTTACTTTGCAAAATTTGCACATATCACCTATAACTATAGCATTACATCAAATCAACACCTTATTATTCAAAATAATATTTAGAGAAAATTAAGTTTTTATTCATAAAAAGTTGGGGTCTTACACAAGTCATATAAGCATACATATTTGTTATATTGTGTTTAATTTGCTAAGCATGAAATATAGTGTTCTAACATTCAAAACTTGAAAAGAAGGGGTGTAAACGTTGCCTGAAGTGTGTAGAACATTTGTACGGTGACCGATTTCGAGAAAACCAGCTTGAACTAAGTTGAATTGAGTAAGAAAATTCTGAATTTTTAGAGGGAATCAAGCTGAAAGTGACTTGTGAATGGGTCAGGGGGGAATAAAACCACCCGCGACCTTCCATTGGTCTACCTGTGGAATTCGCAGGTCTCCCTGCGAAAGTTCAAGGTGGATCTTACCCCCTTCGATTTGATTTAATTTGAGGTCCGACAGGTCTTTCGGAAGCTAAAATGTCAAAAAAGAAAAAAAAAAGGTTCTACGCGATTAACCGGAAAGCACTTTGAATCCTGAAAAACATAGAGAATATGAAATTCTCAGTTAAGTCATTGGTATCATCTCAATGAAATAGTAGTGAAACTCAGTCAGGATACTTTGAAAAATTGTCTTCGTCAAAAGGAATGATGATGGAATTTATTTTAGAAGAAATCCCCAGCAGGGCATCGGGAAGGATTAGATGATGTAAGTTGTTGAACACTATTTCAACAAAGATATCGGTATGTCTAATATTATAAATCGTTGGCATCAACCTAGCGTAGCATTGGGGAAGGATCCGATGATGTAAGCCATTGAACACTACTTCGGCGAAGATATCAGTCTGTCTGATATTGTAAACCATTGGCATGAACCCAGCATAGCATCCGGGAAGGGTCTGATGATGTAAGCCGTTGAACACTACTTCAACAAAGATATCTGTCTATTTAATATTATAAACCATAGGCATTAACCCAACATAGAATCGGGGAAGGATCCGATGTTGTAAGCCGTTGAACACTACTTCAACGAAGATATCGATCTATCTGATATTGTTAATCGTTGGCATTAACCTAGCGTAGCATCGAAGAAGGATCCGATGATGTAAGCCATTGAACACTACTTCAGTTAAGATATCGGTCTATCTGATATATATTGTAAACAGTTGGCATCAATCCAGTGTAGCATCATGGAAGGGTCCAATGATGTAAGCCTTTAAACACTACTTCAGTGAAGATATTGGTCTGTCTGATATTGTAAAGATTTGGCATCAACTCAACATAGCATCGGGGAAGGATCTGATGATGTAAGCCATTGAACACTCCTTCAACAAAGATATCGGTCTGTCTAATACTGTAAACCGTTGGCATCAACCCAGCATAGAATCAAAAGGTTCTGTGAAAACAGCCTCTGTAAACTACCATGTCAGTAGGCATCGAGGTAATTTGGTGGTGACAATCATTGATACTTCATCCCTAAAGGCGATGTCAAAAATGTTGATGAAACTGTAAGCCATTTAGAACTACAACAGCGAAGATATCAAGATATTCGGTATTATAAACCGTTGGTGACAGCCCCAGCGTAGCATCGACATCAACCCAGTTATTAAACCTTGAAAACTACCATTCGACTAGGCATCAACATCAACCTGGTGATAAAACCTTAAAAACTACTGTTCGAGTAGGCATAAACATCAACCCGGTGATGGAACATTGTAAACTATTAGCGTAAACATCAAAAAGACCTGATGATTTTAGAATATCATCCCCAACAGAGATGTAGAAAATGTCTAAGTCAAACAAACATCAGTAATACCAATGAAAATTGATGAGTGAGTTTTATACCCATGAATTAAGTGCGTTTAACCTTAATATTTTGGAAGTTTTTAAGTGTTTGTGTCTATTCATGCATGTTTTACTTTGTTTTGTAGGAATTAGGATAAAAGTTACTTAGATCGACATTTGGGGTGGCTAGATTTGCATTCTCGGCTTGCCATTTACATAACAGCCACTTCAGGACCAATTTCGATATTGCTCCGGCCCTTATTTTGAAAAACTGAAAGAATGAAAGTTGGAGATCTACATCTCCTCTTTCTGGAACATCTTGAATCATCTAAATTAAAGTTTAGATGAAGAAGTTATGACCATTTCCCCAAAGGACGTCAAAGTAGAAAATTCCAAAAAAGTGCTCAGCGCCGAGGCGCCCAAACTTGGTCTAATTTTCTAGCCCCGGGGGGTCCAGAGGTAGATTTCCAGTGTCGTGAGCAGCGCTGGGGCACTGGGATCGAGCCAAATCAAGTTGGGACACGATTTTAGGCGGATTTTGATACTTTTTTGACTCTAAATTGGATTGAGTTTCCTCCTAAGCTAGAAATTGGACTTGTAACATATAAATACATGATGTGAGGCATAGAATATGGTAGATTAGATTAAACTCTCCATTAGATTAGAACATAAACCATAGTTTATATTGGACTGTTGGAGATTGAAGCAACATGGAGATCATTGAAGATCAAGAGCAAGAGCAAGAGGGGAGCATCAGATTTGCTGAAACAACAGAGAAAATCGGATTGAATGTAAAATAATTTTATTTGAACAAATAATGAATAAAATTATAATATATGTTATTTATAACGAGTAAGCGTGATGAAGGTTATTCTATAACCTAAAAGAGGAATAATATCGTAGTATTCTGGCTAAGTGCTACAAATAAGGTATTTGAATTTTCAAGACGAAAATAAAAGTTTTTCGAGAAATTCTCCAAAAAATACTATTTATGATGCCCCCAAAATAGGTATACATTACCCATCTTGAGTCACCAAATATATGGTACAAAATTCAAATACAACTTAATAATACAACTGTCGTGTGACATACGACAAAACATAAACAGAGAGTTTTAATACGAATGTTGTCTTCTAGACAGTACTCAAACTCAAATGAAGTACTCAATACATTTATTATCACACTATTTCATAGAATAGTGAGGACTACTAATGTTATCATCTAGACCGTCACTCCGTTCCCCGACTAGTTCCGACTACGTTCTCATTTTCTAAAGATAACAATGAAAGCAAAAGGGTGAGCTCAACTAGCCCAGTAAGAAATATTAGGACTAAGATAATGCAGAATACTTTATCGTTAGCTTTCAACAGTGTTAAACTGATAAAATATAACAAACATCAAGTTTAACTGCAGCGAAACAAACAATCCATTAGAAGAGTCAAGTAGAGAATAAAATCTACTATCTTCTATGATTTAAAAGGTTTTTCATCACTTTTATTGCTGAGACTCGGCTTAATAAATAATCCACATCATCCCTGCACTATGGCTAAGGATATTCATTAGTATCACGACCACAAATTATCCATGCACTACGGGCCAAGGATATTCGTGTTTTCATCAATGGTCATGATCATGCCAATAATATTCCATCAATGCACTACGGGCCACTGAGGACTTTTACCACATCATTTGTAACATTACGGTCATGATTATACCGAATAATTCCTGGTCATAATGATACCAAGTTCATCTATGTATTACATGCCACAGATGACTTTCAACATAATATAAACATGAGGATGATGGCAATGATATAAGAATTCAATAAAACAAGTTCAAGGATAAATTTTTAAAGATTTATAATTTAATTTAACCAGAAATTAATAACGTCCAAATTGTCAACATGATACTACTTTGTGTAGTAAAATTCAAGAATAATATTGTACTAAAAATAATTTGGACAGAAAATGAATCAATTTTTATCATGAATAGTACTCCGGGTGAATAGTACTCGAGCGTATAGTACCCCGTAAATAGTACTTCAGGAATAGTAACCCCGTGAATAGTACTCTGACATGAAAAAGTTAAAACTTATCAAGAATGCTTAGAATAATATTTTCATGAAAAGATACTGGATGAAGCGCAAATATCATGGATATTCTACTAATTTCATGGAGTTTAGAAGCCAAAACTTTAATAAAACGAGTATAGAATTCGAAATCTGAAATGAAATAATATTACTTACATACTACAGAGTATGGAAGAAAATATAATTTCAAGCGAATATTGAACAAAAATAACATCCCTTACCTTGAAAAGAAGAGTATTCCAACTGGTATAGCGGGGATATTCTTGAAAAAAACTTTCGCTGTTTTCTACGCTCAAAGCTTTCTAAAATTCTAAAGAAATACCCTCAATATTATAGAAGAAGAATTCTCTGATTCTGGTGTGATTTTCAATTCTAACTTAAGCGCCTATTTATAGGAAAATGCTAGAACGCCATAGAATACTAAATAATAAAATATTATTATTATTATAATTATTTTCTACGCTTAGCATGCCTTTTTTGAACAAAAAAAATAGCAGCCCACATGTTTTCAAAAAAACAAAAGTGGGTCCCACCCAATTTTAATAAAAATATTTTATTTTTCGAAACTTCAATAATTCATAAAAAATAGCCCTTTTATCAGAAAAATACGAATTTTATGCCCATTCCATACGAGATCGAATTCTCTATAACTTTGTAGCTTTAAGTTTTTTAAAATTCCAAATCAAAAATATCCGAAATCCACAAACGAATGATTTTCAATATCTCATAAAATTCATAACAAATCATACGTTAATTTTTAACGGTTCAAAATTTGTGGACATATACTCAACTTATATATGTATAACATATCCAAAAATCACAACGATCCAACGGTCGGATCAAAATTGTAACTCACACAATAGAACTTTAAGAACACTGATTTATTTTTTAATACCTCTATTCCGACAAAATACCTCAACATTAATTCCTTCATTTATATCCACACAAAAAAATTATATTTCCTTATCATATAAATCAATAATTAATTATTCATAAATAATATTACAGAATCACAATTATGACAACCATGCCGTTCCCAGGAAAGATGGGGCTTTCTAATAAGGATCTCTCCTTACTGGCGCGCAATTAGGTGACCAAACCTCTCCTTGACAGAACTTTCTAGACATTACCAACAATGCTATCTAATAATATTATTCAAATAATATAAATTATTGATCTGATAATGGAAAATACTGTGAAGTGACAATTATTGAAACAACAATAATATAAAATATCAACGCAGCAATTATTGAACAAATAAAATAAAATATTGAACAGTAATTTCTGTAACAATTATTGAGTAGTGCCTTCTTACATAAGAAATAATAATTCAAAAATATTGTGAAATACCGTGTGCTACTGTGCAACAACGCATATTACTGTATTTTAACTACCAGGCATTCCAACAGTGTTAACGGTAACAACTACGCCATTATTTATAAAACTCAAACTTGTCGTTTTCTTCATCTGATAGTTATTCTGTTATGGGGCCCACAAATGGCCGCACCGTCGTACGAATATTCCCCGATAACAAGAATATTCCACGACCAAACAAATATTCCCAAACAAAAATGAGTATTTTATAACCACTTGCGTATTTTAAAAATTTTATATATATCTCACAACTATAACATTATATCAAATTCACTCCATAATATTCAAAAATGATATTTATAGAAAATTTATCTTTATTCATAAAAGTTGGGGTCTTATAACCTCCCCTTCTTATGAAATTTTGCCCTCGAAATTAGGGTACGTACCTGATATGTCGAAGAGGTAATGATACCTTGATTTCATTTCAGAATCTAACTCCCAGGTCATTTCTTCAACATCGTGGTTTCTCCACAAAACTTTGACTTGAGGTATAACTTGGAGCGTAAAATATGCTCCTTCTTATCCAAGATTTTAACAGAAACCTCTTCGTACGTTAAATCTTCCGCTATTTTGTTCGGTTCTAACTCAATAATGTGGTTCGGGTCTTTCACATATTTACGTAACATACATATGTAAAAAATATTATGAACACGAGACATATTTGGCAGTAAAGCGAGTCTATAGGCCAAAGTTTCTACTCGATCGAGGATTAAAAATGGGCCAATGAATCAAGGATTGAGCTTTCCTCTCTTTCCAAATCTCGTAAGTCCTTTCCATAGAGCAACACATAACAATACATGATCTCCAATATTGAATTCCATGTCCTTTCGATGAAGATCAGCATAACTCTTTTGTCAATCTTGTGAGGTTTTTATACGTTGTCGGATCGTTTGAATCTTTTCCATATTCATACGTACCAACTCTGGTCCCAACAACGTTGCTTTACCCACCTCATCCCAGCATACTGGAGAACGACACTTTCTTCCATACAACGCCTCAAATGGAGCCATGCCAATACTTGCTTGATAACTGTTGTTGTAGGAAAACTCCACCAATGGTAAGAACTTGTCCCAACTTTCCTTGAAGTCAAGGACACAGAGTCTTAATAGATCTTCAAGAGTTTGAATAGTCCTCTCTGACTGCCCGTCCGTTTGAGGATGATAAGCCGAACTAAATCGTAAATCTATGCCCATAGCTTTTTGCAAACTAACCCAAAATCTTGAATTGAATCTTGGGTCTCGATCAAAAACTATGGATACTGGCATACCATGCAATCTTACAATCTCGTTTATGTACATACGAGCAAGACGTTCAAGTGTATAAGTTTATCGTATAGGTAAGAAGTGAGCAGACTTGGTCAATCTATCAACAATGACCCAAATTGCATCTATGCCTTGAGAAACCTTGGGAAGACCAGTAACGAAATCCATGGTAATGTGCTCCCACTTCCACTCTGGAATTTTAAGTGGTTGCAATGGACCTTTTGGTACTTGATGCTCCGCCTTGACTCGTTGATAAGTTAAACACCTTGAGATAAACTCTGCTATCTCTCTCTTCATATTGCTCCACCAAAATGTATGTCAAAGATCATGATACATTTTGGTACTCCCAGGATGGATTTCAAATGGTGTGTTGTGCGCCTCCATCATGATTTTATTCTTTAAATCAGGGTCGTTAGGAACACAAAGTCTGGAGTTGACTCGAAGTATTTCTTCTTCATCGATTCTTGCTTCTGGCATAGCACCTTCTTGCACTTTCTTCCTCATACGCATCAGCTCCAGGTCTGTAGCTTGAGCAGCTTAAACTTTATCGATTAAAGTTTGTTCTACTCGTATATTTGCCATCATTATGTGGGTCCCTGGAGTCTTTAACTCTATCTCTATCCTTTGTAAGTCATATAAAATGGGCCTTTGCATTGACAATATAGCACTCGTACCCGCATATGATCTTCTACTTAATGCGTCAGCTACTACGTTCGCTTTACTAGGATGGTATTGAATGGTATGATCATAATCTTTCAACAGTTCAAGCCAACATCGTTGCCGCATGTTGAGTTCTTTTTGGGTGAAGAAATATTTGAGGCTTTTATGATCCGTAAAGATCTCCAGTTTCTCCCCATACAAGTAATGCCTCCAAATTTTAAGTGCGAAGACAACAGCTGCCAACTCTAGATCATGAGTAGGATAATTCCTCTCATATTCTTTAAGTTGTCGAGAGGTATAGACTATGACTTTCTCATGTTGAATGAGAACACATCCTAACCCTTTGCCCGAAGCATCACTGTAGATGACAAATCCCTCCGAGCCAGATGGTATTGTCAGAACAGGTGCTGAAATGAGTCTCCTCTTGAGTTCTTGAAAACTCTTCTCATATTCCACGCTCTAACCGAATTTTGTATCTTTCTGAGTTAGCTGAGTTAATGGAGTAGCGATTCAAGAAAACCCTTCTACGAATCTCCGATAATAACCAGCTAAGCCCAAAAAACTACGTACTTCGGTCACTGATTTAGGTTGCTCCCAGCTTTGAATAGCTTCCATCTTTGTCGGGTCAACAGATATTCTATGACTTGATACTACGTGCCCAAGGAATGCTACTTCCTCAAACCAGAACTCGCATTTCTTCAACTAGGCATAAAGCTTGTTTTCATGAATCTTTTGGAGTATCAGCCTCAAGTGTTGCTCATGATCTTCACTGATTTTGGAATATATGAGGATGTCATCAACAAAGACGACAACAAAGTGATCTAAATATTCCTTGAATACTCGATTCATCATATCCATGAAGGCAGCAGGAGCATTAGTCAATCCAAAAGACATGACTAGGAATTCATAATACCCGTACCGAGTTCTGAAAGTCGTCTTTAGAATGTCATCGGTTCTAATCTTTAACTGATGATATCTGAAACGAAGATCGATCTTTGAAAAGGATTTGGCGCCTTGTAACTGGTAAAACAGGTCATCAATACGTGGCAATGGGTACCTATTTTTGATGGTGATATGATTCAACTCTCGATAATTAATAGAAAGTCGCATACTCCCATCTTTCTTCTTCACGAATAGAACAGGAGCACACCAAGGAGACGTACTAGGATGAATGAAACCGATGTCTAACAATTTCTGTAATTGGGTCTTTAACTCCTGAAGTTCAATAGGAGCCATTCGATATGGGGCTTTGGAAATGGATTTTGTACCAGGTTCAAGGTCGATACAAAATTCAATTTCACGCTCTGGGGGTAGGCCATGAAGTTCTTCAGGGAATACATCAGGAAATTTACTAACAATAGAAATATCATTCAAAACTGACGTATTTTTGTTTAAATATGTGACATGAGCTAAGAAAGCTTGACATCCATTTTTTAATAAACGAATAGCTTTATGGCTTGAGATGACAGTGATTGATTTTAATGGTTTGGTTGTTTGAATTTGCATAATAGGTTGGTTAGGAATATGAAAGCTAACAACCTTACGAAAATAATCAATTTTTGCATGATGAGTAGTTAACCAGTCAATCCCTAGAATTACGTCAAATGTAAGTATTTTCAATAAAATAAGATCGACAGGTAAAGTGAGGGTACCGATTTGAGCCAAACAAGACTAATAAACAGTGGATCTAATAAAGGTTTCTCCCAACAGAGTTTTAACCAATAAGTCAAAGTCTAATTTCTCCAAAGTCAAATTTAAACGTTGAGCGCAAGTAGGAGAAAAAAAAATGGGTAGAACCGGTATCAAATAAGGTATAGACTTCGCTAGAGTTTATGATAAGCTTACCCGTGATGACCTCGTTTGGGTTCCTTACTTTCTGGGAGGTCACAACAAACGCTCTCCCTTGAACTACCAGCTTTGACTTTTCTAGGATGACCTTTGGTGCCTCCATCCTAGCTGGACTTGCCTTCCCTGAACAACAAAATCGAACTAGGTTACCTTCTCTTCCATAATTGTAACACATTTTGGACTGCTGCGCACAGTTTGGACTGATATGTCCCTCCCCTCCGCATTTTAAGCATATGATAGCTGGTCATTCTCCTTCCTTGACAACGGGTGCTGATGCTGACGTTTTTCCATCATTGTTGAATCTCCTCTTCTTGAAATGTCCATTCTTATTGTCTTGGCCATGATTACCACTGAAGTGATTACCATTTCTGACATGTTGATTCCCTCTACGTTTGTTGTCACCGCTTCGATGACTGCTACCACTGTTTTAATCATTTTGCCGGCTGCTCTCTCTTGGTTGAGTTGACTCATTATCGCTCTCCAATAACTGAGCCCTATTAACAACATCTAAATACAAGCAAAGTTTGTGTGAGATAAGGTATTGAAATATCTCGGGTTTCAAACCTCTTAGAAACATCCACGTCATTCTCTCCTCATTATCAACTAAGTGGGACGCAAACCGGGATAGCTCAGCAAACTTGGCTTCGTACTGTGACACGGTCATGCTGTTTTGCTCCAGTTTAATGAACTCTACCTCTTTTATGTGACGAATACTTTCGGAAAAGTACTTGTCGTTGAACAATTCTTGGAACTTCTCCCAAGTCATCTTCAGTGCGGCAGGTTGAGTATGCTTTACAGATTCCCACCAGCAATCTGCCTCTGCTCATAATATGAAGGTGGCAAAGGGAATCTTTTGCTCCTCGAAGCACCCTAAGACATCAAATATCTTGCAGATCTGCTTTATCCACGTCTCCAACTTAAGTGATTTTGGTTCTCCAAAAAATTTCGGTAGTCCCAGCTCCTTGAACTGCTTAGTGGTGACCGTCCGAGAGTTGCCAGTGTTTCCACCTGTATTTTGGACAGGAGCTGCTCTCGCCTGATGTTGCATGAATTACATAAAGCCACTAAACAATCCATCGTTCATTATTTGGTCGGTGTTGTTGTTTGCATAAGGATTGTCGCCTTCCTGATACACATTATCCTGATTATTGATCTGTGGAGACTCAACAGTCTCCTGTGCTCCATTGCTATTCTCAATATTCTCGGATGTCATTTTCAAATACTGCCACAAAACAAGGGTTAATTGACATACCACATATTATCCCAATACTCTGACCGACCAATTAAATACCAATTAAACTTAGGTAGGTCATACTAGCGAAGGAATTCCCTGTCTCTCCCCTCCTAGTTCTTGTCTCACATCTCAGGCAGGGATCATATCCCTATGCTTTGATACTAACTGTGATGCCCCCAAAATAGGTATACATCATCCATCTTGAGTCGCCAAATACATGGTACAAAATTCAAATACAACTTAATAATACAACTGTCGTGTGACATATGACAAAACATAAACTGAGAGTTTTAATACGAATGTTGTCTTCTAGACAGTACTCAAACTCAAATGAAGTCCCCAATACATTTATTATTACACTATTTCATAGAATAGTGAGGACTACTAATGCTATCATCTGGACCGTCACTCTGTTCCCCGACTAGTCCCGGTTACGTTCTCATTTTCTGAATAGAACAATGAAAGCAAAAGGATGAGCTCAATTAGCCCAGTAAGAAATATTAGGACTAAGATAATGAAGAATACTTTATCATTAGCCTATAACAGTGTTAAAATGATAAAATATAACAAACATCAAGTTTAACTGCAGCGGAACAAGCAATCTATTAGAAGAGTCAAGTAGAGAATAAAATCTACTATCTTCTACGATTTAAAAGGTTTTTCATCACTTTTATCGCTGAGACTCAGCTTAATAAATAATCCACATCATCCCTACACTACGGCCAATGATATTCATTAGTATCACGACCACAAATTATCCATGCACTACGGGCCAAGGATATTCGTGTTTTCATCAATGGTCATGATCATGCCAACAACTGTCCATCAATGCACTACAGGCCAATGAGGACTTTTACCACATTATTTGTAATATTATGGTCATGATTTTACCGAATAATCCCTGGTCATAGTCATACCAAGTCCATCTATGCACTACCGGCCACAGATGACTTTCAACATAATATAAACATGAGGATGATGATAATGATATAAGAATTCAATAAAACAAGTTCAAGGATAAATTTTTAAATATTTATAATTTAATTTTTTCAGAAATCAATAACGTCCAAATTATCAACATGATACTGCTGTGTGGAGTAAAATTCAAGAATAATATTGTACCAAAAATAATTTTGTCCGAAAACGAATCAATTTTTATCATAAATAGTACTCCGGGTGAATAGTACTCGAGTGTATAGTATCCCGTGAATAGTACTTCAGGAACAGTAACCCCGTGAATAGTACTCCAACATGAAAAAGTTAAAACTTATAAAAAATGCTCAGAATAATATTTTCATGAAAAGATACTGGATGAAGCGAAAATATCAAGGATATTCTACTAATTTCATGGAGTTTAGAAGCCAAAACTTTAACAAAACGAGTATAGAATTCGAAATCTGAAATGAAATAATATTACTTACATACTACAGAGTATGGAAGAAAATATAATTTCAAGCGAATATTGAATAAAAATAGCATCCCTTACCTTGAAAAGAAGAGTATTGCAACTGGTATAGCGGACATATTCTTGAAAAAAAAATTCACTGTTTTCTACACTCAAAGCTTTTTAAAACTCTAAAGAAATACGCTCAATATTATAGAAGAAGAATTCTCTGATTATGGTGTGATTTTCAATTCTAACTTAAGCGCCTATTTATAGGAAAATACTAGAACGCCATAGGAGACTAAATAATAAAATATTATTATTATAATTATTTTCTATGCATGCCAAGACCAAGCTTAGCATGCCTTTTTGAACAAAAAAAATAGCAGCCCACATGTTTTCAAAAAAACAAAAGTGGGTCCCACCCAATTTTAATAAAAATATTTTAATTTCCGAAACTTCAATAATTCATAAAAAATAGCTCTTTTATCAGAAAAATACGAATTTTATGTCCATTCCATACGAAATCGAATTCTCTACAACTTTGTAGCTTTAAGTTTTTCTAAATTCCAAACCAAAAATATCTGAAATCAACAAACGGATGATTTTCAATACCTCATAAAATTCATAAAAAATCATACATTAATTTTTAACGGTTCAAAATTTGTGGACATATACTCAACTTATATATGTATAACATATCCAAAAATCACAACGATCCAACGGTCGGATCAAAATTATAACTCACGCAATAGAGCTTTAAGAACACTGATTTGATTTTTAATACCTCTATTCCGACAAAACACCTCAACATTAATTCCTTCATTTATATCCACAAAAAAATTTTTATATTTCCTCATCATATAAATTAATAATTAATTATTCACAAATAATATTAGAGAATCACAATTATGACAACCAGGCCGTTCCCACGAAAGAGGGGGCTTTCCAATAAGGATTTTTCCTTACTGGCGCGCAATTAGGTGACCAAACCTCTTCTTAACAGAACTTTCTAGACATTACCAATAATGCTATCTAATAACATTATTCAAATAATATGAATTATTGATCTGATAATGGGAAATACTGTGAAGTGACAATTATTGAAACAACAATAATATAAAATATCAACGCAGCAATTATTGAACCAATAAAATAAAATATTGAACAGTAATTTCTGTAATAATTATTGAGTAGTGCCTTCTTACGTAAGAATCAATAATTCAAAAATACTGTGCAATACCGTGTGCTACTGTGCAACAACGCATATTACTGTATTTTAACCACCAAGTATTCCAACAGCGTTAACGGTAAAAACTACGCCGTTATTTATAAAGCTCAAACTTATCGTTTTCTTCATCCGACATTTATTCTGTTATGGGGTCCACAAATTATTGCGCCGTCGTACGAATATTCCCCGACAACAAGAATATTCCACGACCAAACGAATATTTCCCAGCAGAAATGAGTATTTTATAACCACTTGCGTATTTTGAAAATTTTATATATATCCCACAGCTATAACATTATATCAAATTCACTCCATAATATTCAAAAATGATATTTATAAAAAATTCATCTTTATTCATAAAAGTTAGGGTCTTACACTATTCATCCATTTCTGCTCAAAAATTATTTTTGAACTTCTGGGAAATACGTAATGATAGAAGGATAAGGAAGGATGGATTCTCTAATAATAATTTAATTATGACAAACGCAGTTTTTCGCCTGCGTACTAAGTTAGAGAATGTTAAGGAAAGTGAAGATTTGATTAAATGATGGTCATATAATAAGAAAGTTATTATACGAGGTAATGGATACGAGTATGATATGAGGTATTATATCAGAAAGGTAATATAACGTATATGATGAATGTTATACGAACTAGTATACGAGAAGAATACAAAGATTATACGTTAAAAGTCTAAAGCATTAGTAATGGACTAATATGATGTTAATATGAATTGGGCAAGCCCAATTAAAATATGTTAACACTACAACAAAATACTAAATAGACAACACTTAAACAACAACGTTTTTATAAAAAATGTTGTGGTTTTTTTTAACAACGTTTTTTAATAAAACGTTGTAGATACATAAGAAAAAACGTTATCTATTTATTTGGACAATTTTTAATTAAAAAAAAACGTTATGTATATGAAAAACACGGAGGTATTTGAAATTAAAAACCCTCCCCCTGCTCCCAGCCTTCCAACAATTAAAGCAGCTTTTCCTTGATGTAAGCGAGTGAATTAGGGCTTCCTTTACTTTTCTTTCTATCTATTACTCTCTCGCGAGATCTATAGTTACAGATTGGTTCTATAAGAGGTTGGATTAGGGTTTGGATCATCAATGGAGGAGGAGAATATCAGATCTCGAGGTGTGGTGGTTCGGTTTAACGAGTAAAAGGGTTACGGATTCATAAAACCTGACGATGGCAGCGACGATCTCTTCGTTCATCATACGGAGATCAAATCTGACGATCTCTTCTTTCTGTTGATTGATAAATATTTCGTCTCTCAGTTCCTTTACTCTTTGATTCTAGGGTTTCAGCTTGTACTCGATTTACTATGGCACCAGATCCAAACAGTGCCAGCGGCAGCAGAATAACCCGAGATGAGGCATCAGTTAAGGTTACTTCCAAGGACCCTAAGAAGAAGGACGAAAAGAAGTATGAGGATCTCGTAAGTTCCTTGATTTGTTTGGTTGCATCGATGAATTTCTTCGTTTTTGCTTTGGAATTGTTAATTTGATTGAAACTTGTGGGTTTATAGTCGGAGGAGGATTTGGCGTTGAAGCAGCAATTGGAACTGTATGTGGAGAGAGGAGAGAGGAGAGTTTGCATAGAGCTTTCTGTTCTCTAGTGCTTATAATATGTAGTTAAGTTCTGCATCAGCCAATTTTCTATAGTTTCTATTATGCGTTCCCACCATTTTATGTATTTTGCCTATTGATGCATCTTCTTCTTTCTCTTGGGCAAGCAGGCTGGGAAAGGAGGAGAACTATCAGGTAAAGAGACAACAATCATCTCAGGAGCACTTGAGCTCACAGAGAAAACAACAAGGGATGCTATGACTCCTGTGTCTGAAATATTTGCTGTTGATATTATTGCCAGACTTGACAGGTATAATGAATCTTTGTTATGGGAAACCAACTCAAGTTCCCTTCGTACATATCTTATTGCCCTGGTAAGATTCATCGATTTATGTCCACAAAATAATCACTATGCTTTATTATATGTAACTATGTGGTAGGGCTCTGTTATAATCGATATTGGAGAATGGTCAGCAGAGTGCCAGTATACCATTAATAGTTAAGAAACATCATTTGACTTATTCTGGTAATTGTGGTTGACTAATTCTTGCAAATTTCCATTAATCATGTAACTAAAAAAATTAGAGACTTGACAAGTCATCTGGTATCTTAAAATGGGTTGTCCCATTCTATATAACTGAGTTTCCTCAGTTTGAATTGGTTTTTCATGGGCATTGACTGTACACTGGTAAAGATTTGAAAGGCTTCTATGGGAAGACATCTTTAATATGACGGAAAGATTAGTAGTCCCTCTAACTTGTAATATCTGAAGGTTACCTGTAAATAGTTTCACAATTATCATTGTCGTGTACTTTGCCAGTTGGTTCAGCTAAAAATCATTGATTCCTTTCTAGATGTCTGGTACAACATGCCTACTAACTATCATAACCTAGTTATATACTTATCTATTGCCTCAATTTTTTTTCTTGTATTTCAAGCATATCTAGATGCTGTCACTCAGTTGATTCTGATTACATTTTCTCTAATATTCTACATGAAAATTGCAGGTGAAAAGTTTATTGGCCATAAATCCTACGGATGAGGTACCAATAAAGATGGCATAGTTTTGCATCTTCTTCGTCAGCTTGTGAAGGATGCACTACATTTTGAAGAAATTGTGTCTGGTTCTACAACAGGTCTTATCCATGTTGATGTGAAAGTGGAGGAGTTGCAAAGAAAGGTAGTCTGAGCAAAGAAGTATTTTCATTTTTTGTATTTTCTGATAATGTTTATTGCAGTTTACATAGGCTGGAATTGTTGATGCTCAGAGTCTTGTGACAGTTGCTTCTATAATTTAGTCATGATACCACTATACTTTAGTCTTATACAGTAGTTACTCAGTACTGAGGGTATAAAATACGGAACCGTTGACTATAAAATTTTCTTGGTTGTAGATGGAGATAAGTCGATACTTGAGGCAGCATGCACGCACAATAGCTGGAAAGATGCAACTATTTATAAACTCATGAAAGCTATTGAGGTAAGTGCTTTCAAGATTTCCATGAAGATGATTTACGTCCTTCTCTAAGATAGTAGCCATTTGTATTCCACTAATTTGACTCTCTGCTGGATCCAACTTATGCTAAAGATCACATCCCCATAATTGCATCTATATCTGAGCATCAGTCAACGACATGGTCATCTTTCATGTTTGATTTCCATATCCTGTTTTTCCTTTTCCCGGCTGGTCTCTATTTTTGCTTCAAGCGACTGGCTGATGCCACAATATTTATAGTGATATATGGTCTCACAAGCATGTATTTCGCTGGTGTCATGGTTCGGTTAATTCTTGTTGCTACACCTGCTGTATGCCTTATTAGTGCTATTGCAGTCTCAGCCACCATTAAAAATTTAACTCTGCTGTTGAGGGCAAAGAGCAAGGTTGCTTATTCTGGTTCTGGTAAAGGAACAACTGGCACAAAGGCTTCTTCTAAGGTGAGATCCCAGTAGATCCCAGTATTACAGACAAAATTTCAGCCATGGATGTCTGTTCTTTGTTTGTGTTATATAATGATCTACCAGCTTTAGTGGAGCCCTTATCACGTGAGTGCTATATTTGCATGTTGTTAGCTGTCCAAAATGATTAAAAAGAGAAGGAAAAAGTAATTGGAAACATATTTTGTGGAAACATATTTTGTTAGCTGCCTTATCACGTGAGTGCTATATGTGATGACATGGTGAATTTTGAATATTTCTGTATATATTGAGTAGACATTTTGTTGCTAATTTTTAAGATAAAGATTTGGTTAAGAAAACAGGATGGCTTGCAAACATACCCGCAAAACTACTAATATTATAGCAGATGTGGTTGATTTTACACTATAATATTGAGAAATAGCCTTTGGGGAGTGCACAAATTAGGTTGATGATGATATTGGACTTCATCTGCTTCAATCTTATATGAAAATATATGCATGCACATTTGCTTGATGCTACTGTATTGATAGTTCTTCTTAGATTGGAACTGAAAAATGGTTTTGACTATTAGTATTTTTTGGAGGTGATAATATGTTACTCCTTCCTTGTTTACCCAGGTGGCTGTAGCACTTTCACATGCTGCAATCTTAGAAGAGTCAATGTTATGTATAATGTGCACATCATGGACATGCCCACGCCCTGAGATTGCGTCATCTCATTTCAGGTCTTTAACTTGATAAATCCTATTGCAACTGTCAAGAAGTTATTCATTTCCCTAAGTTTGGCATCAGATTTACCGGACTATGCCGTTGGTGATGAAAAGCGTCTTATGCAAATTATGTTAAATGTTGTTGGGAATGCTGTTAAATTCTCAAAAGAGGGCAGGATCTTAATATATGGATTTCTCTCAAAATCGGCGTCTTTAAGAAAGACTCAAGCTCCTGATTTTTTCCCTGTGCCTACTGATAATAATCACTTTTATTTGCGTGTACAGGTTTGATTCATCTTTACTTGGTTTATATTTTTTCTGCCCGTGAGTGCTTAATGCTTGATTCTTATCTTAATTATTTACTTAGGTTTTTCCTCTCGTCTAGGTAAATGATTCAGGATCTGGAATTGACCCCTAAGATATTCCCAAGCTATTCCCTTTTATTGCATTTGGTTTTAGCTTCGTTAAGGCATAAGTTTTGGGGTTTTGCCCTACAGGTGGATGCTACATTCATAGGAACAAAGTGAGTAGTAGCTATGAGGAAGTCTATGGACCATCCAACTCATCACGCACAATTTACTAATTGCAACGACCTCTACATATAAGTTGTAACATGTACTAAAGGAAGACACTAGTACAAAGTAGTAAATCGACAACACTTAAACCGTGTAAGCTATTAGGTTCAGAGTTCACAGTGTAAGCTATCCTTCTATATGGTGCTTTATATTTTCTTTGGAACTTGATATCCGTAGTGCACTTTATGGTGCTTCACTACACAGTCTCATAGACATTCTCCCCCTCCATGGATTCACTAGTTTAGTAGTTTATGCAAGTTTAATGTTGTGATGCTTAAACATGACATTGATTAAATATAGTGATTAATTAGTTACTGATTCCTTTTCATTTGCAGGCAAAAGAAGATGGGGACAAGAAAGGGCAGACAGCTTTTGTTGCACGAATGATTGGCAGACAACTTTTACTGTACGAATGATTAGACCACAGTTTTTACTTTTTCTTTCAATATTTACTGAATTTATTAGTCTTATGTTCTGACCGGATGATTTCTCTTATTTTATAAGGCACCACTGTACTGGGATCTATATGCACCGAAAGGTTTGAATTCAGCTAGAGCCTATTTTACATGTCACAATTTTGAGTATCAAGGGACTGCACCTGCTTCAGAATTAGCATCTTGTGGTCTTGATGTTAGCCAATTAAACAGGCCAGATAGGATTATGGGCAGGTTTCGTTTTACCTTTAGTTTTGCTCCTTTCTTTTGTTTATAGCAAGGTTTCACATAATTGGTTTCTATAATATGCATAGGTTATGAACAGTGAAGGAAAGTGATTGAGAGAGCATTTGTTTGTTAGTCTACATTTTTAAACAAGTGGTTCTTATGGAAAATAAATTATGAATAGGGATGTATTATTGGGTTGTATTTTGAATTGTTGGTAATATAGGTGAACCACATTATTTTTTTTCTTTTTTTTTATCTACAACATTTAAAAAACGTTGTATGATATACTAAACAACAACATTTTTATTCAAAAAACGTTGTGAAGTCATACCTACTACAACATTTTTAAGCATCTGTTAATTTTTGAAAAACAAATCTACAACGTTTTTTTCCTAAAAAACGTTGTGTATTGTGCTTAACTACAACGTTTTTAAAACGTTGTGTAAAGGTATCAAATAGATGACACCCTTAACCACGACGTTTTCCTGATTGAAACCATAACGTTTTTTCCGCGTTGTCTATTTACTGTTTTCTGGTAGTGTAAGGCCCAAGGATAATTTAATGCAAGCCCAATGTTAGGCCCAAAGTTAATTAAACATAGGCCTGAACCAAGAACCAAACTCGTGGATCAAACCGATGGTTCATCAGGAGAAAAATACCCATGCGGCAACCCATGTGGGCCCCCATGGTGAGTCATGGATAGCCACTTGGTGGCCAAGCAAAGGTGGCTTTGTTAGCAAGTTAGGAATACTAAGGAGGTGGGTGGCCTTTTGGCCATTGTGCCCTCACTTTGCAAAGCTTATAAATTGAGAGCTATGTTGGTCATTTGTTTTTTGTTCAAAATCACCAACATCTTAGAGCAATAATATTGAGAGAGAAGTGAGAGTTATTTCAACTAATCAAGGAAGAAGAATCAACTTAGAACATCAAAGGTAATGAAATGTTAACCTTTAATTTTCGTCTCTTCATTTATAGTTTTGATAGAGAAGTGGATATTGGTGGAGCATGTGTCATAAGGAGTAACACAGATGGCTATTAGTGGACTTAAACATTAATAATCATCTACAAGTGGAATCATAATCATAGAAATATGAACTAATAAACACATGAAAATTTATCATATGTTGTTGATGGACAAGTTTAAAACCATCATTTGTAGGCTTAGATCATATATGTTCGTGTAGTATAATGGATGTATGAATAATGGAATGAATCCATTTTGAACATAGTAAAAATCTTAAGTAACGAAGTTATGACAAAATTTACAAGATTAGACGATAATCTTCGAAATCGTGAAATTCTCAGAATGAAAGTCAAAAGTCGACGTTTAACTTAGAAACCTTAGTTTTTGATGGCATATCGTAGAACTTTGCATTTGAGAGTTGTGGACTCAAGAATGGTTGAATTCCGACTTAAAACGAAAAAACTAGCTATGAATGTGCCTGAACGTTTAATGAATGTGTAATAAGAAATTTAAATAGTGAATTTAATGTTAACGGATTCAGAAACGTAAGTTGTCCTAATGAATTCATAGTATACAATATATGTGAGATAATGATTTTTGAACGAGCCAATTTTGACTTATAATGATTAAGTTACGAGCCCGGACAGGATTGGAATTGAAAAACTTAAAAAAAATTCAAAGGCTCAGGGCCGACACCGCAGCGCCACCCAAGCCTATGAACATGGCGCTATAGCGCAATGCCTGGATTCCAGACACTGATGAGTCACGCTCGCACTGTAGCGCGACATATAAGAAGGAAACTAGTGCCGCAGCGCCAGTACTAGGCCATAGGCAGAGAAGAATTAAATTGAATATAAAGAAAAAGAAGTTGATTGAAGGTGAATTATGACCTTAATTAAACTTAAAGTAACATCATAAAGGATGATTAAAACCTTATGATTAACAATTAAAAGTTAATGAAAGGTTACGAAAATGTAAACACGAAGTAAGTTTAGTAATACGAAAATTGTACGCACGTTGAATGAATTGTTGAGTTTACTTAAAATGTAATTACTTAAGCATTGAATGAATAAGATTACTTATAACAATAACATATTATAAAGCCGTAAAAAATGTAAACTAACCTAATGAATGTTAGTTAAGTAAATGGATAATTAAGACCGAGAAGAAGGAAAAGATAAGTTAATGTTAATACTTGATGTATGTTTATGACCTAATGTGGTATACTATGTAATTATGTGATGTAGAATCTATAAAGACTCAAAAGAGAAGTGAATTAACAGTAGAAGACGCTAAAGGAAAGTGTTCTAAACCCTTGTCTATGTTCATTTTTGACAAGCTTTATGATTCATGTATCTTACGCATGAATTGATGTACAAAGAAGTCAAAGCCAATTCCTTCGGCTAGACTTAAAGTATTTGGTGGATTTCATTACCATTTATAAAACTATTATTGATGTTGTTATCTTATGCCAACTGTTTGGTATGGATTCAAAGAAAGACTAAGTATAACTAAATAAATGTTTTGTCGTCAATCGACAGGCACGTGAGGTTGCTAAAAACTTAAACGTAGATACGTTTAATGAAGTAGTTTTGTATAACATAGAGTACTATAGGCTGATCACCTAGACGTGCTCGTAAGAAATGTCAAACTTACGGACTTGGTGCTGGGTTGTCCTTTTTAAAGAAAGAATGAAATGCTCAAGGTCTTGGACCAAAATCAAGGTTTAACAGATGTTGTTCATTGTTAAATATTTTTAAAGAAAAGAGAAGTGCTATTTTGAATTATCTATAGTACTTCATAACTATTGATTCAGTTATAAAAGATATATATTCATATGATTCAAACATATTACTCAAATGAAATTGATATACTTGCTGAGCTAGTTATGCTCACCCTTACTTGAACCATATGAATGCAACTAAGAATGAATGGACCGAAGGATCCAGTAAGGATAAAGGGAAGGCTAAGGCGGACAATTAGTTGTCTTTGTAATAGCATAGTAAGAATTTTGTATTTATTTGATACTATGACGAAGAACATATGTAATGGTTACAAAGAACCTAGGAAGGGAAATATTATTTTGTAATATATAGAAGATATATTCACTCTTTTGAGGTATTTCAATTGAATGTATGTGTGATTAGTAGCACCGTGTAGCATCATCTGTCGGATTGGAAGATACCCGAATTTGGGGGCGTTACATTTGCAGACATTTAATTCTCTACTTTTCTTCTACTCTTGTCTTTTAATGTTGATTCAATTGTGGATTCTAGACTTTAATGCAATAACAATGGACTAAATTCTTGTTTAAGATTACAACGGATCTTATTGCCTAACTTATTTTAATATGCTTCTTTGTTAAATATTGTGATCTATTCTATGGATTGTCTATTATGATTGCATATAATTGTTTAATTGTCTAGCTAACAATTACCAAGATAATTTGTATGAATTCGGGAGATGAAATATAGATTTAGATCTGATCATAATAGCATGTGATTGTATTTTCTATATGGTGTTAGAATTCATGATTTGTGTTTAGGATAGGGATATGCCTTTACGCCGCATGTAATCTGATAGGGAACATGTGCTTTAAAACCTTTTTAATTATAATTCACATAGGAATATAGTGAATTAGTTAATTAGGGTGTTTGATTCAATTATATCAACTCTGGATTTGGATTAATATATTTGTAATGCATCAGAAGGTGATTATAAATACTAATAAGTTCCTGATTAACAATCCAGAATAGTGAACATAATTAACAAGAAGTTTTTTTAATATAAGTGAAGTTCTGATCTTAAATCTCCATAACCTGATTTTCAACTAGTGGTAGTTGTAGTAGTTTAATTATATATTTTAATTCACAATATTAAATTGATTGTTTAAATAAAATTAGTTTAGTTAAGAACTAGTACTTGGTAATTTTTATTAAATAATTCTTCGTGGGAACGATACTCTACTTTCACTTTATTACTTGTTGACCGTGTATACTTGAATACATTTATTGATTATGAAATTGATTAACAAAAATCCAAACCTTTAGAGTCAACCCCAGCATAAGCATCAGCAACACCGATGAAAATCAAAACCGTTAGAGACAACCCCAACGTTGGCATGATAAGTGGATTTTATTTCCACGAAACGATATCTATTTCAAGCTTAATTTGTTGTTCCTTTCTTGTTTTCGTGTTCGTTTTAACTCGTTTGGTGTTCTTTTACGTGTAGGGTGGTTGTTGTGGCAAGTCGTGGAGAAAGGAGATCGTTTGGAAACAAACATGAAATAAGCAAAACTGGTTAACAGTGGCCATGCTCGCAGGGGCGGGCCTATTATGCCTATACACCCCCGCCAGGGCTGGGGGTCGCGAATTCTTGGCAGTTATGGTTGGTTTTGAATACTGCTTGAACACAGATTAGAGACTTGGCATGGCACTTGGACTCTATATAGCATGGGATGTTGACCAGACGTGAGGGGGAGAGATATTCATAAAAAAAAACAACGAATTAGGCATCACGCACAAGGCAAATTACAGAGATTAATTTTAGTTTTTCATAGCAAGCTTTGGGGGAGTATTTTGAAGAGATTTTCGTGACGATTGTAGAGTAAGGCTACATGAAGGGTGTCTTGCATTATTCTTCATCTTAGTTCTATATTTGTAATTGAAAGGATGTTTCCTTTAAATTATTCAGTTTTTATTTCATTCATTATGAACTAATTCACTTTTTAGGCTTCTGGTGGATCCTTAAGTGAAACGATGATTTTATAACTTTGATTTCCAATTCAATAAGTTATTCTCCAGTTTATCTATATTAATTTGAGCTTGAAGTTATGAATTGTCTAATCAACAATTCTTTGTGGATTTGTATGGAATCAAGAGAGGATATTCGAATCTAGACTTAGTTAATATAGCGTGTGTTCATGAATTTAATGCATAGCAGATTCTTGATGAATGTTAAGGTAGAGATAAGCTTGACATCGCATGTAATCGGAAAGAGAACTTAATCTTAAACCTTCTTTAATTATAATTTACATAGAGATATAGTGAGTTAGTTGATTAAGGTGTTTAACTTGTTTCTATCTAATTTTTGGATTTAAGTTAATGCGGTATTAGTGCATCGAGAGGTGGCTAGTACTACATTCGTGTTCTTGATTAATGAACTGGGATAGTGATTTGAATTGGAATAAAGGTGTAGAAATTAGAGTGAAGCTTAGGGTGAAATCGTAAGTCTAATTCTCTATTAATTGTTTGAAATTCCAAATTTTGATATTTGTGATTGTTTTGTGGTAGTTTATTTGTTTCTTAATTTAGTTTCTATAATTTTAATCATTGAATTGGATAGTTTAATAAAATTAGGATTAATAGGAAATTGGTAATTCTAAGGTTAAGTTTCTTACTAATTTTTCTCTGTGGGAACGATACTCTACTCATTACTATATTACTTGTTGACCATGTATACTTGCGTGTTGTGCGTATGTAGATTTTACACAACAAGTTTTTGGCGCCGTTGTCGGGGACATTAGTATAGATTTTATTATTTTACAATATCAGTTTAATTAGTCCAGTTTTACTTAAACACTTTTTGTTTTTGTTTTGTTCTTCTTATTTCAGGTGTTTAAAGTTGGTTTATGCAAACTCGATCCAAAAATCCAGACTTGCTTCCTTTTGAGGACGACATTGAGAGAAGGTTTCAGAGGTTAAGAAAATGGATCAAGGAAACCAGGGATGACTTCGAAAACTCTGATAAAGAAGAAGCAATGGTTGCCAAAGACCAGAAAGCGTTGAAGGATTTCGCTACACCCAAGGTGACTGAACTACAGTCAAGTATAACCAGGCCTGTGATATTTGCAAGAACATTCGAAATCAAGCTTGGGACGATTCAGATGATACAGAATCTAGTTCAGTTTGGGGGATTGGCAAATGATGATCTGAACGAACATCTAGTCAGCTTTTTGGAAATTTGTGACACCTTCAGGTATAATGGGGTGTCGGATGATGCGGTGAGACTTTGCTTGTTTCCATTTACCTTACGGGACAAGGCAAAGAGTTGGTTACACTCGCTACCACCGGGATCGATCACTACTTGGGAAGACCTTGCTCAGAAGTTTCTCGTAAAAATTTTCCCACCAGTGAAAACTGCAAAAATGAGGAATGAGATAACGATGTTTGAGTAGCAACACGGGGAGTCACTGTATGAGGCATGGGAGAGATACAAGGAATTGCTCAGAAAGTGCCCGCATCATGGATTGCCTAAGTGGTTGCAAATGAATACTTTTTATAGCGGACTACATGGGAATCTCAGGACCAGTATTGATGCAGCGTCGGGTGGAACGTTCATGGCTAAGAGTTATGAGGAGGCCTATAATTTGATTGAGACAATGGCAGCTAACAACTACCAGTGGTCCACGACAAGAATGACACAGGCAAAGGATGAAACCATCATTGGAGGAGAAAGCCACAGCAAGGATGAAACCATTGCATATGGAGGAGAAAGCCACAGCAAGGATGAAACCATCATTGGAGGAGCCACCAACTCTGGAACTTAAGCCACTCCCTAAAAACCTCAGGTATGCGTATTTGGGCAATTCAAATTCTTTACCTGTGATTATTTCTGCTGCACTTAACGATTTGCAGGAAGAAAAGTTGCTGAGGGTGCTTAGGGAACATAAATCAGCGATAGGATGGATGATAGCTGATATCAAGGGAATCAGCCCTTCATTTTACATGCACAAGATTCTAATGGAAGACGATGCAAAAGCGACGGTGGAGCAACAACGACGACTTAACCCCATTATGAAGGAAGTTGTAAAGAAGGAAATTCTTAAATTGTTGGATGCCGGTATCATCTACCCGATTTCCGACAGTAAGTGGGTTAGTCTGGTTCAATGTGTGCCGAAAAAGAGAGGAATGACTGTGGTACAAAATGAGGATAACGAGTTAATACCTACAAGAACAGTGATAGGTTGGAGGGTTTGCATGGATTATAGAAAGTTGAATAAGGCAACTCGAAAAGATCATTTTTTGCTACCATTTATAGATCAAATGTTGGACAGATTAGCGGGACATGAGTACTACAGTTTATTGGATGGATACTCGGGCTATAACTAGATCGTCATCGCTCCTGAGGATCAAGAGAAGACTACATTTACGTGTCCTTACGGCACATTCGAGTTCAGGAGAATGTCATTCGGGTTATGTAATGCACCTGCTACATTTCAACGATGTATGATGGCCATCTTCTCAGATATGGTGGAGAAAAACGTGGAGGTCTTCATGGACGACTTTTCTGTCTATGGGGACAATTTTGATACTTGCCTAGGGAATTTGGTAATGGTGTTACAGTGATGCAAGGATACGAACCTTGTACTTAACTGGAAAAAATGCCACTTCATGGTTGAAGATGGCATAATTTTGGGCCACAAGGTATAGGCTTAAGGACTAGAGGTTGACAAAGCTAAGCTGGAAACAATTGAGAAACTGCCTCCACCAAGCTCAGTAAAGGGAATTAGAAGTTTTTTGGGACATGATGGGTTCTATAGAAGATTTATGAAGGACTTCTTTAAAATTGCAAAACCTTTGTGCAGTCTTTTAGAGAAGGACTCTGTTTTTAATTTTGATGAGGAATGTAAGTTGGCTTTCGAGTTGTTGAAGAAGAAGTTAACTACAGCCCCTGTGATCGTCACACCGGATTGGAATATACCTTTCGAGCTAATGTGTGATGCAAGTGACCATGCAATTGGGGCTGTTTTGGGTCAACGCTGAGAGAAGGTGTTTCACGCCATATATTATGAAAGCAAAACACTCACGGAGACACAAATAAATTATACAACTACGGAAATGGAATTTCTTACAATGGTGTATGCGTTTGACAAATTTCGGGCATACTTGATCGAAACTAAGGTGATAGTCTACACGGATCTTTCGGCGATTTGGTACCTAATTGCGAAAAAAGATGCTAAGCCACGCCTTATCCAATGGATTCTTCTTCTTCAATAGTTTGATCTAGAAATAAAGGATAGAAAGGGGACGGAGAATCAAGTCGCTCATCACTTGTCTAGGCTGGAAAATCAAGGAAAATTGAAAGAGGACAAGTGTGAAATCAGCGACTCATTCCCGGATGAGCAATTATTTGGGATAAATGCAGAATTCCCTTGGTACGCGGATTATGCAAATTATCTAGTGAGCAACGTTCTTCCACTTGATCTTACAAGACAACAGAAAAAGAAGTTTCTTCATAATGTAAAATGGTACATGTGGGACGAACCTTATTTATTCAAGTAGTGCATCGACAAAATGATTAGAAGGTGCGTGTCCTACAGTGAAGTGAAGAACATACTGCATGAGTGTCACTCATCTGCATATGGCGGTCATTATGGTAGTGAGAGGACAGCAGCAAAGGTGCTACAATCTGGGTTTTATTGGCCTACACTATTCAAGGACGCCCACCAGTTTGTCAAAACATATGATAGATGTCAAAGGGTGGGCACCATTTCGAAAAGGAATGAAATGCCTCTACAAACAATTCTGAAAGTTAAAATTTTTGATGTATGGGGCATCGATTTCATGGGGTCATTCCCTTCGTCACTTAACAATCAGTACATTCTACTCACAGTGGATTACATATCAAAGTGGGTTGAAGCAGCATCACTCCCATCTAATGATGCCAATGTGGTTCTTAAATTCCTACAGAAGACCATTTTCACGAGGTTTGGCATGCCAAGAGCAATTATAAGTGACGAAGTTTGTCACTTTTGAAACAAATCATTTACACTTCTATTGGCAAGGTATGGGGTCAACCACAAGGTAGCTACGACTTATCATCCCCAAACCAGTGGGCAGGCTGAGGTGTCGAACAGGGAAGTCAAGATAATCTTGGAAAAAGTGGTGAACCCAAATCGTAAGGATTGGTCGCTCTGGTTGGATGATGCATTATGGGCATATTGGGCTGCGTATAAGACATCGATCGGGATGTCACCATATCAACTACTGTACAGAAATGCTTGTCACCTACCAGTCGAGTTACAGCATAAGGCTTATTGGGCGATTCAGAAACTTAATTTCGATCAAGAAGCTGTAGGGGAAAAGTGATTACTGCAAATAAACGAACTTGACGAATTTCGCCTTCACGCCTACGAGAACTCCAAGTTATACAAGGAAAAGGTCAAGAGATGGCACGACCAGAAAATTATGCATAAAACATTCGAGCCAGGGCAATCAGTCCTTTTGTTCAACTCACGACTGGGATTGTTCCCAAGAAAGCTTAAGTCGAGATGGTCGGGACCATTCACTATAAAACAGGTGCTCTCTCATGGCGCCGTTGAACTGTACAGTCAGAATCCTTTAGAAACTTTCAAAGTCAACGGTCAACGATTAAAGCACTATTGGGGTGGCGAGTCTAACACTGACGTCATCGCAATCACTCTGACCGACGCACCATAAACAGGGAGTATTCAGGCTAAACTACTTAAAATCAAGTGCTAATTTGGAGGCAACCCAATCGTTTACTTTTTATTGATTTTCATACTATTTATACTATAGCTTAGAATAATAGTTAGGAATTACTAATTTCATTAGGTCGTTATTTCTATGATTCTTGAAAATCCCCTAAACTTGATCAACATTATACTCACGTTTGTGTTTTATGGTTTGCAGGATGGGTACATAGTGAGTCATAGCAGAAATATGCAAGAAAAGAAGAGGACAGAGCCCATTTTGCAGTCACAAAGTCGAAGTCAAAAATTCGAAGCCAGGGACTAACCCGCCAAGGCGGGCTGTATTGGCCTTGAACCCTCCGCCGGGGCGGGGATCCTTAAACCTGGGCAGTAACTTTAGGCAGTTACATAACACGATTCCCACTACTCTCCTTCTCCTACACTACAACTCCAACATCCTTACATTACCACTTCTTAACCCATGATTCCCTCTATTCTATTACTTCCATTACTCCAACCCACTACCACATAACTCCCCACCACAATCTCTATATATTCATACTCTCTCAACCCAATTTTCTCACAACCTTTCAACTACATATCGCAAAGCCATGAATTAAGGTTCCTATTGGGAGAAGTAACCGTGCACCTGCGAGTAAGTACCACTATTACAAATTCTTCATCTTCTCCGCCCATATTTACCACAATAATAGACAAGTTTGAGGGAAGGAACTTCTGTACACGCCATGTGTTTGAGAATTTGTGTGAACCAAGTGTGAGGGGAAGGTAGTGCGTTGACAATGAGTTCAGACATTTGAATTCGATGGCGTCTCAACCAACATCCAAACGGTAACGGGGAGAAAGTTCAAGGCCAACTCCACCATCACGAAAATTCGACCGCCGCAAGTTCAAAAGTGCTGCCGTCGCCGACCGGTATGACTACATGGTCACAAAGGCTTTTACGCCGGAGCGGGATTGGCACCGAATGCTCACGACGGGGAAATGATGCAACAGATTTATCAAAAAGGGTGGATCAAGTTCAATGAGGAGCCCGAGGCCGCCGCTGTCAACGTGGTCAAAGAGTTCTATGCTAACACCGAGGACAAGGCACCTTTCAATGCATTTGTACAGGGTCGATTGGTCCCGTTTAGTGTCGATACCATCAACACGTATTATCAGTTGCGGGTGCCTCGACAGTGACAATATGCCCACTTGAGGGATTTCGATCCTGACTTTGAGGAGGTTATTAAAGAAATGACTATGCTGGGAACAACGTGGATAAAGGGTCGGAAAGGAGGCACGATGTTTCATAGCAAAGATCTCAGTCGGTATGGGAAAATTTGGTATGTCTTCTTATATGAGAAACTGCTTCCATCCACGCACACCTCAGACGTAACCAAAGAGAAAGCACTACTCCTATATGCTATTATGTAAGACTTCATCACCGACGTCGAGGCCATAATTAATTTTTCCATTCGCCGGTGCTTACGAGAGAATTTTTTGGGCGGCTTGCCACACCCATCCCTCATTTATGGGTTGTGTTGCCAAGCACGAGTTCGATGGTCTGATGATGAACCTACCTTAATGCCGTTGTAGCTGCTTGACTCGAGAATGATAGCACAATATTCGGTGTGGGCCAGAGGAGAATCACATCCTCGAGGGTTAGGTTTTATATTTCCATCAACTTCGAAAGACGAAGCTACCGTTGAAGATACCTCGCATGATGAGGACGAGACTATGGGAGAGCACTGAGGCAACACCATCTTCCGATGCCATATCTAGCCCTCAATTTCTTGAATTTCAATGACAAATGGAGGAGAACAACAAAGTATCAAGAAGGGAAATGAGGCGGGTAGCAGCGAGACAAGACCATATGTTTAATGCAATGAACATGTCATTCGCATCCCTGAACATGACACTCCAGAGCTTTAATCCAGCTGCACAATTTCCGTATCAACAGCCGGCCCCAATGCCACGATTTCCACCAAGTGACTCCAATGAAGAAGAACACCACACACCACCACCCCAGGCTTGAAGAGAATAAAGGGAAGTCCTCATGTTTTTATCGCTATATCATTACAATGAGGGCATTGTAACTGTAAAGTTTGGGGGATTTACATTCATGTTTGCATTTCACGTTTGCATATTCATTAAGATAGCCTTGCATAGTAGTTTGTTATTATATCTAGGTTGATCAATTGTTGTATATTTATGTATTCATGCATTCGCATAGTAGTTTAGTTGCATATTTAGTTTTTATTTATGTACGTTTGCATTCATGTTATGTTTACCATCAATATAATATATATATATATATATATATATATATATATATATATATATATATATATATATATATATTATGTTTGTATATGTCTAGCGGTGTTGTGGTTCATTTTATTATGGCCAATGATGAAAATGAGATTAAGTAGACAAATACAGCACTGAGTTTTAGAACTCTGATGAAGTTTTAAATCATGACTCAGATCTTGTGCTTGTTTGAAACTGGTATAAAAAGGATAGCACGTAATAACTTTTGTGTTGACTGATGAGTTTAAATTAATACATAAACAGTTTCTAAAGGATATTGCTAGTGTAAATGAGAGAATGACGATAATAACCAGTGAAAACAATAAATTAGGAAAGAACCTAAGTTTGGGGGAAAGAGTAGAGTATATAATCTTCAGGAAAAAAAAACAATATAGATCGTGACTAGTCTTGTTTCAGGGCCTTTGTTACTTGAGCAAGTACGCCCGTAGGGGTGTCTTAACACCTAGCGCCCTAAGGTCTTTTATGGTCTGGGAGTCGTTGGTTGAAAGCTCGCTAAGGGGTAGCACTGTTAGCCTAATGGAATGAGGCATTGCACAATCATCTAAAAAAAAGAGAAAAATAAAAATAAAGAGAAGACGGGAAATAAAGGCAAAGAGCCCCCGTAATTGGAAAAAGAAAGCATGAATACCCTATTCGGATCCCTACTCTTGGTAATTGTTTGATTTGAGTTCGAACTTGTTTGTTTTTGAATTTTTGAGTTTATTCTGTATGAATCCTAATAAGAGATTGGTTATGTGTGGAATTTGAATTTAAATCAGTTGGCATGGATGTTGATCACACACACACGATATTAATGATGATACGTATAAGATTCGAGGAATTGATGAGAAATTATTGATGGTTTTTATTATGAAGTATTGTAGTGTGTGCTTAATTGTTCTGAGGCCGAAGGAATAAGTTTGATTCTGCGATACTGTTGGATTCGTAATCATTTAGTTAGTTACATTACATATCATTGCATTGCATAACATGTAGTTATTTTGTGCTCGAGGACTAGCACGGTTTAAGTTTGGGGGATTTTGATAAGTGGATTTTATATCCACGAAACGATGTCCATTTCAAGCTTAATCCGTTGTTACTTTCTTGTTTTCGTGCTCGTTTTTACTCGTTTGGTGTTCTTTTATGTGTAGGGTGGTTGTTGTGGCAAGTCGTGAAGAAAGGAGGTCGTTTGGAGCAATTTTGGAAACAAACATGAAATAACCAAAACTGGTTAACAGTGGCCATGCCCGCCAGGGCAGCCCTATTATGCCTATACACCCCCGTCGGGGCGGGGGGTCGCGAATTTTGGGCAGTTCTGGTTGGTTTTGAATACTCCTGGAACACGGATTAGAGACTTGGCATGGCACTTAAACTCTATATAGAATGGGATGTTGACCAGACGTGAGGGGGAGAGCTATTCATCAAAAAATAACAACGAATTAGGCATCATGCACAAGGCAAATTACAGAGATTAATTTTAGTTTTCATAGCAAGCTTTGGAGGAGTATTTTGAAGAGATTTTCGTGACGATTGCAGATTAAGGCTACGTGAAGGGTGTCTTGCATTATTCTTCATCTTAGTTCTATATTTGTAATTGAAAGGATGTTTCCTTTAAATTATTCAGTTTTTATTTCATTCATTATGAACTAATTAACTTTTTAGGCTTATGGTAGATCCTTAAGTGAAACGATGATTTTATAACTTTGATTTCCAATTCAATAAGTTATTCCCCAGTTTAACTATATTAATTTGAGCTTGAATTTATGAATTGCCTGATCAACAATTCTTTGTGGATTTGTATGGAATCGAGAGAGGATATTCGAATCTAGACTTAGTTAATATAGCGTGTGTTCATGAATTTTGTGTATAGCATATTCTTGATGAATGTTAAGGTAGAGATATGCTTGACATCGCATGTAATCGGATAGAGAACTTAATCTTAAACCTTCTTTAATTATAATTCACATAGAGATATAGTGAGTTAGTTGATTAAGGTGTTTAACTTGTTTCTATCTAATTGTAGATTTAAGTTAATACGGTATTAGTGCATCGAGAGGTGGCCAGTACTACATTCGTGTTCTTGATTAATGAACTGGGATAGTGATTTGAATTGGAATAAAGGTGTAGAAATCAGAGTGAAGCTTAGGGTGAAATCATATGTCTAATTCTCCATTAATTGTTTGAAATTCCAGATTTTGATATTTGTGATTGTTTTGTGGTAGTTTATTTGTTTCTTAATTTAGTTTCTATAATTTTAATCATTGAATTGGATAGTTTAATAAAATTAAGATTAATAGGAAATTGGTAATTGTAAGGTTAAGTTTCTTATTAATTTGTCTCTGTGGGAACGTGTGACGCCCCCAAAATAGGTATACATCACTGATTCTGATTCGCTAAATACATGGTACAAAATTAAAATACAACTTAATTATACAACAGTCGTGTAAAATACGACTAAACATATGCTGTGAGTTTTAATACAAATATTACTAGATAGACAATATACAAACTCAATGGGGTCCTCATTACATTTATTAACACACTATTTAACAGAATAGTGAGGACTACTAATACTATCATCTGGTCCATCACTCCGTTCCCCGACTCGTCCCATCTATATTCTTATTTCCTGAAGAGAACAATGAAAGAAAGGGTGAGCTTAACTAGCCCAGTAAGAAATATTATGACTAAGATAATGCAGAATAAATTATCATTAGCCTTAAACAGTGTTAAATTGATACAATATAACAAACATCAAGTTTAATTGCAGCGGAACAAGCAACTCATTAGAAGAGTCAAGTAGAGAATAAAATCTACTATCTTCTATGATTTAAAAGGTTTTTCATGACTTTTATCGCTGAAACTCAGCTTAAAAAATAATCCACATCATCGAATCACCCCTGCACTACGGCCAAGTATATTCTTTAGTATCACGACCACAATTATCCATGCACTACGGGCCAAGAATATTTGTGTATTCAATAATGGTCATGATCATGCCAACCACTGTCCATCAATGCACTACGGGCCAATGAGGACTTTTACCACATCATTTGTAATATTACGGTTATGATTATACCGAATAATCCCTGGTCATAATCATACCAAGTCCATCTATGCACTACAAGCCACAGATGACTTTCAACAGAATATAAACATGAGGATGATGACAATGATATAAGAATTCAATAAAACAAGTTCAAGAATTAATTTATCCAGAAACCAATAACGTCCAAATTGTCAACATGATACTGCTTTGTGGAGTAAAATTCAAGAATACTCGGAAGAATATTTTCATTAAAAGATATTTGATGAAGCGCAGATATCAAGGATATTCCACTAATTTCATGGAGTATAAAAGTCAAAACTTTAACCAACTGAATATAATAAAGAATGGAATAACAAAAGAAATCACCATGCATGCGATAGACAACACAGACAGGTTATTCCAACAGAAAAATAAATAATGGAACCAGGTCATGCGTAAACGCACCGACGGGATATTCCGACAGAATAATAAATAATGGAACCAGGTACGGCGTAAACGTATAGACATGATATTCCAACAGAATAATAAATAATAGAACCAGGTCTGGCGTAAAGCACAGACAGGATATTTCGACAGAATAATAAATAATGTAATAACAGAAGAATTTTACCAAGTATAGGGTAGCCCGCTTATACAGGTTATTCCAACAGAATAATAAAGAATGGAATAACAGAAGTTCTCTTCATGAATAAGAAAGAAAGAATACCCTTTACGAGTACAACAAATAATACCTCTTATCGTAAAAGAAACTTGATATCGGAGTAGTGAAGTAGCAGAATACTTTTCTTCTTTCTCTCAATAGTTTCTCTCTCTAGAGTTTCAGTGAATTCGTAAGAAAATAATGAAGGAATGGGCTTCTATTTATAGAAAAATGGACTGCAGAGTAACTAACTCATGAACCGTCTAGATTGATTTAATTTAATATGACAGTCCATATTTAAAGCAAAATCTTTTAAATAAAATATAATATATTCTATTTATAATCTAATAAAATGAATAATTTTGTAAAAGATTTTACTATGCAAATACTATGCAGGCACTATGCAAACACTATACATAATAAAATATAATATATTCTAATTATTGTCTAATAAAACAGATAACTTTATAAAAGTATTCTATTTTATATTAAAAGATTTTACTATTAGCCTAATAAAACGAATAACTTTATAAAAGTATTCTGTTTTATAAAAAAACTTTTCTATTTTATTACATTAATAATACCAATAAAATAAAACTGAGTGACTTATCACGTAAGCATCAATAATCAATACCGTGTGCTACTATGTAACCATGCGTATTACTGTACTTTTACTACCGAGTAGTTCAACAGTATTAATGGTAAAACTTCCGCCGTTATTTTCATAAAGTATTTTTGTCGTTTTCTCAATTCGACAATAATTCTGTTGTAGGGTCGACCAATGATTGTGTCGTCGTACGAATATTCCCTGTTAAAACGAATATTCCCCGACCAATCTAATATTATATAGCAACTTGAGTACTTTGCAAAATTTATAAATATTACCCACAACTATAATATTTTATCAATTTCACTCCATAATATTCAAAATTGATATTTATGGAAAATTCATCTTTACTTATAAAAGTTGGGGTCTTACAACCTCCCCTTCTTATGAAATTTCGCCCTCGAAATTAGGATACGTACCTGGTATATCGAAGAGGTAAGGATACCTTGACTTTATTTCAGATTCTAACTCCCAGGTCATTTCTTCAACATCGTGATTTCTCCACAAAACTTTGACTTGAGGTATACCCTTGGAGCGTAGAATATGTTCCTTTTTATCCAAGATTTGAACAGGAACCTCTTCATACGTTAAATCTTCCGCTATTTCATCCGGTTCTAACTCAATAATGTAGTTCAGGTCTTCTACATACTTACGTATTGTGGATATGTGAAAAACATTATGAACATGAGACATACTTGGCGGTAAATCGAGTCTATAGGCCACAGTTCCTACTCGATCGAGAATTAAAATGGGCCAATGCATCGAGGATTGAGCTTTTCTCTCTTTCCAAATCTCGTAACTCCTTTCCGCGAAGCAACTCGTAACAACACATGATCTCCTATATCAAATTCTACGTCCTTTCGATGAAGATCAACATAACTCTTTAGTCGATCTTGTGAGGTTTTTATACGTTGCCGGATCGTTTGAATCTTTTCCATAGTCATACGTACTAACTCCTGTCCCAACAACATTGCTTCAACCACCTCATCCCAGCATACTGGAGAACGACACTTTCTTCCATTCAACGCCTCGAATGGAGCCATGCCAATACTTGCTTGATAACTGTTGTTGTAGGAAAACTCCACCAATGGTAAGAACTTATCCCAACTTCCCTTGAAGTCAAGAACACAGAGTCTTAATAAATCTTCAAGAGTTTGAATAGTCCTCTCTGATTATCCGTCCGTCTGGGGATGATATGCCGAACTAAATCGTAAATTCGTGCCCATAGCTTTTTGCAAACTAACCCAAAATCGTGAAGTGAATCTTGTGTCTCGATCATAAACTATAGATACTGGCATACCATACAGTCTTACAATCTCATTTATGTACATACGAGTAAGACGTTCAAGTGTATAAGTTTCTCGTATTGGTAAGAAATGAGCAGACTTGGTCAATCTATCAATAATGACCCAAATTGCATCAATGCCTTGAGAAACCTTGGGAAGACCAGTAACGAAATCCATGGTAATGTGCTCCCACTTCCATTCTGGAATTTCAAGTGGTTGCAATGGACCTTTTGGTACTTGATGCTCCCCTTTGACTCGTTGACAAGTTAGACACCTTGAGATAAACAGCGCTATCTCTTTCTTCATATTGCTCCACCAAAATGTATGACGAAGATCACGATACATTTTAGTACTCCCAGGATGGATTGCAAAGGGTGTGTTGTGCGCCTGCATCATGATTTTAAACTTTAAATCAGGGTCGTTAGGAACATAAAGTCTGGAGTTGACTCGAAGTATTCCTTCTTCATCGATTATTGCTTCCGGCATAGCACCTTCTTGCACTTTCTTCCTCATACGCATCAGCTCCAGGTCTGTAGCTTGAGCAGCTTTAACTTTATCAATTAAAGTCAGTTCTACTCGTATATTTGCCATCATCACATGGGTCCTTGGAGTCTTTAACTCTATCTCTATCCTTTGCAAGTTACACAAAATGGGCCTTTGCATTGATAATATCGCACTCGTACTTGCATATGATCTTCTACTCAATGCATCAGCTACCACGTTCGTATTTCCAAGATGGTATTGGATGGTATGATCATAATCTTTCAACAGTTTCAGCTAACGTCGTTGTCGCATGTTGAGTTCCTTTTGAGTGAAGAAATATTTTAGGGTTTTATGATCCGTAAAGATCTCCACTTTCTCCCCATACAAGTAATGCCTCCAAATTTTAAGTGCGAAGACAACAGCTGCCAACTCTAGATCATGAGTAGGATAATTCCTCTCATATTCTTTGAGTTGTCTTGAGGCATTGGCTATGACTTTCCCATGTTGTATGAGAACATATCCCAACCTTTTGCCTGAAGCATCATTGTAGATGACAAATCCCTCTGAGCCAGATGGTATTATCAGATCAGGTGCTGAAATGAGTCTCCTCTTGAGTTCTTGAAAACTCTTCTCATATTTTCGCTCCAACCGAACTTTGTATCTTTTCGAGTCATCTGAGTTAATGGAGTAGCGATTCGAGAAAATCCTTCCACAAATCTCCGATAATAACCAGCTAAACCGAGAAAGCTACGCACTTCAGTCACTGATTTAGGTTGCTCCCAGCTTTGAATTGCTTCAATCTTTGTCGGATCAACAGATATTCCATGACTTGATACTACGTGCCCAAGGAATGCTACTTCCTCAAGCCAGAACTCGCATTTCTTCAACTTGGCATAAAGCTTGTATTCACGAAGCTTTTGGAGTGTCAGCCTCAAGTGTTGCTCATGATCTTCACGGCTTTTGGAATAAATAAGGATGTCATCAATAAAGACGACCACAAAGTGATCCAAATATTCCTTGAATACTCAATTCATCATATCAATGAAGGTAGGAGGAGCATTATTCAATCCAAAAGACATGACTAAGAATTCATAATGCCCGTACCGAGTTCTGAAGGCAATCTTTAGAATATCCTTAGTTCTAACCTTCAGCTGATGATATCCAGAACGAAGATCAATTTTTGAAAAGAATTGTGCTCCTTGCAACTGGTCAAACAGGTCATCAATACGTGGCAATGGGTACCTATTTTTGATGGTGACATGATTCAACTCCCGATAATCAATACAAAGTTGCATACTCCCATCTTTCTTCTTCACGAATAGAACAGGAGCACCCCAAGGAGAAGTACTAGGACGAATAAAGCCAATGTCTAACAATTCCTGCAGTTGGGTCTTTAACTCCTAAAGTTCAATAGGAGCCATTCGATATAGGGCTTTGAAAATGGGTTTTATACCGGGTTTAAGGTCGATACAAAATTCAATTTCACGCTCTGGGGGTAGCCTAGGAAGTTCTTTAGGGAATACGTCAGAAAATTCATTAACAATAGAAATATAATTCAAAACTGAAGTATTTTTGTTTAGATCCGTGACATGAGCTAAGAAAGCTTGACATCCATTTTTTAATAAACAAATAGCTTTATGGCTTGAGATGACAGTGATTGATTTTAATGGTTTGGTTGTTTGAATTCGCATAATAGGTTGATTAGGAATATGAAAGCTAACAACCTTACGAAAATAATTAATTTCTGCATGATGAGTAGTTAACCAATCAATCCCTAGAATTACATCAAATGCAAGTATTTTCAATGAAATAAGATCGATAGGTAATGTGAGGGTACCGATTTGAACCAAACAAGACTTATAAACAGTTGATGTAATGAAGGTTTCTCCCAACGTAGTTTCCACAGATAAGTCAAAGTCTAATTTCTCCAGAGTCAAATTTAATCGTTGAGCGTAAATAGGAGAAATAAAAGAATGGATAGAACCGGTATTAAATAAGGTATAGACTTCGCTAGAGTTTATGATAAGCTTACCCGTGATGACCTCATTCGGGTTCCTTGTTTTCTGGGAGGTCACAACAAACGCTCTCCCTTGCACTACCGGTTTTGACTTTTCTGGAACGTCCTTTGGTGCCTCCATCCTAGCTGAACTTGTCTTCGGTGAACGACAAAATCGGGCTAGGTGACCTTCTCTTCCACAATTATAACATGCTTTGGACGACATCGCGTAGTTTGGACTGATGTGTCCTTCCCCTTCGCATTTGAAGCATATGATAGGTGGTCATTCTCCTTCCTTAACCACGGGTGCTGGTGCTGACGTCTTTCCATCATTGTTGAATCTCCTCTTCTTGAAATGTCCATTCTTATTTTTTTGGCCATGATTACCACCGAAGTGGTTACCATTTATGGCCTGCTGATTCCCTCCATGCTTGTTGTCACCGCTTCGATAACTGCTTTCACTGGTATTATCATTTTGTCGGTTGCTCTCTTTTGGTTGTGTTGACTCGTTATTGCACTCCACTAACTGAGCCCTATTTACAACATCTAAATACAAACATAGTTTATGAGAAATAAGATGTTAACGTATCTCCGGCTTTAAACCTCTTAAAAACATCCGCATCATTCTCTCTTCATTATCCACCAAGTGGGACGCAAACCGGGACAGCTCGGCAAACTTAGCTTCGTACTGCGACACGGTCATATTATTCTGCTCCAACTTGATAAACTTTACCTCCTTCATGTGACGAATACTTTCGGGAAAGTACTTGTCATTGAACAGTTCTTGGAACTTCTCCCAAGATATCTTCAGTGCAGCAGGTTGAGAACGCTTTACCGATTCCCACTTATAATATGCCTCTCCTCGCAACATAAAGGTGGCAAAGGGAACCTTTTGCTCCTCGGCGCATCCCAAGACATCAAATATCTTGGTGATCTGCTTTATCCACGTTTTCGCCTTAAGTGGTTTTGGTTCTCCAATAAACTCCGGTGGTCCCAGCTCCTTGAACTGTTTAGCGGTGACCGTCCTAGAGTTTTCAGTGTTTCCACCTATATTTTGGACAGGAGCCGCTCTCGCCTACTATTGCATGAATTGCATAAAGCCTCTGAACATTCCATCATTCATCAGTTGGTCAGTGTTGTTGAGGATTATCGCCTTCCTGATGCACATTATCCTGATTATTAATATTTTGTGAATCAACGATCGCCTGTGCTCCATTGCTATTCTCAACATTCTCGGATGTCATTTTCAAATACTGCCACAAAACAAGGGTTAAATAACATATCACATATTATCTCTATACTCTAACCGACCAATTAAATACCAAATAAACTTAGGTAGGTCATACTGGCGAAAAAATTTCCTGTCTCTCCCCTCCTAGTTCTAGTCTCACATCTTAGGAAGGGATCATATCCTTAAGCTCTGATACCAACTGTGACACCCCCAAAATAGGTATACATCACCTATTCTGAGTCAGTACATGGTACAAAATTCAAATACAACTTAATTATACAACAGTCGTGTAAAATATGACTAAACATATGCTGTGAGTTTTAATACAAATATTGTCAGATAGACAATATACAAACTCAATGGGATCCTCATTACATTTATTATCACACTATTTAACAGAATAGTGAGGACTACTAATACTATCATCTGGTCCATGACTCCGTTCCCCGACTCGTCACATCTATATTCTCATTTCCTGAAGAGAACAATGAAAGAAAGGGTGAGCTCAACTAGCCCAGTAAGAAATATTATGACTAAGATAATGCAGAATAAATTATCATTAGCCTTAAACAGTATTAAACTGATACAATATAACAAACATCAAGTTTAACTGCAGCGGAACAACCAACCCATTAGAAGAGTCAAGTAGAGAATAAAATCGACTATCTTCTATGATTTAAAAGGTTTTTCATGACTTTTATCGCTGGGACTCAGCTTAAAAAATAATCCACATCATCGAATCACCCCTGCACTACGACCAATGATATTCTTTAGTATCACGACCATAATTATCCATGCACTACGGGCCAAGAATATTTGTGTATTCATTAATGGACATAATCATGCCAACCACTGTCCATCAATGCACTACGGGTCAATAAGGACTTTTACCACATCATTTGTAACATTACGGTCATGATTTTACCGAATAATCCCTGGTCATAATCATACCAAGTCCATCTATGCACTACAGGCCACAGATGACTTTCAACAGAATATAAACATGAGGATGATGACAATGATATAAGAATTCAATAAAACAAGTTCAAGAATTAATTTATCCAGGAACCAATAACATCCAAATTGTCAACATGATACTGCTTTGTGGAGTAAAATTCAAGAATGCTCGGAAGAATATTTTCATGAAAAGATACTGGATGAAGCGCAAATATCAAGAATATTCCACTAATTTCATGGAGTATAAAAGTCAAAACTTTAACCAACTGAATATAATAAATAATGGAATAACAAAAGAAATCACCATGCATGCGATAGACCGCACAGACATGTTATTCCAACAGGAAAATAAATAATGGAACCAGGTCATGCGTAAACGCACCGACAGGATATTCCGACAAAATAATAAATAATGGAACCAGGTCCGGCGTAAACGCATAGACAGGATATTCCAACAGAATAATAATTAATTGAACTAGGTCCGGCGTAAAACACAGACAGTATATTCCGACAAAATAATAAATAATGGAACCAGGTCCGGCGTAAAGCACAGACAGGATATTCCGATAGAATAATAAATAATGTAATAACAGAAGAATTTTACCAAGTATAGGGTAGCCCACGTATACAAGTTATTCCAACAGAATAATAAAGAATGGAATAACAGAAGTTCTCTTCATGAATAAGAAAGAAAGAATATCCTTTACGAGTATAACAAATAATATCCCTTACCATAAAAGAAACTTGATATCGGAGTAGTGAAGTAGCAGAATACTTTTCTTCTTTCTCTCAATAGTTTCTCTCTCTAGAGTTTCAGTGAATTCGTAAGAAAATAATGAAGGAATGAGCTTATATTTATTGAAAAATAGACTGCATAGTAACTAACTCATGAACGGTCTAGATTGATTTACTTTAATCTGATGGTCCATATTTAAAACAAAATATTTTAAATAAAATATAATGTATTCTATTTATAATCTAATAAAATGAATAACTTTATAAAAGATTTTACTATGCAAACACTATGCAGACACTATACAAATACTATGCATAATAAAATATAATATATTCTAATTATTGTCTAATAAAACAGATAATTTTATAAAAGTATTCTGTTTTATATAAAAATATTTTACTATTAGCCTAATAAAACGAATAACTTTATAAAAGTATTCTATTTTATATAAAAAGCTTTTCTGCTTTATTATATTAATAATACCAATAAAACAGAACTGAGTGACTTATCACGTAAGCATTAATAATCAATATCGTGTGCTACTATGCAATCATGCGTATTACTGTACTTTTACTACTGAGTAGTTCAACAGTATTAATGGTAAAATTTCTGCCGTTATTTTCATAAAGTAGTTTTGTCGTTTTCTCAATTCGACAATAATTCTGTTGTAGGGTCCACCAATGATTGTGTCGTCATACGAATATTCCCCGACCAATCGAATATTATATAGCAACTTGCGTACTTTGCAAAATTTATAAATATTACCCACAACTATAACATTATATCAATTTCACTCCATAATATTCAAAAATGATATTTATAAAAAATTCATCTTTATTTATAAAAGTTGGGGTCTTACAGAATGATACTCTACTCATTACTATATTACTTGTTGACCACGTATACTTGCATGTTGTGCGTATATAGATTTTACCCAACACGACACCATATCATTGCATTTGCATGGCATTATTCTGTTTTATTTGCATTGTATCATTACGTCATGTCAGGTTTCAAGTATCTAATAATCTTTATCTTGTTCATTCCATTGTATTGCATAAACATGATAAAGAAGGGCATCTGTAGACACTCAAAATTTTATTTTCCTGTACTAACTATGTAGAAGGGTAAAAGTTTTTTTTCACACTCTAGAGATAACCGTGGAAGTCTACAACATCAAATCAAACCATGGAGATAGCCCCGGGAGGATATCAACTGAACCTCGGAGACAACCTTTAGGAAGAAGAGAATCGACTGTAATCAAACCCTGGAGACAACCCTGAGAGATAGTGAAAAGCCCAATCAACCCTAGAGAGAACCACGGGAGGGAAAAAAGGTCATTTTAACAAAAAAAACAGTCAACAACCACAATATACCTGCAGACAGGGTCACAAAGAGCCATTACAGCACTTTTGAGCGCAAAGTATGTAAAATAGCTCAACGAACTTCCTATGAAGACCCGAAGATGCCAATCTAGTCATGGAACCAACTTCTCGAATTCAGAAAAGGGCAAGCCCTATGTCATTGTGTAGCTCTCTAAAAGAGCTTTCTGGAATGCTATGGAACATCTCTATAGGATTCCCAAATTGCAAGTTATAGACGTTTCAGTATACTGCGCAACGATCGAGGTGCACGAACTTCGAGGCGATGAGACCCACAAGGGCTTTTCTACAGGTGTACCTACGAAAGCCCACGCCATTAAATATCAGCTCCCATCAGCTCATAAATCAAGTTTTCTGAGAGAGAGAGAAAGGGCCAGAAGAGAGAAAATTTGAACCTTACAGTGCAAAACTACTCAAATCTTGCTTCTAAACTTGTAAATCTCACTTGTAAACCGTCATATACGCATACTACAACATATCAAGTTTTAACAGGTGGAAATCGAGTTTAAAGGCGCCAAAAGCCGTTCGATAGCTCATCTCGTGCAAGGCTGTAAGATCTCTTCATATCGGTGTCTTTTTCCTTATTACTATATATATATATATATATATATTGGTTAAGATTGCATAAATGTACCTTTTTAACTGTTTATTTTGTGTAAATGTCAATATTTGAAGTGTATTGACTAGATTTATACTAGATATAGCTTTTAATCGATTTGAAAGTTGTACAACTTGAACCGTTGAGCTAGAAGGGTTAAAATCTAGATAAATCTAGTTTACTTTCTAATTTTATAAATATTAAGCAACCACGTGACCCTAGATCTGTATCTAAAGGAAATGAGAAGCTTGGTTGCGTGCATGCAAGGATTTAACTGATGAATTCTTTGTTTTGTGACATCTAGAAGTAAATATGCATTTTATTACAATATATTCAATGTGCAAGATATTAAATGATGTCATGTGAGCCTAAGAGCCACATGGTCGATAATTCAATCAACAGATTTAGATCCGGTTCCAATGATGGACTTGTTTAAGTTGTACAGTCAGCTTGCAATCCAGTGTACATCTAACTGCGGGGCCTTAAAATGGTTATCCGGATTTAAGGCCTCAAAATAGTGAAAATCATGTATGTCGTGTTCAGGCTTACTTCGATGGCTTACATGCCCATAAGAAGTCCGACCCTTGTAAATAGTTCATATCTAGCCTCGTAGATCCTTCGCATCTCGAGCAATAAAATTAAATCAAACTAAATATGGAATAAAATGAAAGTATCGAAGGTCTCAATTCTTATGCAAGCGAAAGGGTTTGAAAATAGCTTTTTAAAACTTCACTTTCATTACCTGTAAAAAAATGAACTTTTCAATAAATCAAACCCTTTGTATATAGGTCCAAAAGAGGCATAACACTACTTTCAAATGAAGCACAAAGCATCCTTTCAATCCAAATATTTCAAACACGCACACACACACATACACAATGCATACATAATCAAAAAATAGTGGTTACAGTGTTTCACGGAAGTCAAGAGGGTACCTAACACCTTCCCCTTGCTTAAGCAAGCCCCTGAACTCTATGAATCTTGAGTTTTAGACCAATTAAATAGAGTCACATATTGAGCCATATTGCAAAAATCTTTTAAAACTCGGATGAGTTGATACATCCAGTTAAACTCATATCAACTAGCGACTCTGTCTAATTCGGCCCAATCATAAAAATTAAACTTTTTAAATTGTCGACATTGTACGTCGGTCTTTCCAAAATCTCATCCTTTAAACAAGATCAAATCAAACATAAAACACATAAAGGGTATAGAAATAAACCAAAGGAAAATTTACCTAGGCGTCGACAGTTAAATGACTAAGAGTTAATAATTTTCTTTCATTAAAAAGGACTTCCTGGTAATAAAATCGTAAATCTAATATATCTTATTAGCACTTCTAGGTGATCAGCCTATAGTACTCTATGTTGATCAACACTCATCTGTTAAACGTGTTTACGTTTAGTTTTGACACCATGAGTGTTAGTCGAAGATTCGACTAAATACATTTGATTGTTCATTCTTAGGCTTACCTTTTTACCAATACCAAGGAAATTGGCGTTAGATAACTTAAATTTTCATAAATAACATTTAAAAAGAGTTACTATGAAATCAATAAATCATTATCACATTTGTTTAACAGAATAATGGCATCAAATTTTTCTTATGCTATACATGGCAAAACATGTCTTGAGTACTTGAACAAATATGATAATGATTTGCTTAAGTATAAAAATTCACATAATTTCACAAGAGCAAGGTTTATGAAACTTGCCTTAAGCGTCTTCTATTTATAGTTTATGCTAACTTGTTTCTTTAACAGCCTACACACATAATTTACATGCACATACCAATTAGATACTCAAACAAAACCAAGTATTGGTTTATTTCTACTTCATTACTATCGTACGCGTCCTATTTGTTAAATTTAAGTTATAATTTCAGTTCATTATCTTTCATTACCATTTGTTATCATTCTTTGACATTCTTTATCATACTTCACATTTACTAAGTTAAACGTTCAAGTTATTCATTCATATATGTTACACATATTCATTCTACGCAAATACTGAGCAATTGCATCATTTTAGTATTTTACGTTTAAGTTATTCTCTTCTTCAATTTAACTATCATTCATTAGATTAAGGTTCTGAGATCCTTATTAAGATGTATTCCATAACATTTCTTTTATTTTCTACATTGAAAATCTCTTTCTTGGCAAAAACACAGGGTTGGCGCTGCGGCGCCGGTTTCCCCTTTATTTTTTGGTGTTACGGCGCAAGTTAACAGAAACTTGTGCCCGAGCTGGCACTGCGGCACCCGTTTCTTAGGCATAAACGGCACTGTAGCGCCAGGCTTAAACTTTTTAAAATTTTCTAAGTTTTCAACTATGATACTGATGTTAACTTTACGATCTCATATCTTAGTCGTTTTAACTCGGAATTGGTCCGTTCCCAAGCCATTTTCTAGCACACTTTAAATCCCCCCCCCCTAGATAGAATAATTTTTCGTATATTCTAACTAAGCGCTTAATTGGTTCAAAAATCGCATGACACATAGTTTTTCATACTTAACGTTTTTAACGTTTAATTTTCGTTTCTTCTTAACTTTTTCATCCGGAGTTGGAACAAGTTCGTTCTCGAGTACACGACTTCCTATTCTCATGAATTACTCAATCCCTAAAATTCTTGGAATTGACTAACTATAAACGAAAATCGTCTTAACTTAAGTTTTTTCATCGATTAACATCTTTTACTGAAATTTTTGTCATAACGTCGTTATAGCATATTTTTCAACAATTCTTACACTAACACATGATGGTTTTTAATTTGTCCATCAACAACACATATATGATGGTTTTAAATTTTTCCACCAACAACTTTTAACATAGTTTCTTATGTTCTTCACTTTGCATTTATAATTTCTTTTAACATAAATAATTTCGTGATTTTAATCCACTAAATCATCCTTATTCCAATGTTATGCTAATGATTCATCATAAATCACCTAACCAACCTCAACAAGCACTTCATAACTTATCTAGAAAGCTTTTAAAGACTTGAGATGAAGTAGGTAGATGAGTTTATTGGTTATTACCTCTCATTCTTGATTACTAGAATACTTTGATTATTAAAATAGCTTCTTTTCTTCTTCCTCCAAGCGTGCTCTCTCTTCTTTCTCAATTTGATGTGTTAGATTTATTTGTGTGAAGAAAACTAGCACATCTGTGACACCCCCAAATTCGGGTACTTAAAACATTTATTTAGTGCTTCACGATAACTACCATTCAACATAATAAAACATTAAACTTATATAAAGTTATTACATCAAAGTTGTTCTATCTAGGTACGATGACCTTTAAATTCTTATTACATGATAGTTAAATATTTACAATATACAAACTATCTATTAAATAGCATCTCAGCTACTCAACAACTTTTCCTTTCCCTTTATCTTTACCAGATGCCTCTAGTCGATCCTGAGTAACTGAAAACATTTATAAAAAGCAAGAATGAAAATTCAATTGCTCAGCAACTAATAACATTCTAAAATATCTCAAGAATAAATAAATGTTTTCTTTGAAGCATGCTTTGACAGTGAAATAAAATTGTAAAGCAAATATATCTTGGATCACTCATAATTTTCAAAATAACATGTAAACATTTGATTAGCTGAGAGGTCATAAATCCATGAACATTCTCTTTCTTTTCATGAAAAGGTTTTATTAGAAATTCATCTGTGAACCGTCTTGTCTTACAGGCACGGTGGGTGATCAGCCCTTTATGCTCTGTATCGATCAATACTATCTTATCTGGAATAATTTTTATGTTCAATGTCACCGCTCCTAGAGCGCAATATAAAACATCCCAATTCAAGGATTATTCATTCTCGGAATGGAATCCAAACTATATCAATATAGATGGATAGCTCAAATCATATCATAAAAATATTTCAAAACTTAATATAAAAGAATTGAAATACTTTAATTCATGTCTAACGAGAACAAATGGCTTAGACTATCTATAAACTATGGGCTAAATACACTTATGTCCCTCGAAGTATGACCACTTTTACAATTATGACCATATTGTTTAAAACTTTATATTAGCATACTCCAAGTACACTTAAGTAAGCAAAAGTGACCCTAAATCCATTTTTGACAAAAAAAATTACCTGAGCGCTGACACGTCACCGTGAAAGCCGTATTTTTATAATTTTCAATGTATTTCAGCATATTTTACCATTAAAAAAATTTAATACATGTATATAGTTATTAAATTTGTATATTTATATTAATTCTATATAATTTGATTATAAAATTATAAATACAATTTAAAATTATAAATACAATTTAAAATTATAAAAACAAATTAAAAACATTAGAAACAAATTAAAAACATTAAAAATAAATTAAAGATATTTCAATACAAATTAAGAGTAGATTAAAAAAACTACAAAAATTACCCACAAAAATTATACCCAAATTGATAAAACATTTGGACTCTCTACCCAAATTGATAAAACCTAAAAATTATGAAAACAAATTAAAGACATTAGGAAACAAATTAAAGATATTTGAATACAAATTAAGAGTAGATTAACAAAAAAAACAAAAATCAAATTAGCAATAGATATTATACCCAAATTGATAAAACCAAGAAATTTTTAAACAAACACAAAAAAAACACATAAACTAATAAAAGCTCCTCAGATCCTCAATTTCAAATAAATAATTTCTTAAAATTCAGGTAGATGGGCGGGATTTCACCGATTTCTTATTTTGGGGATCGGTTGGGATGTATAGAGTTGAATCAAGTTTTGAGCTATAAAGATGCTCTTACCGAGCTGATGAGCTCTATGGATTCGATAATTGTGAGTGAAAATTCACCGCATAGAGGTGAAAATAACAGAGAAATGGCATTGATGGATGTATCCGATTTCAATGGGGCGATATGCGATAATTTATTCTTTCTCCTTCAACGCCTATTCCTTCCGGGTCGTGTCATTTTTTAGCAGAGATTGCTCGAGCATGGGTTTCACTGATAAGATTGGCTCATGTGGACTTGAGCTTGGGTGGGTCAATAATCTTCTTAAATATATCACGATGGTGATTGAAGTGGTAGTGTTGTTGATGATGATGAAAAATTGAAAGAGAAAATATATATTTGTGTGTGTGTGTGTGTATATATATATATATATATATGTGTGTGTGTGTGTGTGTGTGTGTGTGTGTGTGTGTGTGTGTGTGTGTGTGTGATGAGAGGGTGTGATTATTTTGCTTGCCCGCATTGTTATTATTGTTGTTTAGATTTTGTGAACTTGAATATTACCTTGTGAATTTGCTTTGCAATGTTAGGTTTGTAGTCGTATTTCTTAGTTGAAAAAGTGATTTTGATGTAATATTAATTAGTTATAATTTTAATCATGATGAAATAAAATTTAGAGAGTCCCAATTGTTTTTATAATTTTAAATCGTATAATTTTATTTGTAATTTTAAATTATATTTATAATTTTTTTAGAATTTTAAATTGTATTTTAATCTTATAATTAAATTATACGAATTTAATATAAGTATACAGATTTAATAATTTAATAATTTAATAATTATATACCTGTATTAATTTTTTTAACGGTAAAATATTTTAAAATACGTTAAAAATTGTAAAAATACTACTTTTTCGGTGACACGTCAGCACTCAGGTGATTTTTTTTGGTAGGAAATGGATTTAGGGTCACTTTTGCTTACTTAAGTGTACTTGGAGTATGCTAATATAAAGTTTTAAACATTAGGGTCATAAGTGTAAAAGGGTTCATACTTCGAGGGATAAAAGTGTATTTAACCCTTAAACTATTCATGTATATTGAATTTCATCTGATATACATGATAACATCTTAACCATTCTTTTGAAACTAATTGGAATAAAAAGGTTTTACTACCTTATATTCATAAGTACTTAAGAGAGTTCAGAATTTAGAGAACTTGCCAACATATTAATAAATTCAAAATGCTTGCTCAACAAAGAGTATGATTTAGATACTTGCCTTGACTGTGAGTTATTGACAAAAATTTAGCTTAACTTGTTCTCACAGATCCTACACAATTATATTAGCATTTACAAACATATTAGCCAAGTATTTAAGTCACAGAACTTGTACGTTCACATATCGCATAACCATATGAACCATATCTTTAGTTTGTGTTGTTACTTTTGAGACACTTGTTTACATTTTTGAAATACCTCATCCATGTTCTTAAAATAATTATTTTTCTCTTTAATAGGGTTTGATATGATTGTAATATGCAAACACATCACAGTTATAATTTACACCCTATTAGGAACTTAATACATGAGCATTTCATGCTTCCTTAACATAACTTCTAGCATACAAGGTGTCTTTGTAGTTTATTTCATGCTTGGAAGGTATTTCACTCTTGTATGGCTAACTTTTAGTTTTCCCCATGATTTATAGTTTCATTTCGACACACTAAAGCATTAATCATTCTTGTTTTCCTTTATAATGCCAAAACAGCCCTTTAAAGCTTTAACAGTCCTAAGTTGGATTAAAACTTCCAATATTAGATGCCCATTCATTGTGGTAGAAGTATTAAACTAAGAAATTGCATGAGGTAAGGGTAAGGAGTAGCATGCCTAATGGTAGTAGCGAGCAACAGATGGCAGCAACCCACATAAATTAGCAGCGGGCATCGGCAGTTGCTGTATAGCAGTTGCAGCTATGGTTGCTTTGTGAAGCCATTTTTGGTTTCAAATTTAAATTGTTAAAATTATCCACAAAGGACATAATTTCATGCTCAGCATATATCTCAATTTAAGATAAATATAAGTTCCACACGCCCAACATATCACATATCATATATTGAGTTCCATAACTCCACGGAATACAGTCATTCTTTGACTTTCCCAACTCATAGCAAGTAACATGTAATTCAATGTTTTATATTGCTATAATGAACACATATTATCGACGCCAGGAAGGTTTTATCTCCCTTTTCCTATGTGTTTTCTTTCCCTTTATGTTTTTTATTTGTGATTTGTTTGATCTGAAGGGTGAGATTTTTAGGAAAAGATCGACATATAATGTCGATGATTTGAAAAGATTAATTTTAATTGATCCAAATTAGACAGAGCCACCAGTTGGTATGAGTTAAATGGTTGTACCAACTCAACCGAATTTTGAAAGGTTTTGTAATATGGCCCAATTATTGGACTCTGTTTAATTGGTCTGGAACCCGAGATGCATCGAGTTTGGGGGCTTGGTTAAGCAGGGAGAAGGTGTTAGGCACCCCCTCGACTTCCGTGAAACACGGTTACCGCACTTTTTGATTCCCTAATTTGTGTGTGTGTGTGTGTGTATTACAGTTAATTAAGCCTAAGTGCTTTATTTGTAAGTAGTGTTATGCCTCTTTTGCACCTATATACAAAGGTTTTGACTTGTATAAAAGTTCAGTTTTAATACAAGGCATATAAAATGATGTTTTGAAAACAGGTTTTCAAATCCTTATGCTCACATAGTAATTGAAGCCTTTGATACTTCTATTTTATTCTGTATTCGATTTATTCTGATTTTATTCTCGAGATGTGAAGCATCTTCGACGAAATAATATATATATATAAGTTTTGGGCTCCTTATTGGCATGAAAGCCATTAAAGTATGCCCAAGCACCACACATAAGATATTCACTATTATGGGGACCTTCAATCTGGATAACCGTTTTAAGGTCCTATATTTACATGTACAAAATTTGCAAGCTAGCTTTATAACTGAAAATGGTCCATCATAGGAACCAAATCTAGATTAATGGATTGAAACGTAGATCCTGTGATTCCTAGGTTCACGAAATATTATTTAAAAGCTTGCACATTTAAAATAAAAAGCATATTTAACTCTAGACGTCGCAAAACAAGAGATTCATCGATTAAATCCTTGTATGCGCGTAGCCAAAGCGTGCCCAGATAGAATATTTGTGATATTTATCGCTTTTATATATATATATATATTTACATTTCTGTCAGGCCTGTAGTTTACTTCGTGGCCATTTACCGCCTATATATATATTAACATTTCTGTCTGGCTTGGAGTTTAGTTCGTGACATTTTACTGCTTATATATATATATATATATATATATATATATATATATATATATATTCACATTTATGTTTGGCTTGGAGTTTACTTCGTGACCTTTTACTACTTTTATATAAATACATATATATTTACATTCCAAAGTCCTGCCTGGATTCCAAATTTGTAGTAGTTAATCGTCTATATATATATATATATATATATATATATATATATATATATATATATATATATATATATATATTTACTTCATTTATATATATCTACTTTAACTGCTTTCGCAATGTAGATATTTAATCTTCCAGCCTGTGGACTAGATTTGTCCAAATCTAGATATCTCTAACTTTAATCGGTTCAAAAGTACCTAAACTAGAACCGTTAAACTAGAATGGTTTATATTTATTTAAATCTAGTTTTCTTTCTAGCTTTTGTACATATTAATCTCTCATGTGAGCCTAGGAATCATGTAATCGAAGATTCAGCCTGTGAATCTAGATTCGGTTCCGACGATGGACATTTCTCAGCTGCAGCTAGCTTGTAAATTATCTACGGTGTCTGGATATCCTTGGATGGCTATCATGCCCATAAGGAGTTTGACACTACTATGTATCTTATTTTCTCGAATATGCTTCGCATCTCAAAAATAAAAACAATCAAGCCAAATACAGAATAAAATGCAAGTATCAAATGCCTCAATTACTGTTGAGCATTGAAAACCTATTTTTCAAAACATCACTGATATATATTGCCTAAAATTGAACTTTTATACAAGTCAAACCTTTTCTATATAGGTGCAAACGAGGCATAGCACTACTTCCAGATAATTGCACATAGGCCCAGTACATACACACACACACATGCAAATAAATAAGTTAATTGAAAAGTTGTGGTAACCGTGTTTTCACGGAAGTCGGGGGGTGCCTAACACTCCCCCCTGCTTAATCAAGCCCCCAAACCATATGAATCTCAGTTTTCAAGGCCAGTTAAACAGTGTCCAAGCATTGGGTCTTTGTGCAAATCTTTTCAAAATTGGTTGAGTTGGGATAACCATTTCAAATCTACCAACTGGCGACTCTAAAAATCAAGTCGTCCACATTTCACATGTCGGACCTTCTCAAACTCGCCTTTTCAGACAAAACTCACCCAAACGAGAACACAAAAGGGCAAGCACAAAAAGGGACACAAATCTTCCCGACGTCAATAGGTGGCGACTCTGCTGGGGACTCCAGTAAGAGGGCTTAAGCCGCTGTTCAACCTTTTCAAAACAAAACTTTTTATCTGCTTATGTGTGAATATGACATTTATAATGAATGGATGTGTACTAATGCTTTATTTACTGCACTTTAGTGCTTCGCACCATATCTGCCTGTGATATTAGTGCTTCGCACATGTCATCATTTCCATAAGGTAAGACGCGATGTATGTGAATGTATGTTGTGTGATTCCTCCACCAGGAGGCAAACCCGTCGGAGTTTGATTACTGGACTCAAGGGAGGCTAATCCCGCAAGGCTCAGGAAAGGCAGCACCTAGATTCGCTCCAATTAAAAGATCGGATTAACTTTCCATCCAGTAAATTGCGATGATCTGGGGACTTTCATGCCGAAAAGCCGCAAGAGTAGCCTAAGATAGGTCAGTCTCTGATAAAGCAAATGCGAAAGGAAGTCTCTTCATACCTTCCCCTTTAAATTACATGTAATTTTAATTCCATGTCAATCTCAATGTAATGGAAAATATAAAGAAAGATGTAAATATTCATTCCTTTTTCATATCAAAACCTGTCATGCTATCCTGTCATCAAAACAACTGACATCTGTTTTGTAGGAGAATATTAAAACACTCCTAAAAAATAGACACAATGCAATACATACAGCATCTTAACGTTTTCCCAAACTAAACTATGTAGTTTTTTTGTAGGTAAACGATTAGTCCTGTTAACCGTTCAAAGTCCAAAAAGGCACTAAGCCCACCGTCAGACATGGCTACAAATTCCCAGCCTGATCTTACTCCTGTTTCACGAGAGGAGTTCGAAGGATTAAGGAATCAAATAATAGAGTTGGTTGTTCTTCTGAAAGAACTAAACAAACCAACTCATGGTCCACAAATACCCATCCAAACTGAATCCTCTACACAAAGAGGAATCCAGGTTCCGGACAGAGAAGTCTCAATACCTGAATCTCAGACTGAGAAGTCCAACAATACCCCTAAAATCACCCATCTTAAAGAAGATCAAGACACCGATGGTATTCAGAAGAAGGATCAACAAATGAAAGAGACCATTCGGTCCATAAAAGGGACTGGAACGCAGGGAAGCATTACCTATTCAGACCTTTGCATATTCCCCATGGATCATTATCCGAAAAAATTCAAGGCTCTCGATTTTGAGAAATATGATGGATTGGGAGATCCCTACATTCACTTAAAAGTGCTCATTGGAGAGGTCAGATCCAACGCCAAGAATGAAAAACTAAGAATGCAGTTGTTTCAAAAGAGTCTAACTAGAGAAGCCAAAGCATGGTACGCCAGATTGGTTAACTCTAAAATCCATAGCTGGGAGGAATTAGCCAATTCTTTCCTTAATCAATATAGCTTTCAAACTCAAACGGCTCTAGACAGGTATCAGATTACTAAAGTCAAGAAGTAAGACAATGAGTCATTCAGAGAGTATGCCCAAAGATGGAGGCGTCTGGCTGCTCAAGTAATCCCATCCATGACAGAGACTGAGACGGTGATGACCTTCATAGACATTCAAGAAGATCCATTTTATGAGAGGGTCCTAGCAGGTATAGGAAAATCATTCTCAGAAATGATCAAGCACGGAGAAATAGCAGAGATGGGGTTAAAATCTGGGAAGATTCAAGACCTCACCGCTTTAAAAGCCGTAGCTGAGCATATCCAAGCTGGAAATTATGGAAACGACCCCTAGAGGGTCCATAAGAAGAAAGAAGAGGATGTCTCCTTGGTATTGCAAAGACAAACTCAAAGAGGAAATTAAAACTTGCTTATCCAAAGGAGAAAATATTCCCCTTTTCAAGCACAATCCTCAAATCCTCCATTGCCAAAAAGTGGAGAAGTCAGACCTCCAAGAGTGTTCACACCCTTAGGGGACTCATTGGAAGACATTTTTAAACTTATGGCAGCTCAGAAGAAAATTACCCATCTCCTTCCACCAGCCAATCCAAATGGAGAGGGCTTCAATAGAAGCAAGAAGTGTGCTTACCATTCTGGAGCTCTGGGTCATGAAACCCAAGATTATTGGGCCCTCAAGCAAAAGATCCAGGACTTAATAGATAGTGGTGAGATCTTGGTGACAAAGGCCGAACAACCACATGTTCAAGATAACCCTCTCTCTCAACACAAGGAAGAGGATGTTAACATGAACAACAAGGGGAGTGGAGAGAGTTCCAATTACCTCAAATACGTGGGTTGTTCTCCCAAAACCAACAAAGATAATTCCGATAAGTGGGATTATTCAGAGTTCTAGTTCATGATAGAATGGGAATTGAAGTCTATCAACGAACAGGTAAATCAACTGGCAGAACTGGTGATACATCAGCACCAAGTCACATGGCAGTTATTCAGTCATGAGCATACGAGTCTCCTCTCCCTTATCATAATAAATCAACCACATACCTAAGAGAATGAAATCTTAGAGGAAAAGCTTGCAAGAAAAGCAAGAGCCCAAGCCCGACGGGACTTTGCTAACAAAAGGGAGTTCACCCATTTGGGCCAACCGATGGAAAAAATCTTGCAGATGCTGATCAGTGAGGAAAAAATCATAGCACTGTTACCCCTAGTCAATCCACGTTCAAGGAGATTTGCTACTACTAGGGTCTATTAATACTGCTCCAATACTCATGGAGAGGTTGAATTGCCAATGGAAATCGGTCCACATATCTTCTACATATCCTTTCAAGTGCTCAAAATTACTATAGGATATAATTTACTATTGGGAAGACCTCGGATCCATATGGCGGGAGCCGTCCCATCCACTTTTCATCAACAGCTCAAGTATATCATGAACAGTAATCTGGTCATTGTCAATGCTGAACTAGAGTATCATGTCCAGAGTGATATGCCTCTAATCAATTTTAATGAAGGAGTTGAGCCTATCAACTTCTAAGCCCTTGAAACAGGGAATTTTGTGGTATATAGTGACGAATCGCATAAAAGACTACGTTGTGTGCTTATGCAGAACGACAGGGTTATTGTGTATGCATCTCGTCAATTAAAGGATTATGAGAAAGGGTATCCGACTCATGACTTGGAGTTGGTTGCGGTAGTGTTTGCTCTAAAGATTTGGAGGCACTATCTATATGGAGAGAGGTGTGAGATATATATAGACCATAAAAGTCTGAAGTATATCTTTACACAGAAAAATTTAAATATGCGACATAGAAGATGGCTGGATTTGATTAAAGACTACGACTGCGAAATTCTTTATCATCCCGGAATGGCGAATGTTGTTGCCGATGCCTTAAGTAGAAAGGGTCGGGAGAAATTAATGATGTTGACTGCTCAGGAAAAGCTTCTAGCAAAAATGGCCAAGATGGAATTACAGATTAAATATCTAACGAAATCAGACGAAAATTTATTCCAGATGGGGAGCAGTTCAATTTTGGTGGATAAGGTAAAGAATGCACAACTTCTAGATGAAATCTATGAAAAGATAAAAAGAAAAGTGTTTAAAGGTGAAGAAGACAAATTTAAAATTGATTCAGAAGGATTACTTTGATTTGAAGGGAGAATTTGGGTTCCGCTAGTACCGAAAATTAAAGAGGAAATTTTGAGTGCAGCTCATAACTCACGATATTCGATTCACCCTAGAAGTACAAAAATATACAAGGACCTCTGACATCATTTCTGGTGGTCGAATATGAAAAAAGATGTTACTGAATGTGTGGCAAAATGCTTGACGTGTCAAAAAGTTAAAGCTGAACATCAAAGGCCAAGCAGATTGTTGCAACCACTGGAGATACCAGAATGGAAATGGACGCATATTACAATAGATTTTGTGGTAGGTCTTCCAACTACTCAGAAAGGTTATCATGTGATCTTGGTGATTATCGATCGATTGATGAAGTCGGCACACTTTTTGCCAATCAAGATTAAATTTAACCTAGATCGGTTGGCAAAACTGTATGTGAAGGAAATTGTATTAAGACATGGTGTCTCGGTGTCCATTGTATCAGATAGAGATCCACATTTCAAATCAAATTTCTAAAAATGACTACAGGAATGCTTGGGATCGCAGTTGAGAATGAGCACAGTGTATCGTCCTCAAACCGACAGACAAAGTGAGAGGACAATCCAGACATTGGAGGATATGCTCAGAGCATGTATTATGGATTTTAAAGGGAATTGGGATGAAAATCTACCGTTGGTTAAATTTTTCTATAATAGTAGTTATCACGCAAGTATTGGCATGCCGCCTTACAAAGCGTTGTACGGCATGAAATGCAGAGCTCCGTTATGCTGGGACGAAGTTGGGGAACGTCAGCTGTTAGGTCCAAAATTGGTACAACAGATCGTCAAAATCGTCAAGGTGATTCGGGCAAGATTGACTGCTGTACAGGATAGGCAGAAGAAGTATGCCGATCAACACCGATAAAATCGAGAATTTGATGTCGGTAGTTTTATTTTCTTAAAAGTGTCTCCCTGGAAAGGGAAGATATGGTTTGGTAAAAAGGGAAAACTAAGCCCTAGGTTTATAGGACCTTTTTTAAGTGCTACGACGAGTTGGTGAAGTGACATATGAAGTTGCTCTACCTCCAGAACTAGAACATATTCATAACATTTTCCATATTTCAGTATTAAGACCATATAAGCCCGATTATAAACATATTATAGAATATGAACAGTTATAGTTTGAAAAAGACTTGTCATATAAAGAAATTTCAGTTCAAATAGTTGACATGAAAGAGCAAGTTTTAAGGAATAATTCTGTTAAGGTAATTTAGAGGAACCACAATGCTGAAGAAGCTACGTGGGATCTTGAAGTTGTTATGATGAAAAATTATCCTCAGTTATTTGCTTAATGTTTGTATAGCAATTTTTGGGACATAATCTTGTTATAGAGGGAAGAATGTGACGAATGAATTTATTGAGTTGTGATTCTGGGGACAGAATCCTTTTCAGGAGGGAAGGATGTAACGAATGAGAATTTTGTAATTAATTTTATTTATTTTAAATATTTATTTAATTAAATAAATATTTAAATTGATTTATTTATTGAGATAAATAAACATTGATGAAATTGTTGTGCAATAATTTAGTTAAAGTGTGTTATGATAATTAAATTAATGTATGATAATTTTACGATTTGAGATTTAATTTAATGAGATAATTAAATTAAATAAATTAGTAAATAATTATGATGTTGTTCTAATTTAATTTTATAATTAAATTAAAGATTTATTAGTTTGTTAAATAAAATTATAATTTATTATGGAAATTATAATTATAAGGCAAATGTTAATTTGATTTATGATTTAGTTAAATTAATTAATTAAGGGGGTGTGACAAGTTAACTATAATATAAGGAAAATGTAAAAATAAATTAAAGGGGGGAGTATTAGTGTGCAAACCAAACAAAGCCTTGTGGCTTTTGGTTAATGTAACAGCTGAGGACTTTTGGCTTGGTTGAACTGATAACCCACGTTTATCAATTTATTTATTTTTGTGCACAGTGTTTTAGTTGGTTTATATACGTATTATCCTAAGGCTAAAGCTAGAAAAAAATAGAGGAAGAAAATTGAGAGAGCTAGAGAGAAATTGAGAGTTCTCTGAGAATTGGGAGTCAAGAGGAAGAAGGTCTTGTTAAAACATTGTAATCATCATCCTTGCTAGTATAAACAAAGGATTAAGGATAATAATCTATTCCTAATTTCAAGTCTTAGTTTTTCAATGTTTATTCTCTGTTATTTGGATTTTGTTGGATTGTTGTTTAAAATGTTGATTACATTTATGCATGATCTTGTAAAATCTGATAGTTATCATCTATAAACAATTTTTAGTGATCAAATTTATGGAATTTTGTTTAAAGAAGAAAATTTAAGTTTATAGTGAAATTTTATTATTTGAGACCAAAATTGATGTTAAGTTCTTATTGTAATCTATAAATTGATTTTAGAATATGTTAGTATGTTGAGTAACGAAAAAAATACAACTGAAATAGCTTAATTTGGTTAAGAAATGAAGATTTGGTGATTGAATCCGCTAAATGTGTTGAAAATGGAGAAAACAACAAAATCATGATTTCAATCCTTTAAATTTGGTTGCTTTTGTTGTTAGAAGTGTAATATGCATGCTTAGTGATGTTGTTAGTAAGTTTATTGCTTTTAAGATTGATGAATTTTTGTTAAGTTAGAGAAATTGGGTTGTTTGGGTTGCACTGTGAAGCAGGGTACGCAGTCTGCAAGTTTTTGTCTGCGTACCGGCGCTGATGCGCCAGTACCGAAGGCAGAAACGATGCAGTTATGCCTGCTGAGCAATCTGGGTTTGAGCACTAGCGCAGTTGCGCCGGTGCCAAGGCTTAGGGCAGCGCAGCTGCGCCCTCCCCTGAAAAGACCAGTGTGTTTTTTTTAGTTTGCAGTCCATGATATATTGGCCTTACTTTGTCTAATATGCATGATAAGGTGTTGAACATGTAATGAAGTTTTATAACAGATTGTAAACATGTGTTCAATGATTTCAAATTGAGAAGTTAATAAGTTGTGAAAAACTTTAATTTGGTAATTGTTTAAGTCTTGAGATGTGGTTTAAAGGTTACAATGTTATGTTAGTCTTATGATTTCAGATTGGTGATGTGATGTTAACTCAATAGTAAGAACTTAAATTGTGTTAACAAGTTGGATTTCATTGAGAACTAAAACATATATGGTTAATGTTAGTGTAACTAATCGTTATCGCGATTCTAATGGTATATGTAGGGTTTTGACGAACATGTGTCATTGTTGTATAACTTACGCATGAGGCAAGTTCTTAAACCTTATTCTTATGTTGAGTAAGTTTCATGTCTCTATTTTGTTTACGATTATACAAATTCTTGAATCCTACTTCTTTTACATTGAGCAATTTTCATATTCCTAACTTAATATTGTTACGCAAGTTTCTTGTCTTTAATCTTTTATTGAGCAAGTTCCTAACTTTTGTTTCTTGCTATTCAAAGCATAAATTGTTCAAGTTCATTGTCCCAAATGAGTTTTTCTAACTCTTTTGAATGTAATACTTGGGATATACAATGTTTATTCAATAGTATATATTGTTGACACTCGATCTTTGATTTAAATATCGTTGTTCAATCTTATATTATCGTGTTGAACCTTCGAATGGCTAATAAACCTTTATTAATTTGACTAGTCTATGGTTGATGAGTGTTCTAAAAATTCTAGAACCACTTAAGCTAATCCAAACTAAACTTTCTTTAGTACAGCAATCCTAAAGTCAAGCTGAGATGAACAACCCTAATATAGGGGATTATGTATACATTACCATTTAGATGTTTGTGCACAATACATGATACGAAGGGCTGACCCCCCTAAGTATGAAAGAAAAGGGTCCGTATAGTCTAATGACTGTTAAAGGTTGAGGTAGAAATACTTAGTAACCTTGGGACATAGTTCATGGTCTTCAGACCCTCATATATAAATCTCGAACTTGTTTTCTAATCGTGATTCAAAGAATGAGTTCCTTATTATTCAGTATTTGTTGCTTACTCTTATGTTATTGCTATTGTCGTTATTATATTAGTGAGGAATTGTTTGCTTACTCTTGCATTTAACACTGCAGCTAAAGTTGAGAAAATTGATGAGCCGTCTTCTAGTAAGGGCAAGGGCAAGATGTCCAAATGATGAAGACATGTCCGATTTTATTTAATAGATTTCTGTTATGAGACTTATTTTATTATGTGATGTATTTCGCAGACTTATGTAATAGTTTAAGGTTAGATTACCAGGGATTTGTTTTAAGTTGGTGTAACCCTTTAATGGGGAGGATTATTGGTTAAATTATTTAAGTTATGTCTTTATCGTTGATTATGGGTAGTTAGATGTAATTATTTTGGATAATGAGCACCAAATCCTGTGTGAATGAAGTACCCGGATTTGAGGGTGTCACAAATAGTTTATTCAAAAATTTTATATTAACTTGGAATTGGATACCACGTTCATTTGAATAAAAGAGTTTATTCACATAAAAAATAGGATACCATGTTTTCTAGAATAAAGGAGTTTATTCACATATAGAACCGGATTCAATGTTTTCTAAAATTAAAGGTGTTTAATTTTAATAAGGAATGGGATTCAATATAGTTTATTTTTCTAGCAATTTTAAGTTAAAATAAATGAGTTTATTTTGTACTTGAAATTGGATTCCATGTTAATTAAAATAAAGAATGTATATTGAATGTTTATTATTCATGAGCATGAATGTTATTTGTTGATGCATAAGGTGATATGTATGATAATAAATAGGGTTGATTATGGACTATTGGCCAATGTGATTGGATTTTATTTTAACTGGATGCATGAATGTATGGATTTTATTAAATGGGGTATGCGTACCTCGTCTTCTCTAATTTTTCTCGATGTAAATTCTGCATCCCTCCTTTGTACTTCTTCTTGACTGCTGATCAAGGTTTCTATTTATAGTAAATAGTTTTTTGTAATAGGAATAGTTAGAATTAAGTTTTGTAAAATTGGAGATCAATCAACAAGGAGCACTTGAAGACCCGTTTATAATGGAGCCCGAATTTAAATGTAATAGTTATATTTAAATTTAACTTTTGCACCTTAGGTTTAACCTTTTGGTTCACTTGATGACTCTAGTGAACCAAACTAGAATAAAATTCATAATCAACCCGGGTAGAATAGTATTCCATATGCATGCCTATATTATATATATATATATATATATATATATATATATATATATATATATATATATATATATATATATATATATATATCGTCCCCTTCTCCACTGAACCTTAAACAGTAAATCAAAAGTGAACCGGCTATAGCGACAATTGTTTGTGTCGCTATAGCATAAAAAGCCGACGATATAGCTATGACAACGGTTCGAACCGTCGCTATAGCTCAAAAAATCGTCGCTATATCCAGTTCGCTTTTGGTTCACTGTTTAAGGTTCGCTGGAGAAGGGAACCGTATATATATATATATATATATATATATATATATATATATATATATATATATATATATATATATATATATATATGTGTGTGTGTGTGTGTGTGTGTGTGTGTGTGTGTGTGTGTGTGTATATAATGTGTATTTTATATATATGTGCATGCACGCTAAATAAGGTGAGACTAATAATGACAAATCCCTCAAAGAATTTATATTAAGTCCTAAGCGTTCAAATATATTTGGAATATCGAACGTCGCCTTCTAGCATGATAAAATTAATAGAGCATAAAATATTTAATATGAGTTTGTTGTGTCACCATAAGGCAAGTATTAAATATTTAAGATGTTATTTTTATCACATTTGATGCTTATAAAGAAAATTGAACAATGTTGTTTGGTTGTGTCACCACAAGGACGATATTTTTCTTTTTTGAATATATGGAAGTGCTAGGTTGGACTTAACTCGGATAATTTTGATTCATGTGTGCCACCACTTAATCAAAATAATCTAAGAGGCAAAATAAAAGGAGTTACATGATGATGTAATTGACAAAATTGTCTACCTATTTATTTATATATAGTTTGTTGTGTAACCATAAGGCTATATATAGGATCCTTATTCTCACTAGAAAATCTTTAATTAGATTTTGCCGAACTATATAAGTTAGAGTAATATAGTTTGAAGAAAATAGTGGGAGATACTAATTTAAAATAAGACTTAATTTATTTTGATAATTAATAATAGAATGTAAGCTAAAATATTGTTAATTACAAATTTATTTACAAAATTTTACAATGTCTAAATTACTATCACTGCGGAGCATATTTCATGCTAATTAACCAGATCGAATTAAACAGAATGGTTAAGGAATTTGAGAATAGTTCTCACGACTGAAAAGTTATCTTATGTCCTTAATACGGCTATACCTGCAATGGTTGCAGAAAATGTCTCTGAGGAAGATATTGCTACTTTTTGAAAGTAACAAGATGATGCACAGTTTGATCAATGCATCATGCTAGCTTCCATGAGTAACGAGCTTCAACGTCAAAATTAAACTATGGATGATCCTACTATACTTCTGCACATCAAGTAGTTGATGGTGAGAAAATAGGACTGATAGATATCAAATATCTAAGGAGCTCTTCTGATCTAGAATGACCAATGGCACTATAGTATAGATAAAACTCCTTAACATGATCAATTTGATTGAACAATTAGGACAACATGTTTTGTCATGGATGGAAAGTTGAGCTAAGATTTGATCTTGCAGTCACTTCAGACTCCTTCTCACAATTGTTGTGAATTTTTTATATGAACAAGCTAGATATCAGCCTCGCTGATTTGCTTAACATGTTGAAAAATGTTGAGAGTCACTTTTCAACTGAGAAAGACCAAGATAGGGGCCATATGATCTTCTGAAAAGAACAATGCATCATGATAGCTTCCATGAGTAACGAGCCTCAACGTCAACATAAAACTATGGATGCTCCTACTATATTCCTACACATCAAGTATTTGACGGTGAGGAAATAGGACTGATAGATATCATATATCTAAGGAGCTCTTCTGATCTAGAATAACCGATGGCACTACAGTACAGATAAAACTCCTTAACATGATCAATTTGATTGAACAATTAGGACAATATGTTTTGTCATGGATGGAGAGTTGAGCCAAGATTTGATCTTGCAGTCACTTCAGACTCATTTTCATAATTTTTGTGAATTTTTCATATGAACAAGCTAGATATCAGCCTCGTTGATTTGCTTAACATGTTGAAAAATGTTGAGAGTCACTTTTCAACCGAGAAAGACCAACTCTTATTGATAGGGGCCATACGATCTTCTGAAAAGAACAATTCAAAGAAGGTAAATAGAAAGGTAAAAATAAAGGATAATAAGAATAAAATTGATACGAATAGCAAAGGAGTTTTCTTCCACTGCATTAAGCCAGGACACTGAAAAGAAAATTTTGAGAAGCATCTTGCAGAGTCTAACTAGAAGAAGCTTACTGAAGCTTTAGTTACAATTACAATTTTATTCGTGATTGAAATTAATCTTTTTGTAAGTTAAAGTTCTACTTGGGTATTGGATATCGGCTTTGGTTCACATAAATATAGATTTATGAAGGAACCAAGAAGAAGTAGAAAGCTAAACAAAGATAAGTAATCCTATGCGTGAAAAATGAAGCAAAGGTTGTTGCATTAGCCATATGAACTTATAGTTTAGCACAACCTATGGGCAAATCTATTAAGTCAATAAGTTGTTATTATTGTAACAATCCAAATTTTTATTATAATATTTAAATATTTATTGAATTATATAAATATTTAATGGATGTGTTTATCATTGAATAAGTATTTGTTTAATTGATTTGATGTGATTTGATTATTTATTTATTTAATAAATAATTAATGAGTTAAGAAAAGTAATTATTTTGAAATAGTAATCTAATTTAATTTAATAATTAAGTTAGAGAGTTTATAATGATTAAATAAATTATTATATTATGCAACGAATTGTTATTTGAATTAATTAATTAAGTATGAAAACTTAATTAATTAGAAGTGTGACAAATAACTATATTATTAGTAGTTATTAAAATAAATTAAAGTAGTTTTAATTTATTTTGCCAAACAAGGCTTAAATATATTAATTCTTTAATTTTAAAGAGTTTTGCCAAACGGAGCCTTATGTTTTTGGATTTTAAATTTTGAATTATTAATAATATAATATAAATAATATATATTAATTTGGTAACTGCTAATTTAATAAGGTCATTAGTAGCGTCAGTTTTTAAACGTTTTAAATTAGTACGTTGATTTTATTTTCTACGTATAATCTATTTGGCTAAAGCCTAAGTAAGAAAAGGGAAGAAATTTTGTCAGAGAAAAGTTAGAGACAAGAGGGTTTTGAGAGAGATTGTCAAGGGTTGGAGAGAAAGTTTTGAGTTCTGTATTTTCAGTGTTTAGCAAGGGTTTCTTAAACAACTAGAGGTATGTTTTAAAAACTAAACATAAGTGTTTTACGTTATAATTTGATTGTCTCTGTATTTCTGCATTTGACTGTAAGACAAAGTTCTTTACAAAAATTGTCTGTAAACCATGCTTTACTAGTTGATTATGAAATTATGGGTATAAGTAATGTTATAAGTATCATATGTATATGTTGTAGGCTAAATTTACGTTTTCAAGAAAGAAATAGTTTTTACAGTGAACATATACTTATGAATGTGAGTTGTGGAAAATCAAAGGTTCTATATTCGATTTTATGCTAGTTATGAAATTGAAACTTGTATATGTAATTGAGTAAGATATAAAGCAGAACATGGTTCAAAGGAATCAAATTGGTAGGATGGCAGTATTCACTGTGTAAACAAACGTCGGTTATGGAGTATTGTTGGTTTAAAAATAGTGCTTTCAAGGATTTAAGTTTTCTAAAATTGTTGTTAAGTGGTGCTAAATTGGTATATGTATGATAATTAAATGTTTATGAGTAATCTTTATAAGTTTTACATCCTAATTTAGATGTTAGCAGTAGTAATTAGTCAAGAGTTTAGTTATTCTGTTCTTCGTGGTTGGGTTCTGCAAGTTTCGGCGCCCCAGCGCCAAAATTTGAGCCCCAGCGCCAAAAATCACGCCCCGGCGCCAAAATTCGCACCCCAGCGCCAGAAGTTCGCGCCCCAACGCTGAAATTTATGCTTCAGCGCCAATCTCGTACCCCAGCGCCACTGTATAGCCTAGTCCTCGCGCCCCAGCGCCGGATTTGTAGTCTGATATGGACAGTTTTGACCTCTTGTAGTAAAATAGTCATAACTTCCTCATACGAGCTCCGATTGAGGTGATTCAAGATGATCCGAAACGAGGACGAGTAGACCTACAACTTTTGTTCTTTAAGTTTTTCAATTTGAGGTCATTAGGATGGGTCAAAATGGTCATCTTTAGGACTGTTGTGTTTTCAGAGGCAATCGGAAGGTGTCGGGCATGCACATATGCATGTGTACTCCAGACCATAAAAGATGATGTCCTAAGTTATAAAACATGAATGTTAGTAAATATAATGATGCTTAACATTAATATATGATGTATTAGATGAGTTATAAAAGCATAGTAAGCATACACAAGAGAAGCAAATCGGGCGTGTGACGAATGAACATCGAAACGCCGTGTTAAGTGTTAATGAACTTAAAAAGTGTTTCAATTCAATTGAAATGAGTATTATAGGATATGAAATGGGTTTAACATAAAACCAATAAGTAGTCCTAGCAAGACTTAAGCACTTGAATGAACTTCGATTATGAAATATAGTGAGATATAAGTTGAAAGTTAACACAATCTAATTGAGCATTGTGTGCTAATTAATAGGAAAGATTATGAGACGTAGAGTAGAGTTTACATTACAATTACTATGTGTTGTTATGTGACTAATATTTGATGTGATTATATAATTGCGTAGGGCACGTGAAGTGCAGATAGCTGTAAGCTGTTAAACTGTTATTGGTAAACAACGATCAAGGCAAGTCTTTCGGTTCCTATTTTCTACGTGGATTTGATGAATTGTTTTAAATTACATGTTATGTTATGCTTGTTGAAATCATGAAATATTAAAGTCAATGTATGACTGCATTGTTTTGGCTAAGTAATGATGATTGAGTAAGGAACTCAATCTTTATATTTGTTATGTGAATTAAAAGCATGTATGCCATGTTACTTTAATGAGATGTATGTCGAGCATGTTATTAGGTGCTTTGTGATGCATGAAAACTGTTAGACTTTTCTGGGCTATCGAGCTCACTCTTGCAAATAACCACTTTTGCAGGTCAAGATTTTAAGGTAAAGATACGTGCTATGTGAGTTATAGAGATCTATATTCACTAAGATTACTTATGTTTTATGAGAAATGTATTTCATATTTTGAACGTAACATGTTGTTGAAATGTAAGTTGAGCTATCCAATGTATATGGATATTTAGTTATGATGTAAGACTTTGTATAGTCATTTTGTTGTAACGATTCATGATATAAGATTCAATCAAAGAGATGTAATGTAATGGTTGCGATTCAGGACAAGAAAGAAGGAAATGTATAAAAGTTTTAAATATTTTACAATTTTGTTAAGTTTAACATCGAATAATGATGTATTATTTAGAGGTTGAATGTATGGTTAACGACCGAAGTCGGGATTTAAATTGTATAGATTTTGGGGTCGTTACAATTGTATTCTAGTTCTCATTAAAAAAATTATTTTTATTTTGTTGTTGGAAAATGAAATCTTTGGTTTTACATTTAAGAACAATTATTATCCTATTTATAATAATAATATTTTTATAGAACTGGAATATTACTTAATGGATTTTGTATACTTAACTTACATAAAAATTATTTTGCAAATTGAATAAATTAGTATATGAAAAGGAGATGATCATTCAAAGAGTTGAATATTTGTATTTAATGAAATACAATTCTAAATCATTTGAAAAGTTTAAAGAATTCAGAAGTGAAACAAATTGGCAAAGTATTAAGGTTCTTTGATTAGATCGAGGAAGGAATACTTGTGCAATGAGTTTCTAGATCATCTCAATGTTTTTCTCACAATGGTCGCCTCCTGATACGCACAAATTGATTGATGTATCTGTTAGGAAAAATTATACCTTATTGAACATGGTGCGGTCCATAATGATTTTACCGATATTCCAATATCCTTCTGGGGTAATACCCTAGAAATGGTTGTATATCTACAAAAAAGGTCCCTCAATATCCGACCCAAGACTCCATAAGAGTTATGGACAGGTAGGATTCCTAATCTTAAGTATGTTAAGATAAGGGGTTGCTCAGCTTATGTGAAAAGGTTTCAAAGGATAAACTTGAGACAAAAATTTAATAAATGTTGATTTTTGGTACATCCTAAAGTAAGTTTAGGGTATATGTTCTATAATCCTACTTAGCAAAAGGTGTTTGTTTCGAAACATGCTGCTTTCTAAGATAAAGGTGTTGGGAGTGAGAGGATAATATATCTTGAAGAGTTCAAGAACCACATAGCACTATAAGTTAATGAGAGGAACCTGTAGATAGACCTATTATAATACAACCGAATCGTAAATCTGGAATAGTAACAAAGATACCTGGGAGGTATGGATTTATCATAGATGATAATGATGAGGTATACATCATAGAAGATGATGATCCAGTTACATACGATGAGGTAAGAGTTGTAGACACTCATAGAAATAGATAGAAGTAAGCTTCTCAAAAATGGAACATTCGTTCTGATAAGACAATCAAAAGAGTTTGATTTTATCAAAAACAAGAATGAACCTAGTGTATACAAAAGGGTCAATGGGAGCGTCGTGACATTCCTAGTATTATATGCTGATATACTACGGATAAGGAATAACATACCAATGCTATAATCAATAAAGATAAAGTTGTTTAAACATTCCTCCATTAATAATTTTAGAAGAGTATCTTAATTGGGAATACAAATGTATATAGATAGATTTAAAAGGATGCTCAGCTTAACCCAAGGAACATATATTCATTTGATGCTAAAGTTGTTTAGCATGACAAACTCCAAGATATGTCTCATTTTGATGAAACTAGGAGTGAATATCTCTTAATAGTCTCCATAGACTCCTGAAAAGAGAGATCGCATGAGTAACAATCATGTATGCAATGAAATGTACGAGACTTGATGTTTATCAGTCATATTCTGTAGAAGATCACTGTAAGACAGTGAAAACATCTTAAAGTACTTAACCGGCACTAAGGATGTGATTATATTCATGTTGGGTCTGAATTAAAACTAGATGGCTTAATAAACTTAAGTTTTTTAAACAGACTAAGACGACAAAAAATCTACTTTAAGGTAAAGTGTTACCTTGAACGGTGGTATAGTGAATTAGAAAGGTTTCAAACAGTAAAGAGTTGCTGGTTTAAGTGACACAGACAAAGTATATAGCTGTAAATGAAGCTGCAAGTTAATTGTTTAGATGAAAAGTTCATTACAGAACTAGAAATAGTTCCTAAGTCTCATCTTGGATCTAAACATATGTTGCGGCACTTTCATTTGATTAGAGGAATCATTGAATTATGGGAAATCATTATAGAGATAGTGGACTCTCAAGAACAATATTACATATCCATTTACTGAAGCTTAACCAACAGTAGGATGATCGTCACTTAGAGAATAAGGGTATGAGTACCGTGACGATTGACTTTAGTGCAAGTGGGAGATTGAAAGTATTATGCACGCAAGTCAATCATGTTGATGATAAAGCATATACTTTGTAACAATCTAATTCATTTATTAATAAATTTATTCATTTTCTAAAGGCTTTAATGTATCTACATGGTGTTGTTTTTTATAATATGTGATAAATCCATAGTTTTAAGCAATACTTTTAGAATCATGATGAGATCATGCTAATGAGATCTAAATTCTTAAATAATTTAAAACTAAAATTGTTCCCAATCATTGGATTACTAAAAAGGGGGATTAGAGAATTCGGATAGATTGGTACATTCGTTGCTTGCTCATTGGATGAGGATGATTGATCTCATGATCATTTATATGGAGAAACTAAAGCAAGTATATAGGTGATTATTGGAGAATATGTTCACTGAATGTGGCTCGCTAAGGAATACATAATGGAGTTTTACTTACTTGTCAATAGGAATTCTTAAAGTGATAGTAGTACAAGTGATCCTTAAACTTGAGATCGTCATAGTATCTTGTGTATAATGAATTATACTTTGACTTATTCCTTAAGACTCTTAGGGTATATCAAAGGGTATGCCTGAGTATAATAAGTTGTGCATGGAGGTAATGTATGAACAATAAAGAATCTGCTGCTTCTAGTAAAAGAAGAGAAATGTCTTATGTGATTAGATAAATGGCAACCCATGAGTCCTTTGGCCAAGGCATAATGAAATTAGAAAGGAGTCTTTAATTTGCATTATTTAGAGTTATGCATTAGGAAATCGAAATACATATAATTAAATAAATAAGAATTGACAGTGATTCCATGTCTTATATTTAATTGGGACATTGTATGTTGGAAGCATTGAATTATACGGTAATTATTTACTCATGGGTTCTTTTATGATTAATGTTAAAATCTATATTATCTGAAAAGTCGTTGAGCACTTAATTGGGAGGCTTATTGCTATAGTAGAATAAAAATTATTTATTTAAATAAATTAATAGTTTAATTTATTTATTTAAATAAGATTAAAATTGTTCTAATTGATTTATTCATAATCGGTTTAATATGGAGAATTTAAAGGGTCACACCATAAAATGAATAATATTTATTTAAGAAGTAAATGACATAATCGTAATAATAAGTTAAGTGTATTTAATTTAATCTATGGTGATAGAATAAATTAAATAGCTTAATATTTGTTATTTAATATTTTGAAAATATTAAATATAAATTAATAAGAAGTGTCTTATTATTATTACTATTACTATTATTCAATTCTTAAAGGAGTTTGAGAATTAATTAATAAAAGTGCTCTCATATAGTCCTAATAATATTAGGAGACTAATTAATTAAAAGAGTTTAATTAATTATTCCTAATAAGATTAGGAGCCTAATTAGTTAAAGGAGTTTAATTAAAATAAAATTCAATTCCTTAATTGTTAAGGAAGGTTGCATACATCTATAAATAAGAGGAGTCTTATTATGGGTAAGGGTTGATATTTTTCACAATACACGTGAATGATTTTTCCAAGAGTTGGGAGAGTACTTATTTTCTATAGAGATAGAAAACTAGGGTTTTGTCAAACACACATCTTCTTGAATACTTCTTCCTCATTGGTGGATCACCTCTAGAGGCCAAACACTTGGGTGGCTAACGTTGATCAAAGGAAGGAATCAAACCTGGTGGATTCTGTGAAGCTCCCAAATTCTCTATACTCCCTATAGCAGATTTGGTGCTCACGTAAATATTCCATAAGATAATAATTTCTATCAATTCAAAATTCACAGTATTCCATAATAAATAGTAGTTCTCGTCGGAACAATTACTTTGTTTGAATACCCTCACTTGGATGAATAGATTTATAATTTCATAGATATTTCTTTCGTATCGATAGTTCTTATCTATCTAATATTCACATTATTAATGCTAGGGTTGTTCTTGGAACTGAGGGGAGCGACCTCAGTGCATCAGAGAACTCCCAAGATCTTTCAATACTCTCAATCAGATGTATAGTTCATATAGATATTGTACTTCTTTTTAACTTCTATAGAAATGTAAAAGCTAAGCAACTAATATTACATTACTTAAAATTTAATTTCATAAATTCCAACTTACAATTACATCAGAGTCTGCAATGATTTAGCCAAGTCTAATACCACAAAACTTAAAACAATAGACTATTTCTATCCAAAAAAGTGAGTACAGGAACATCCGGGATTGTCATTTGACACTGCAAAAAGGAAAATAATATTTTTACAAGGATGAGCTATAAAAAGCTCAGCAATTGTAAACAAGTTATATTTTAAACTCACACTGTATCTGAATTTGATGAACATATAGTCCAAGATTTGGTTTCCACATATATATACATCTTTCTGGCCTCTATTAATCATATAGATTTAGAACCCCGAGATTGATCTGTTCAATCAAAAATAATAATCACTTCCATAGGTCATATAGACTTAGGAATCATTAACATCAGTCTAGCTTATGTCTGTCATTAAGAATTAGAATCTCAAAATTGATATGTTCAAACGGACATAATATGTATATCTCAAAAAGATCAGTGCTATAACTGCCTATAACCACCAGTCAGTGTTATAACTGCCAGTTCCAAATAGTATCAATATATATATATATATATATATATATATATATATATATATATATATATATCTGTACCACACATTATTGGTTTTATCACAGTCTATGCTTTGATATCAAATCAAAACCAATTTACGTAGATAACAACTCATATGATTTGGTTATACCTGAACAAGAAACAATAACCTTTCCATAACAGATATCACGAATAATGTTTATAACAAGTTCATATATCAAAAATATAAGACTTGCATTTAATACAAAAATTAAATGAAGCTAGAAAACTTGCATGCTCGAAGATCAACTAATTTACGCTATTTGAAAATGTCTACGCAACCTAAATATGTTTATAATAGTTGTTAGAATCAATAATAGCTAATATCTATTCAAAATATTAGTGTCTAGGTTGATTTCGATGTCCATTCGATGTTTTATTTCTTTATCGAATAATTATCGAGTTAGTTTTTCAATAAACTTTATTTAAAAGCTTCAATTTATTATTTAAAATAATTTATAAAAGCTCATAATAATATTTAAAAGATTAATATCATTTTCAAATGATTTATTACTATTTATAATGATTTTTAAATCATCAATACAATTTTTAAGTAATTTATTATCATTGATAATGATTTTTAAATAATTAAACCTATTTTTAAATAATTACGTATCCTTTATAATGATTTTTAAATCATTAATATTATTTTTAAATAATTAATAATCAATCATAATGATTTATTATTATTGATAATGATTTTTAATCATTAGTATTATTTTTAAATAATTTTTTATCATTTATAATGCTTTTTAAAACATTAATATCATTTTTAAATAATTTATTTAATAAAATTATTAAATAATTTTGTTATCATTAATAATAAAATATTAATGAAATTTATGTCAAATTATTAAAAGTTATTTATTATAACTTAAAATAAAATTTAAAAATTATTTATTAATTATTAATAAGTATTTATTTATTTATTATTATTATTTTTTTTTTAAACTGTTGCTAAAGGCTATAGCAACAATAAATGTGGCTAAAGGTGTTCTTGATTCATGAAGAGCAGCTTAGTCAACCATTTCGTGCCTACTTTAACCATCCGTAGTACATAATCTGTTGATGTTTTGGGCTTGTAAGTGTATCAAGGTTATAGTGTTGATGTAATACTACAAGTTTATACTCCTTTTTGTTGCTTATCTTCATCATAATAGGGAGATATAGGTGATCAAAACTCTCACCTCAACTGTTCTTAAATTTTTGGGTTTTTCAGAAACCAGTTTGTGAACGGTCAACGAAGTTTAAGCATTAATAACTTGTATTCTAGTAATCTATTGACGGATCTAGTGTCATGGTTTTGTAGTATACATGTCAGTCTATAAAAGTGTAACAATTACTAACTCTAAACACATCATAAGTGAAAGATCTAGCCGGTCAAAATACCTGTCAGACAGTATTCATCAAGTGTTCTGGGTTTTCCAGAAACCAAAATCGTGCCCGATCAACGACTTTTGATGTTTAATATCTAATAACCTGGTGATGTAATGGGTGATCTATTGTCATGTTCTTGTAGTTCATATTACAGAGTACAAAAGTGTGACACTTAGCTAGCCTAACGACACTTCAGTTTAAAGATCTATGCCGGTCAAATGGCTGTCAGATCTCTGTTTATAATTTTTGGAATTTTTAGAATCAGTTTGTCGTGGTCGGTCAACGATGTTTGACCATGCCTAATTTATTACTAGCACTTTACATGCAAGTATACGCGTTCGTTTGCAATATTCAGCAAGCAAAGATATTGTTCCTACAAGGAAATAGATTAAACTTTATCAATTATCAATTCCAATGTAATTAATCCTATTTTAAACTACGAAATATTGTTTGTGATTTGAAAAATTAAAATTAACAAAACTAATGAGTAAGATCAAAGTTCACAAGATTAATGTAGATTTAACAGGTTAAGATTACAACTACCCTTGGTATTCCATTTAAATTAATTTACTTCCCATTTAAATCAATTAGTTAATATGAATCATTATCCAAGAATGTTTTATAATACTCACGCACTTCTTCCAAAAACACGTGACCAAATCCTACTAAATCTGATCTTTAAGACACAGAATTACAAAGAACAACTTAGTCAATCAACTCACTATATTCCTATGTGAATCAAGTTAATTAGGATTTTACGCACAAATTTTTTCAATGGATACAAAAGACACATAGGTATATTCTTATCATACATGCTAATCATATGAACCCTATTACCCTATTCAGATTATATGAACATATGTTATTATATTCAGATCTAAATCTATATTCCATCTTCCAATTTTATATAGATTATCATGGTAATTGTTGGCCAACCAATTAATCAATAAGCAAAGATATAATAAACAATTCAATAAAAACCAGCTTTCATTCAATGGGAAAGTTTAATTTAAACTGTATACCAAGTTCAGTTGCAATCTTAATTAAAATTTAGTTCATGATAATAAGGGAAAACATCATCCAGATTAATAATCCAAACATCCAAGATAATTACAAAGAATAAAAATTAAAGAAGAGAAGAAGAAACTCTGAATTTGCTCCTAGACTCTCTCTTTGATCTTCAGTCTTTGCACTTCTCCTTTTGTGTTTCCTTCGTTGTTCTCTCTACAATTAACTTGACAAATTGATCGATACGTCTTTCCAGAAGTCTTTTCCTATTTGTATTGGTCTCAGCCCTCATCAACATTTCTAATTGACTTCAAAAATAACTCAGCAGTAGAAAAATCCAACATTGATCGTGCATGAGCGCCTAGGCGCTTAACCTAGTACAAATCCAAGCGCATAGGTGCTTGACCAAGACCACGTATTTACAAAAATGCCACTCAGCTCCAATTTTAATATTTTTTTTAAATTATTTTCTTTTCTAAATGGCCAAATTGCCCCTCCAGCTCCATCCTACAAGAAATAAACATAAAAACAAATAAAATGATACTAAACATACTCAAAGATAACAATAATTAAGTTTAATAATATCGAATTCGTAGGTATAGAACTAACTCATCAAATACCCCAAACTTAACAAATCGTTTGTTCCCAAGCAATGTAATAATGCAAATGCAACCTATCTATATGCCTACGAATCCAGCCACCAGTTAATATGAAACCCTACAAATATGCCTCAGAGGTATCATTAACAAATTCAAACAATATATTCAACCAAGACACTTCAGTAACGCACATCAATCCATAAATAAAAACCTGTTATCACTTATGCAACCAATTAAATTAACTACAGTTCAAATACATTGCATAATATGCTTCTTAGAGGGAAAGACACAATTTTTAACTCAAGAATCTCTGTAACAAGTTAAGCTTCAGTTAGACATTTCACAATCACCAAGTTTCGAGTAAATAAGGATTTATTTTTACTTTTCATTCATTCATGAGGGCATTTTTTCTCTTTCCCGTGCTTACACCTAACCATGCAATATCTAGTTCTCTTAGGCTTTCCAATGTTATCCATGTAACGAGCTTTTGATCAACGACTCCCAAACCAGATGGTTTTAGGATACTGGGTGTAAATACATCCCCTAGGGCTTACTTACTCAAGTAACAAAGGTCACATAACTAAACTAGTCAACATGTTTATTCATATGATTTTTTTTCCTTTTTCTGGATTTTCTTTCTTTCTTTTTTATTTAAAAATCCCATATTTTCCCTCAAACTTGAGTTTTTGCGTCATCCTAGCCTTTACCACAAGTTTAAAGATTTTCCTTTATTAAAAGCAAGATTTCCCCCAAGAAAACAATTATGCAATCATTTAACCTAAGTTGATCATAATGGTTAACCTAACGTGCTATCCAGTTACATCAGTTTCACACAAGATAAGATTTACATCAATATACAAAATTACATCCACGTCTCAGTTGTCAATATTGTTCAACTATATATATACCAGTCTCATCATTGGCTAAGTTAACTTCAACTAACGTTGTAATACCCAATAAAATAATAATAAAGTATTTAAGTAAGCTTTAAAATAGTTAATTGGACTTTCCTTATGTTTGGGTCAGATTCTATTTAATGTATGTGGACTATAATAAGTAAAGGATTGTATTAATTTTGGCCTTTAAATTAATTGGGTCTAATTTATATTTGTGTAATTTTAAATCCTAATAAAATTAAAAGAATTAATAAAACATGTTAATTAATAATTAAATAATTAAAACCTAGCTATACCTCATTACGCCTGATGAGTTGTGGGAATAAAACGAAAACAAAAGAAAGAGGCAGAAGAAGAATGAGGAGAACGAGGAAACGTGACTGGAATTAAAAAGGGTTTGAGAGCAAGATCATTACAATATCAAAGGTAATTATTGGACTGTTTTTGAATACAAAATAATTATTTTGCTACTATAATTACAACCTATTTTCTTGTTGTGTTTGCAATCTATTTTAAAATTTTGTTACGACGCTTGATTAATTGAGTTTGTTAATGAAATTTTGATTTACAATTGGGATACATGGTATATATATATACGATTTACAGAAATCTTAAAAGGGGAAAGTGATAAATAATATTATAATATTGTTATTACAATTAAAATGTATCTTTTGATTACAAACTGAATATAATATATTAAAATTATTAAATTTATGAAAATATAAATTGTATAAGTTCATAATTTAATTATACGTATTATATTTTATTTTGATAATTAGATCGAATTGAGGGAGTCTAGCGGGTGATATTTGGATTCGGCGAATTATTTTGGTACTATATTAAGGTACGTATTTCTTACTTTTTCAGCGATACTCTTTGAAATTTAATTCGTTCATTTTGTTACTCGTTTAGAAATTTAGTATTGCCTCTCAGGATTATTCTTTGTTGTCACATTTATTGTGATAGTTTCGTTTTGGCGTTGATATTAAAATTCGCATGTGTACTCTTCGAACTAGTTAATCATGTCAATATGTTTTAGAGACTTTATTCATTTCTATCATTCTTCGTATAATTTTGTTCACATTCGGGAGTTGTTTTGATCATTGATATCTTGTGATAATTGAGTATATTCGTATTTAAAAATTTGATATCATTCGGAGATGGTCATGTATGCCTTGCGATTTGAACCCCTTTTTGGCTTACATTTTGTAGTTTGATCCTTAGGGTATACTTGAGCTAACCACCTGTGGGGGTACCACATGCATGTCTTCTTAACATAGGGGCATGACACCTTCCGTGGCGGTGTGATCAGTCCACGGCGTATCCTTTTGTATGCTCTGTGTATAAGCTTTGGCCATTTGATACATATTTGTTCAGGATACGTATGGGTCGACCCAATATTTTATTTAATTCGATTTGTTTGGCGGATTAGTGACGTACGTGTCGTGCATACTATTCGTTTTGATTTGTATACATCATGGTACCGATGTATTTTGTTAGCCTTTGGCTATTTGTATTTGAGCTCAGTATGAAATTGTTACCTTATAACCATTTGATTAAGCCTTATTTTGTTTGAAATTCTTTTGACTATAGTTGTCGGTTTGACAGTGTTAATCATTTGTATCTTGTCTCACCAAATTCGATATATTCATATTTGGTTAGTAGTTGTTATTGTTCGTTCATTCAGTTTCTTCGGTACATATATATATATATATATATATATATATATATATATATATATATATATATATATATATATATATATACACATATATTGTTTATTACCTGCCGAAAAAAGAACACAGCATGAGCCAATTGCCCAGTACGGATATAAAAATGCACATATATAAACAATATATGTGTGTATATATATATATATATATATATATATATAAAAGAACACAGCATGAGCCAATTGCCCAGTACGGATATAAAAATGCACATATATAAACAATATATGTGTATATATATATATATATATATATATATATATATATATATATATATATATATATATATATATATATATATATATACACATATATTGTTTATATATGTGCATTTTTATATCCGTACTGGGTAATTGGCTCATGCTGTGTTCTTTTTTCGGCAGGTAATCAGGGGTGATCATGATTTGTGGGATGAGAGCTACCTTTGATCTAAATGAGTAGATTAGTTTTTGAGACTTATTATTAGACTTGGTTTTCCTAATATTTTGTATATGAATGTTTGGGCCATTTTGGCATTTATTTTTAATTATGGAGACTATGTAAATGTGGAATTCCTTCTATTTAAATTGGAGTATGTGACATTTGGTGTTCAATTTCATTGGAGATATTTTGAGATTTATCTGAGGTTTGTATTTATTATATTTGTGCGTGACATTCCTTTTCCTTTTCGGAAAGGGGTGTTACAGAGTTGGTATCAGAGCTTAGGTTATAATCTTGTAAATTGCCTTTTAGGCTTGACTTGTGAGTTATGGGTAGACCATTAGGTAGCTATAAGATTTGATTATAGAGTTGTATTGCTTTTGATTTTCGTTTTGCATAAATTTGGCCTTGATTATTTGTTTTTATATGTTTGTTCTCGTCTGTTTGATTTTGTATCGTAGATGGCTTGTAGGTCTTCGAGAATTGCTGGGAGACAAGGTAATAACGGATGGAGGGGTAGAGGCAGCCCCAAGTTGAGCCTGTTAACTAGGGTGGAAACGATGGGACTCAGGGTAATGCAATAATAACCCCGGCTATGGTTGCAACAATGGTGAATGAGGCAGTTACGCAGGCCGTGGCATAAGCTATACATGGTATTCCGTAAATGCCAGGAAATCAACATGCAAATGGCATGTGAAATGATGCAGAGATACCACAACATGAGCATAATGTTCCTCCCGAGGATAAAGTGGGTCAGCAAGTGCAGCCGTTGTATGTGCTATTACAGAGGTTCATTAAGCAGAAGCCCAAATCTTTTCATTTTGATCCGACTCTGATAAGTAGGTTTTATACCTACTTATCCGGTATCTATTACTTAAATTAATTGCTTAAACCTATGTTTTATAGTTACTTTGCATGCATTGTGTGTTCATTTCATACATTTTATATTATTTTGTAGGCTATGACACGACATTGGCATGAAGAAGAAAGGAAAAGCAATTCAGACATCTTTTGGACTAAAATATGCAAGCAAATGCAAGAATGGAAGATTATAGGGCTTTTAACACCAAATTGGATGCATGTTCTTGGCTTGGAACTTGGATTTTATTGTAGATCTACTACTTAGCTTTTCGAAACATCTTGAATCGTCCCAATTGCAGTTCGGATGCGAGAGTTATGGCTTTTTATCAACAAAGATCAAAGCTCAAAGTTGTCCTGCTTACAATTTACATAACATCTACTTCAAGCCCGATTTCAATCTTGATCCGGCCAGAATCTGTCAATTCTCAAAGCATGAAAGTTGTAGATCTCGTTGATATCTTCGATTTGATAGGTCGCAGGCCCCGTAACTCCTAGCGGATCAAAGGTTATGCCTGTTTCACCAAAGGACGTCGCAGCAAAAAATAAGGCGGCGCGGGGCGCGCCGAGCCATCAGATTCTCTGCTACAGTAGCGCGGGACACACCCAAATTGGCCTAGGAACAGCGCTGGGCATGTCGGTCGATGGGGAGAGAGCTAATTTGGGTGTTATGTTGTCTAATTTGAGCTAGAATATGATTGTTAATTGCCTAACTTGCTAGGGTTTCTATTAGGACTATAAATACTTGATTTTAACTTGAATTGGGAGGCTAGTTTTAAAGACTCCATTAAAATCCCTCTTGGGATAGATTTCTAGTAGTCTCATCTTTACTTTCTTTCTTAGATTAGGAACCCTAGATTAGACTAGAAATGAAGATTGAAGCTATTGATCATCATAGAAGAATCAGATTGGAAGTAAGAGAATACAGATTTGTTTATCTCAATTCTAAATTCTTTTCTTATCTATTTGTATCTTTTTAATGCTTAATCAATTGTGAATGATGGATTCTAGTACAGTTATGAATTAAACTCTGTTTTCAAATTATTATGGATCTTATTGTGTAGTTTACCTTAATATACTTCCTTTTTAGTCTTATTAGCTGTATTTGGATTTTCTATTATGGTTTGTCCTTAATTGCTTAATTGCCTAGCTAACAATTATTGTTATAATCCATATGAACTTGAAAGAGGGATTATGGGTTTAGATCTGATCATAATAGCATGTATTCATGTGTTCTGCATGCAGTTGGAATTCATGATTTGTGCTTAGGATGGAGTTATACCAAAGCATTGCATGAAGTCTAATAAGAACTTACACTTAAACACTTTTTAATTGTAATTCACATAGAGATATAGTGGATTAGTTAATTAGGGTGTTCAAGTTGATTCTATCATCTACGGATTTGATTTGATATGAGTATGGTGCGTTGAGAGATGACCATATTTTACTTTCGTGTTCTTGATTAACAATCCAATATAAATAATTTGGCTTAACAGGAAGTTTGTTGACTTAAATGAAACAATAAGTGAAATTATAATCTCAAGTCTCCAGTATCTTGTTTCATTCTAGGGATAGTTAGTAATAGTTTAATTAATTATTTTAAATTAAAATGTTAAATCATTTGTTTAAATAAGAGTAAATTGGTTATAGGTTAGTAATTGGTAATTCTTGTTAAATAATTCTCTGTGGGAACGACACTTTACTTACTATTATATTACTTGTTGACCATGTATACTTACGTGTGAGCATATTTAGAATTTACCCAACAAGTTTTTGGTGCCGTTGCCGGGAAATTAGTTTAATAATTTTTGCCAATATTAGCTTCAATAAATTAGTATTAATTTAAACATTTTTTTCTTTCTTTTCTTTTTATTTAATTTTCTTCCTATTTTTCTATCTTTTCAGGTACCATGGATGGATGCAAGTATCAATGGCCATATTCGAGTATGACTCAGCCAAGAGACACAGGGATTGATGGACTCAATGAAATTACTGCATTATCAGCACAACTTGAGACACTATCGAGGAGGTTCACTACTACAAAACAGTAAATAGACAACACTTAAACCACAACGTTTTTTATAAAAACGTTGTGGTATTTTTTTTTACAACGTTTTTAAAAAAAATGGTGTAGATATATATACGAAAACGTTATCTATTTAAAAGGGATTTTTTTTGTTTTAACTATATAACGTTTTTTTAAAAAACGTTGTCTATCTACAAAAACACGGAGCAAAAAAAAAGACGCGAGACACGGAGCAAAATCGGCTACCACTGTATTCTTAGTCCTAGAAGCTATTCTTTCTTCTAAGTCCCTAAACCCCCATTCAGCAGATTCAGATCTTCGTCAAAAACCCACTTCTCGCAAGCCGCCTCATCAGAAGGTGAGGAAACCCGGCCTTCTTGCTTTCGGAGTTCGATTGAAGAGGGACGGAACTACCGTGGGTAAGCGGAGAACCTTCTAGAATTAAGGTATTGAGATTTCCGGAGTTCTTTGGACTGCTCACAGTGGGAGAACCTTCTAGAATTAAGGTATTGAGATTTCCTATACTTTTACTATCAGATCTGGTTTGTTACTTTGAATTGAAATCATTTCAGGTATGGATTAAGGTGTTATTTTACTATTTTTCCTTCAAATATATTGTTTTTCTGATGATACTGATAATTTTGGACGAAAGAGGTGATGGCTCCGCCACCGCCGGTAGATCCTAGTGGTGGTGAATCAGCGGCAGACGATACTGCGAGATCTCTTTCGACACCGTTTTTGAACAAAACACACCAGTTAGTGGAGGACTGCACGGTGGACGACGTAATCTCGTGGAACGAAGACGGATCTACGTTTATAGTATGGAATCCAACAGAATTTGCAAGTGATTTGCTTCCAAAGTATTTTAAGCATAATAATTTTTCCAGTTTTGTTCAACAACTTAACACCTATGTAAGCCTTGTGGATTTTTCTAGCATCAATTTTCTTCTTCTTAATTTGAATGATTTAATTGCTAATTTGTCAAATCGATAGGGATTCCGCAAGGTTGATAATTTGTCAAATCGATAGGGTTGTGGGTCTAAAACTTTGAAATAATTGATCTCATCTGCTGTATGTATACATGATTTTTGATTTTCTGGCACATTTCAATAGAGTTTGCCAACTTATTAAAAAAAGTCTGTATGTTGAGTGAGACTTGCAGCATAGGGTATGCTTGAGGATTACCTTGTTGGTTGATGAATATGATTGATGAACTTGGGTTCTTGTTTCAAAATTTATTTCTTGCTGTGTTAGAGAACACAAATTTAATTATTTACTATTGTTTTTGGCTTCTTGCAGTAAGCATGTCTACGTTATCGGAGCCGAGCGCTGTACGTTGAAGTTTTAGGAGTTCCACAAAACTATGAGGGAACGAGGTCTAGTTCGTCTTTTTACGGGTCTTGAGGATGTAAGTTGACTCTATGGACTTTTTTGTTAGTTCAAAATTGTCTTTATTTATAAAATAGATGACATATGATCCTTAACTTGTTCCTTGTGTAATGTATGTGTATCTTAATCAATGTTGCTTTAGTAGCTGTTTTTCTTATGCTTCATCCTTTGGTTCAAAGTTGTAAATTGAGGACATACTTTTCTTTTAGACAATTTTAATTGAGGACAGACTTGTTGATCATAAACTTGGAGACTTGTCTTTTCTTTTATTTAATCTTTTCCTTCCTGTAAAATTCAAAACTTAATTAGGTTCCATTTTCAAGTAGTTCCAGGTCCTAGCCTCTTGATGTTAAACAACTTTGAATAGTAATAAAACTACAAGAATCAACTCGACTTTGTTATCTTTATCCCGATGGTTGGCTGCTTTGTGTTGTTATTTGGCTCAAATCTGTTTATGCAGGTCATTCGTATGGTCCAAACTATAGTTAAAAAGTTACTTTTTTCTGTTTTTGTTTACAAGCAGTAAGCAGATAGGGTCTTTTATCTGTGTAAACCTAATGAGCATAATTATTTATGTGAAGCTTATTCTTCTGAAAGGTTTTCTGCTTTAGGTGGAATTAATTGATACTACACAGTTTTGTTAGGATCTATTTGTAAATATTCTGAATTGTTCAATTATTTAGTGCATTTTTTTGCACTCATTGTGTGTTCTATAGCTATATAATGTTATTCTGGACTTTCTTATTAAAGGCATCTATCTAATCCTGAAATGAATGTTTTGGTGATGAATGTTGCACTCATTGTGTGTTCTATAATTTTTGCCATATAATCTTTGTCTCTCTATAATCTTTGGCTCTCTATAGCCATATAATCTTTGGACTCGGGAGATGGTGTGAGCCACGCTGTCCCCATCTATGAAGGGTACGTCCTCCTTTTCTTTTGGCTTGACTTTCTCAATATTTATTTGTTACAAGTCCCCTTGATTTTGTCTCAAAAATGGAAGTATTGATATCTGCCACTTGAGATCCAGAAATTATTGTTGGTGTTTCAGATTTCTTACTATCTGATAATAACGGTTGCCAACAGTGTTTGACAATTTCAGTGCAAATGTGGTCGTTAATGGAGCCACTGTTAATCTGGGCTTGTGGGACACTGCTGGTAATTTTTTTTATATCTCATTGCAATCTCGATGTAATATGGTTACATGTTGAAGTACATCTACATATGTTTTAGTGGGCCTGAAATGATTATTTTTTGAAATAGGACAGGAGGATTACAATAGGTTAAGACCTTTGAGTTATCAGGTTGGCAGTCAAATTCCTTCTGGTGGATCCAAAGAAGTTGATACTACAAGGTTTGTAATGATTTTTTTTGTTCTTTTGGAACTTGTATTCATTGTGAAGACTTAACTAAGTTGTTGTCAAGTAATAGGTTATGTATCTAAGGGAAATGAAAACTCAAAGTGTTTAGTCACAACTTTACAGGTCATGAATTTCACACGTAAAATATTATTTCAACTCTAATAGTGGTAGTTTAGATTTAGGATATTTAATTCAAACTTGATCCACTTGAAAGCAATAAGATTTTCATTCAAAGTTGCCTTGTTTTGCTCCTAGTTTCATTTACATGAACGTGTAATTTCACGTTATTCCAAATAGTCACACATGTGGCAGTTTTCTATAACGGTTCAACTTAAAATTTGTTGTACAACAGCTGACAATGCAGCTTGAAAGAGCATGGTTGATCCAACACGAATGATATCTAACATACATCGTAGCATTACCAAGTTACAAATTTGTCAACTTTGTTCTTAAAACAAACTTTGCCTAATTTCTGTTATGTATGCTGTCAAGTGTGGTAAATTGGTTTCCAGTAATATAGGGAACGAGGAGACCCCAGCAGGGAGATCTAATTTTTGAAATTTCATATATATATATATATATATATATATATATATATATATATATATATATAAATATATCTCCCGACTTAGCAAGTTAAACTAGATGTTTTGCCTAAACTGTGTTAATAGAGGCTGTGCTGATACATTGCAGGGTTGTGTAGTTTTTAATTCCATGATAAAGTAGATGATAATCCATCCAGGTGACACCAAGATATTGCCCAGATAAGCATCTCTACTTGCTATATTACTTATGTCACTAATGATTGAAGTTGAGGGAACAGGTAAAGATTACAGAAGTTGGATGTCACCAAACAAGTTTAATTTTTTGCAAGTTGTCATAAACTGATACATTAGCGAACAAGTTCATGTTGCAAAACATATCAATCTGGTGCAAACTACTGGCATGTGTAGCAGTTGGACATATGCACAATAGTCTGTCAGTTGGACATATGTTAATAAGTACTTTTTATGTTTAAATATGAAAGCTTTAAGGGTTATTATTAGCATATTTGGTAAAATATACTGTAATTTGTTGCAGTAACTTGACATAGGCTCTTTGGCAGACAGCAGACTGGTTCAGAAGAGCCTTAGCTGTTGAACGTGTAAGAGGGAACTTGCAGTTAAGTGGGTATTCTGCATGTGTACAGCTTCCACGGGGCTTCTGAAATTATATGGCGGAAGGTACTTTTGTTCTTAGTAGGCAGATTATGATTTTGTTTAAGTTGATTCTATATCACTCTTAAAATAGAATATATCTCTATTATCATTCTGGAAATTTAACAACTGTTTTATTTGCAGAACCTAGCATATTTAGAATCTCTTTCTTGAGTTATGCAAGTCAGTATATTTGAAGTAATTGGGCTTTCTGATTGTTACAGATTCTAGAAGCTCTAACGTTACCAACATTGTCGAGAAGTACTCCACAGCTTCCAGAATTTCAGGTAAATTTTAGTTTGAGTAGATATTATTGAGAAAAATATACAACAATTAGGAAAACATAAAATGAATAAATGGACCTTGTGCAGGAATTTCACTTGGAAACAATGGTGTTGCTTCCTTGCTGCAGAAGAACTTCTGGCTGAGAGCAAGAAGGCCTATTTAAGCTTTAAGAAAATTTCTGATGTGGTCTATACAAGTTCTCAGATTGTCTTGTGCTTGACTGCCTAAAATCTTGCCATGTTGATACAACCCCAGATTGCCTTTGTTTACTAAACTAGGCTACAAAGCAAAAAAAAAACTATTTTAATTCTTTGTTATGTTATTGCAGGCAGTGGAAGAATCTCTTAGGAGTGTTAATCTTTTCAATGGAGGAGTTGCTGACAAGTAGGCTGGAAAGTACAGTGGAGGTATGAAGAGGAGGTTCAGTGTTTCCATATCACTAATTGAAGAGGAGGTTCAGTGTTGCCATATCACTAATTTAGTTTCACTTGTATTTTTTAATTCATGTTATTTCATAATCAATGCTTGAGACATTTGAAACTGTAAACAAATGGTATTATTGGGATGTATTTTGAATGGTTGATACATTTTAGTTTTAAATTTAAATGAGAATTTAGACCTTTTAGTTATATATCATGGCATTGCAGGTGCATTGGTAATATAGGTGAACCACAATATTTTTTTTCTTTATCTACAACATTTTAAAAATGTTGTATAAATTGGTTAAAAACGTTGTCTGATATACTAAACTACAACGTTTTTATTCAGAAAACATTATGAAATCATACCTACTGCAACGTTTTTAAGCATCTGTTAATTTTTGAAAAACAAATCTACAACGTTTTTTTCCTAAAAAACGTTGTGTATTGTGCTTAACTACAACGTTTTTAAAACGTTGTGTAAGGGTGTCAAATAGATGACACCCTTAACCACGACGTTTTTCTGACTGAAACCACAACGTTTTTTTCGTGTTGTCTATTTACTGTTTTCTAGTAGTGGTTGGACATTGTTGCAGCCCAACGTATTCGAAGGATAGCAGTTACTTGCAATTATTGTGCTGGCAATCACCCGAGTCATCAATGCACCATCAGTCTTGGGCAGATACAGTATGGTGGTAACTACCTCAACCAGTATTCATATGCCAATTATCATCAAGCTTGGGGTATCACCCGAATTCATCATGGAGATACAATTATTAAGACCAATACTACGCTCCAAATCCAACATACACACCGAAACTCTTATATCCACCTCCATTGCCACAAGAAGAAAAGTCAAAGTTGGAGGAATTCCTGTCAAAGCTCATAACAAACTAAGAGGAGTGGATGATGAGTCAAGAAATATCGAGCCATAATTTTCAGAACCAGATGGAACAACTCATCACTACTTCCACACATGGTCCTCAATACAAGGATTCCAAAACTAAGGCAGATAATTCGAGATTTGAGGAATTGTTGTCCAAGTTTGTATCATTGAATGAGGAAAGGAGGATTAATTAAGAGATGGCAATTCAAAATCTTCAAAATCAGTTAGATCTAATGTTCAAAGCCTTGAACAACTGTGCTCACAACAATTGGTGTTATGACATGGATTCCGAGATTGACGAAGTGCCTGACCCAAATCTACAGCCGAATGAGCCATAAGATGTTGAAATAGAGGAAACAATCGGGGACCAAGAAAAGGATATCGACGAAGATTTAACTGTAAGCTTCAACGAAGATGAGCCAATTTCATTAGTATCCAATGTGCCTCCTTCACCAAAGTTCAAGAATCCGGGTAGTTTTGCAAAACCATGCCCAATTGACAGTCATGTTGTCGGTAAAGCTCTTTGTGACATAAGAGCTTGTACAACTGTGGAGTCATGGTGGGATGAAAAGGAGAAGATAGAGGAAGAGCACATTGTGTTTATTAAGCTTCAATGCCCAATCTGATCATAGACATAATGGAGAAAACACCTAGTTGTTTGACATTCTTAATGGGGATCCTATTTGGAAGGATCATGCTAGGTGACTTTAATTCAAGGGCCTTTCCTAATGGGAACCTACCAAAAGAGACCTTGTTATTGATGAATGGAGGGTTCCTTAATTTTCGTAGGGGAATTGGATAGAGAATTGAAGAAGTCAGGCTGAGACTATAAAACAAACGCATATTGGGAGGCAACCCAAGTTTAATTTTTATTTTTAGTTTTTATTAGGTTTCATAGTAGTTAATAAATTTGCATTTATTTAGGATTTAATAAACTTGCTTCCATTGTGTTCACAGGTTAGTCAAGTCTAATCCAAGTGTGGTGCCCGATTCATTCTAATGTGCCTAGCCTATTCTCCAAACTTAGTAGACAAGGAGGAAGATTGCTATATTTTCAGGGAAGTCCTCGTGCTTAATTTTTCTTTATGTTGACGTAATGAGGACATTACTTGTGTTAAGTTTGGGGGGGACTTGATTGGTGTCGTTCATTCATTTGCATATATATATATATATATATATATATATATATATATATATATATAAGAATTTTTTTTTGAAAAATCTCAAAAATATTAATTTAGTTTACTATTTTATTACATTTAGTATTGCATTGCATGATTCTAGCTGTTAGATAGTTTAAGTTTGTTTTGACCAATGATGAGATTGGTATTATGTAGACAAGTATGGTATTGACTGTTAGGGCTTTGATATGATTTCTTGACATGATTTAGATCTTTATCTGTTTGAAATTGGTATAATCAGTTAGCACCTTAGAAATAGCTATGTTGACTAATTAAGTTTAAATTGACACATAATGGAATTCTTAAGGATAATTCTAGTTTGAATGAAAGAAAAACATGAATAGGTAGTGATGGCTAAGATTATGCAAGAACCTAAGTTTGGGGGAAAATTTGGGATATATAAGCTATAAAAAAATGAATAAACATCATGGCTAGTCTACTTTTGTGGCCTTTGTTACTTGAGTAAGTAAGCCCGAGGGGATGTCTCTACACCTAACGCCCTAAGGCCTTAATGTCTTGGGAGTCGTTAGTCGAAAGCTCGTTAAGGTAGCATTAAAAAGCATAAGGGAATAAGACATTGCACAACCATGAGAAAAGCTTATTATATAAAAATAAATAAAAAATTGAATAAAATGGGAAATAAGAGCAAAAGCCCCCGTGAATGAAAAAAGAAGAAGCATAAGTATCCTGTTTTGACCCTTGAATCTGGTAGCTATTTAATTTTAGTCGGATCTTACTTATTTTTGAATTTCTGGAGTTTACACTGTATGACTCCTTCAAAGAGGTTTATTATGTGTTGTGTTTAGCTTTATATCAGTTAGCATGGTTGTTGAGCACACACGCACTATATTAGTGATAACAATCTAAGATTTGATGATTGATTAAGAAGTTATTGATTTGCTTTAATATGATATATTGTCATGTTTACATGATTTCTCTAACGCTGTGTGATTAGATTGTGTTCTGTCTTACTGCTGGATTCGTAGGCATATAGTAGATGCATTAGCATTGCATTGCATATCATGTTGCTTGGGGACAAGCAACTATTTAAGTTTGGAGGTATTTGATAAGTAGATTTTATACCTACTTATCTGGTATCTATTACTTGAATTAGTTATTTAAACCTATGTTTTGTAGTTACTTTGCATGTATTGTGTGTTCATTTCATACATTTTATGTTATTTTGTAGGCTATGACACGACATTGGCATGAAGAAGCAAGGAAAAGCAATTCGGACATCTTTTGGACTAAAATAAGCAAGTAAATGCAAGAAGGGAAGATTGTAGGGCTTTTAACCCCAAATTTGATGCATGTTCTTGGCTTGGAACTTAGATATTATTGTAGATCTACTTCTTAGCTTTTCTGGAACATCTTGAATCATCCCAATTGGAGTTCGGATGCGAGAGTTATGGCCTTTTTATCAACAAAGATCAAAGTTCAAAGTAGTCATGTTTGCCATTTACATAGCATCTATTTCAAGCCTGCTTTTGATCTTGATCCAACCCAAATCTGTCAATTCTCAAAGTATGAAAGTTGTAGATCTCGTCGATATCTTCGATTTGATAGGTGGCATGCCCCGTAACTCCTAGCGGAGCAAACATTATGTCTATTTTACCAAAGGACGTCGTAGAAGAAAATAAGGCGACGTGGGGGCGCCAAAAATGGTGCGGGGCGCGCTGGGCCATCAGATTCTCTGCTACAATAGCGTGTGGCACACCCAAATTGGCCTAGGAACAACGCTGGGCACGCCGATTGGCTGGGAGAGAGCTAATTTGGGTGTTATGTTGTCCAATTTGAGCTAGAATAGGATTGTTAATTGCCTAACTTGCTAGGGTTTGCATTAAGACTATAAAAACTTGATTTTAACTTGGATTGGGAGGCTAGTTTTGAAAACTCCATTAAAATCCCTCTTGGGATAGATTTCTAGTAGTTTCATCTTTACTTCCTTTCTTTGATTAGGAACCCTATATTAGACTAGAACTGAAGATTGAAGCTATTGATCATCATATAAGAATCAGATTGGAAGCAAGAGAATACAGATTTGTTTATCTCAATTCTAAATTCTTTTCTTATCTATTTGTATCTTTTTAATGCTTAATCAATTGTGGATGATGGATTCTAGTTCAGTTATGAAATAAACTCTATTTTAAAATTATTGTGAATCTTTTTGTGTAGTTTACTTTAATATACTTCCTTTTTAGTCTTATTAGCTGTATTTGGATTTTCTATTATGGTTTGCCCTTAATTGCTTAATTGCCTAGCTAACAATTACTGTGATAATCCATATGAACTTGAGAAACAGATTATGGGTTTAGATCTGATCATAATAGTGTTTATTCATGTGTTCTGCACGGAGTTGGAATTCATGATTTGTGCTTAGGATAAAGATATACCAAAGCATTGCATGTAGTTTAATAAGAACTTACACTTAAACCCTTTTTAATTGTAATTCACACAGAGATATAGTGGATTAGTTAATTAGGGTGTTCAAGTTGATTCTATCATCTGTGGATTTGATTTAATATGAGTATGGTGCATTGAGAGATGGTCATATTTTACTTTCGTGTTCTTGATTCACAATCCAGTATAAATAATTTGGCTTAACAGAAAGTTTGTTGACTTAAATGAAAAAAAAAGTGAAATTGTAATCTCAAGTCTTCAATATCTTTTTTCATTCTAGGGATAGTTAGTAATAGTTTAATTAATTATTTTAAATTAAAATATTAAATTATTTATTTAAATAAGATTAAATTGGCTATAGGTTAGTAATTGGTAATTCTTGTTAAATAATTCTTTGTGGGAACGATACTCTACTTACTAATATATTACTTGTTGACCACGTATACTTGCGTGTGAGCGTATTTAGAATTTACCCAACAGACTCCAATTGATGCGGAGAACTGGATCGCCCACTTAGAGAAGATTTTTGATGTGATTGGGTGTTCAGAAAATCAGAAGGTGAGATTAGCATTTTATAAGCTAGAGGATGATGCTCAGAGATGGTGGAAATCGTTGAAGGCTACATATGGAGATGGATTTATGGATGCACTCATATGGAGTGGTTTTTGTGACCTTTTCTATCAGCAGTATTTCCCAAATGCTGATAGGGATGCATACATCAGGGAATTTGTGTCCATTCGGCAAAATGAGTATGAGACTATTACCGATTTTATAACGAGGTTTACTAGATTGCCTAGTTTTGCTGGTTCAATAGCTGGGATAGCTGCACAACAGGAAGAAAAATTTAAATGGGCTTTGAAATATGAGTATAGGAGATCGATCGTCCACACCATATTTACAGATGTATCACAAGAGGCTGATGTAGCTAAGAGTGTGAAAATGGAGCACAAGGACTTTTGAGCTTCCAAATTAGAAGGGAGTCAAAAGATAGAGATGATCAGCAAGGGCAAGGAATGGGGCAGTTTGGCAGGAATAAAAATAGAAGGTAAAATAGTTGGAATGAGCCTCCATAGGGTCAGCGATTTAATCCTCGAAGGGATTTTGCTTACCCAATGCAGCAGGGTGGTCGTGGAGGTTAGTAGCAGGGTCAGTGGCAAGTTGGAGGGCAATATCAAAATAGGAAATTTCAACAGAATAAGGCTTTCCAGTAAAATTAGAATCAGGGTCAGCATCGCCAACAAGTTAAAATTTAGGGGCGGTATCCAGGACCGGCAGGTGGGGACAATTCGTACCTTTTGTCATTTCTACCTAGTCCATGTGCTACTTGTGGTAGGTATCATGCTGGCAGGGCGTGCTATAGAGAGACAGGGGCTTATTTCTTATGTGGATAAATGGGACATAGAGCAAGGGACTTTACACTTCAGCGTGGTAATGGGGGAGACGGTAATGTTGGTAATGGCGGTCAACGCAAGACCGGTGGGAGAGTATTTGCATTGACAGCTAATCAGGCGGCCCAAGCACCAGGTACTATTTTAGACATCCTTCTTGTAGGAAATCGTGAGGCATTGGTTTTGTTTGACACTGGATCTACGCACTATATTGTTGCACTTTCATTTATTCATCATCTTGGAGTGTCTTCTCATACATTAGATCCTCAATTATCTATTGCTACCCTGATGGGGAATTCTGTGATTATTTCTGAGCAATTTCGCGAGTGTCCTTTGAAGTTAGGGAGGAGGGCGTACGCATCTAACTTACTTTTGATGGTGATGCATGATTTCAATATCATCTTGGGTATGGATTGGCTGAGTAAGCATCGATACACTATTGATTGTCAGGCGAGGAAGGTTATTTTTGGAACCTTAGAGGCTCCAGAATTCGAGTTTTAATGTTCAAAGTCGAATGGTGTTGTAAAGTTGATCTCAACTTTGAAGGCGAGCAAAAAGATTACTAAGGGGCGTGATTGTTATTTGGCTTATGTGAAGGATACCTCAAGGGATGAGCTCCAACTTGATGATTATCCAGTTGTAACAGAATTTCCTGAGGTATTTCCTAAGGATCTGCCAGGATTGCCACCACCAAGGGAAGTTAAGTTTACTATTGAGCTCATTCCTGGAGCGGAACCTATCTCTAAGGCACCCTATAGGATGGCTCCATTAGAGTTACAGGAGTTGAAGGAACAATTACATGAGTTGTTAGATCGTGGATACATTAGATCGAGCGTATCCCCATGGGGTGCTCCAATCTTCTTCGTGAAGAATAAGGACGGATCTATGAAATTATGTATAGATTATAGGGAGCTAAATCGGATCACTATCAGGAACAGATATCCGTTGCCACGGATAGATGACCTTTTCGATTAGTTCCAAGGTGAAAAGTTCTTCTCAAAGATAGATTTGAGGTCAGGGTACCATCAGTTGAGGGTGAGGGAAGAGGACATTCCAAAAATATCTTTTCGTACTCGGTGTGGGCACTATGAGTTTTTTGGTGATGTCATTTGGGTTGACTAATGCTCCGGCAGTGTTTGTGGATATGATGCATCAGGTTTTTAGCGAGTACTTAGACAAATTTATCATTGTCTTCATTGATGACATTTTGGTGTATTCCAAGTCTAAGGAGGAGCATGAAGAGCATCTTCGTACTATTTTGAGGGTTCTACAGAAGAATAAGTTATATGCTTAGTTCTCTAAATGCCAGTTTTGGTTAGAACAGGTAGCATTTTTGGGACATGTCGTGTCTACTGAAGGTGTAACGTCCACAAATTTGAAACTCCTTATTAATTAAATATGCGATTTAATTTTAATGAGTTAGCTTTCTGAGTTATTTAAAACCTTACGTGTTTTTGTGAAATTATGAATTGTTTAAAGGGAGTCACTAATAGTTATTTAAATTAGTGGACTAACCCTAAGAGTTTGATATCAAAGAATTGATAGGATTATTAATAATTAAATATTCAATTTATTTGAATATAGTAGCAAGAGTTGAACATATTGATTAATTGCAATTTTGAGTAATTAATTGATAATGTGTTAATTAATAATTATTATGAATAAATAATAATTAATGTGTAAGAGATTAATAAATATAATATGATTATATATTTTCTTGATTTATTTGTGCAAACATGCAATATATTAAACCTTGTTACATGGTAGTTAATTATATATTTTATATTGTACAAGGTGGCACATTATATGTCTGTATATTAAATATAAACTATATAATAAGAATTAATTCATTCATGTGAGTACTTAAATAATCCCCAACTTTCATTTATCTATGAGCATTTACACATTTATATTACATTATGGGAATTAGAGTGTCCAAAACAAGCCTTAGTTGATCAAGTATGCTGAGACTTCCTTCTTGTCCAAAAATGAGTGGCCTCCCAGTACATGAACAGTAATCTACACCTTATATACGTAACTTCCAAGTCTGTGATTATTGGCTAGGGAGGTAGCTGATGGTGGGTTGTTGGCCAACTCCTCTATAACCTTTGTATTCTTCCAATTTCCTGTGAACCAATCCATGGGGTAAGAACATTGTCTAGACAATGAGTTCTCTATATATAGCCTCTCCTTCTTCATTTCTCAGCTGCTAAAGAAATTTTTTGAGAAGTATATTAGTGAGTGTTAGTTATTGAGCCATTAGGGAGTATTATCAGTGGAGAGAGGAAAATCAATTCAAGCTTAAGAGGTATGAAAATCTAATTTAAATTCTTGAATGGAGTTTTTGTCAAATTCTTGTAATTCAAAAGAATTTTCTTTTAATCGATATGAATTAACATGCCTCTGTGTTGTTTTAGTTAATATGCATGCTTAGAAGTATTGGAAGTACTTTGAGTTGCTGCATAAGATGTTTGGCATTAGTTGGAGTTGAGCCTCTGCAGAAGCAGAGGCCATTTTTTTCTGTCTGGTCGAAGTGGCGCGGCCGCGCCACTTCCCTTGCCTTTCACCGCGCGGTTAGCAGATGACAGTTGCTTATATTAGCTTCTTGAGATATGCTGAGCTTACTATGATAGTTATTATATGCTTATAAACAACCTGAACATATGGACTAAGGTAGTTGTGTATATAGGAGTCATGCTAGCTTGTTTTGGTTGGAATATTAAAAGTAAACTTGAATAGTTGGAAATAGTATTGATAAACTTTTTGCAAAATAAGTTCTAACCTTTGATGCAAATGTATTACATTATGATATATCTTGACATATGTCAATATGCTTGGTTATATGGTTAAAGGTAATAAGTGATATTCAAGCATGATTAAAAAGAGAACTTTCAAGAAAAAGGACTATATTGACTATGTATAATTGAACTATGTATGCACTAAAGAGATGCTAATGAGATCTATTATGTGATTATGAAGGCATAACTTAGACTATGCAAACTCATCTCTTATGCTTGAAGAAGTTTTGCTAATAGAGACTTAAAGTTTTGAAAACGAACTTGATAAACTAGATATACATTAAGTTGAGAACATGTAAGTATGTTTTTGATGTCTAGCATGTATATATATATATATATATATATATATATATATATATATATATATATATATATATATATATATATATGAAAGTATGATATATGGTAGGTAAAATGACTTACATGATTAATAGCTTAACATGTGGAGTCTTGGTTAAGTAAAAATGAATAATTCCCTTTGATATGTTTGATGAAAGGTTAAAGTTAGTTATTCATATAATAACATGTGTGTTGTGCATGATTGTTCGTTTATGTGCAAGTCGTGTGTGCACTGGCTTATTTTTGAAGCAACCATGTCTTGGTTTATTCCAGGAGCCCCGCGCCCGCGCGTATCTTAAGTAAAAATCAGGCGCAGCCGCGCAGTCCTATAGTGGGATCTGAGTTCTGTTATCAAATTGAGAACTGATGCATGCTTGTATGGTTACTCTAATCTGTAATACATGTCCAGTATAGTAGCCATGTGTTAATAAGCATGTTATTGAAATATCCTATGATGAATTAGTGTTTACAACTATAAGTCAATAGTGATTTCAACTATGACATAGTGTGTTAGAAACTAATCGGGTAATATAATGATACATGATTAGAAGCATGCTATGTAATGATTTGATTTTTGTAAGTGTGGACTCATATTAGTTTACACGTACTAATTGAAAAGACCGACTTGTTAATGTTAGGTCGTTTCAACGCAAGTTAATTAAAGCTAGAATTATTGTAGCTGAGCAAACAGGCAAGTATCTAAACCTTACGCACTACCTTTATTTTGTGCAAATAGGTATATGTTTATGCAAGTTTCCTTGAACCCTACTTTTATTTAGCAAGTTTCCTTGAACTTCACTATTTGACGGTGAAAGTTTCTTATCCTTCTCATATTAAATTGAGTAGGTTATCGTTGAATTGAAATTCATTCGTTAAAGCTTGAACTTTATTTCCAAGCATGTTATTAAGTGGTTTAATTACCTTACAATTAATCCACATCGATATTATTGATATTCACACTTAGTGCACTTAAGTTCGTACAGTGTTTGACTTGTACTTCATTTAAAGTTCTATAATTCTTGAACTGTGTCAAATAGAGTCTGAACCTTTGTTCGGTCAGACAAGTATACGAAGGTTTATAAAAGTTATCCAAACCAATTGATGGTAAGGATTCTTAGACTGAAAGAACACCCCTTCTATGATAGGGGAGTACCCCAGGTATCTAATATAAGATACAAAGAACAGATTTAAATGTTATGCGTATAAATAGTGTACGCAAGGCTGATCCCCTCAAGTACTTATTCTATAGCCAGTAACCAAAGGGTCAATTAGCTATTGATTCCATTGGAGTGTTATAGTTCAAAGTCTATTTGGCTAGCAGTTATTCTAAAAGCAATCATTATCTTTGCTTGCGATATTCATATTGTTGAATCTTTTAGATATTAATATTGTTGAATCCATTGCCATATTTTTTTCCATTCATCATGATATATCCTTATTGTTGTATTTAAACTTGTTGAGCAAACTTGTTGCTCATCCTTGCTATATCATGATTAAATTGCAGCTAAGCCCGAGACCTCAGGAAAGGACAAGGGTAAAGAAAAGATGTAGAATTGTTGTCAGAAGCAGAGTTTATTTTGTGCTTAGTTTAAATTAATGTTATGTAACATGAACCCTAATTACTATTATAGGGTATGTTTGTAAGACTTTATTAAGGTTATCGAGTCTTGGGACTAGTAGTAACACCTTTGGAATGAACGACGTACGTTTATCATTTTCCGCATTTTAGTTGTCGTATTTTGTTTAGAGGTGGATGTTTGTATTTTATCGTGATGACCGAACCGGGGTCAGAGGACCCAGTATTGGGGGCGTCACAGGTTGGTATCAAAGCCGTAGGTTATAAACGTTAGGAATGCAAAACCTAGGTTATAACCTTAGTAGGAAACTCAAGTAGAATATGTAAGTGATAAAAAATGATTGATAGACGTCTTAAACTTCTTAATGCTAACATGGATAGCATATCACATAAAGCCTAATTGTTTCTTCCTTTCCTCAGATCATGGCGCCTAGGAGACTACAGCAGACTCAGAGGGAGGAAGGATCCGTTAACAATGGTGGAGGGGAAAATGTTGATCCAATGCAGAACTTCGTTACCCTGTTAACTGAGGCAATGCAAAACAGACCCAGCCAGCAGCAGGGCAGCCAGGACAACACTTGGCTAGCTTTAAGGACTTTAAATTGGTAGGACCACTGGAGTTCCAAGGAACCTTGGACCCAATTGAAGCCCAAACATGGATAGAAGAGATAGAGAAGGTGTTTGAGGTCGTACGAGTGGCCGAAGCACATAAGACGAGTTTTGCCACTTTCATGATGAAGGGCGAAGCTAATTATTGGTGGAAGGCCAATAACGGACTAGCAGACGAATGAGTTATTCCTTGGGACAGATTTAAGGAGTTATTCCTTGAGAATTACTTCACAAAGAATACGCAACAATATATGGAAGTTAAGTTTCTAGGATTGAAGCAAGGTAGTATGTCTGTCGCAGAGTACGCGGCAGAATTTAACGAGTTGGCCCGATTCGCGTCACATCAGGTTGACACGAAGGCCAAGAAGGCAAGGAGGTTCGAATTAAGACTGAAACTATGGGTGCAGAAAGCAGTGGTTGTATTAAAGATTAATACTTACTCTGATCTTTTGGAAAGGGCTATCATTGCCGAAGGAGGCAATGAAGCCATCGCTCGATTCAAACAAGAAAAGAAGACTGGTCAGGATGGACAAAAAGGAGGAAGTAGCGGAGGCAGCAACCCCAATAAATGTAAATGGACAGAGAGCCAATCCTCTGGAGGAAATAAGTCTGGGGAGAGGCTAAGAAAAGTATGAAGTGCAACAACTGTGGGAGGAATACTCAGGAGAGTGTAGAAGGGGAAGAGTGTTTATTATCGTTGCGGACAACCGGGGCACGTGGCTCCTCAGTGTCCGAATAAGCCGAAGGGAGGATGTTTCTCGTGTGGAGCCACGGACCATCTAATCAAGGACTGCCCAAAGAAAAAGGGCGATGTAGCTAGCGGCAACTGCAACAACAACAACAATGGGCTGAACATATGAGGGTCAGTCAGTCAAGCCAACAGACCAATAGCACGAACGTTCAACATGACCGTGCAGGATGCGGTGGAGTCAAGGACGTGGTGTCAGGTATCATTCCGATCAATGATATAGATGCATACATGTTATTTGATTCGGGTGCTACTTGCTCTTTTGTTTTTGAAGAATTTACTAAACGGTTAGACTTACCCTGTGAGAGATTAGAACACCCTATGAACGTAGAAGTAGCAAACAAGGAAATTATTCCCGTAGAATGCATTCATAGGAATTGTTATGCCGAATTATGAGGATTTAAGCTAAAAGTGGATTTGATACCGATTCGTTTGGGGGAGTTCGATGTAATCCTTGGGATGGATTGGTTATCAGTTCACGGAGCAGTGTTAGACTGTAAGAAGAAGTGTGTATACCTTAGGACTCCGAATAAGTCGAAGGTGGAATTGTATGGTAGTAAATCGCCGATACAATCTTATTGTCTGACGATGGTGCAAGCACAGAGATTGTTTAGAAAGGGTTGTATAGGTTATTTGGCTCATGTGGTTGATATTCGACGAGTCGAGGGCGAACTGAGTCAAATACCTATTCTAAGGGATTTCGTTGATGTCTTCCCATATGAGATTCTGGGATTGCCACCGGATAGAGAGATTGAGTTTGTTATTGATTTGGCATGGGGGACAACACCGGTATACAAAGCGTCGTATCGTATGGCACCAGTAGAGATGAAAGAACTGATGGCTCAATTACAAGAGTTATTAGATAAGGGATACATTCGACCGAGCGTATCACCGTGGGGAGCACCAGTCTTATTCGTAAAGAAGAAAGATGAGTCGCTAAGACTTTATATCAACTACCGAGAGTTGAACACTGTCACTATTAAGAACAAGTACCCTTTGCCCAGGATGGATGATTTGTTTGATCAGTTGAAGGGGGCAAAGTACTTTTCGAAGATTGACTTGAGAACTGGTTATCACCAACTGAAAGTGAGGCTGGAGGACATTCCAAAGACGGCATTCAGAAATCGGTATGGACACTTTGAGTTTCTGGTTATGTCATTTGGATTGACGAACGCGCCAGCAGCATTTATGGATTTGATGAACAGAGTATTCAAACAGTATTTAGATAAGTTTGTTGTCGTATTCATCGATGACAATCTAGTATATTCAGAGAAGAAGGAAGAACACGCCGAGCATCTTCGGATAGTGTTAGAGACATTAAGGAGGGAGAAGTTGTATGCAAAATTCTCCAAGTGTGAGTTTTGGTTGCAGAGAGTGCAGTTTTTAAGGCACGTTATCGACAAGAATGGTGTTTCAGTGGATCCAGCGAAGGTAGAAGCGGTTATCAATTGGTGGGAGCAGCCGAAGGCGCCGACAGAAATCAGGAGTTTCTTAGGATTAGCGAGATACTATCGAAGATTTATTCGAGATTTTTCAAAACTAGCATCGCCGTTGACCAATCTTACCAGGAAGATAGTTAAGTTCGTTTGGATAGAGAAGTGTGAGAAAAGTTTCCTAGAACTAAAGAAGTGGCTTAGTCAAGCACCTGTGTTGGCTTTACCGGACAACACGGGAGGGTTTATAGTGTATAGTGATGCATCACACAAGGGACTTGGCTGTGTACTGATGCAACACGACAGAGTCATTGTGTACGCTTCACGCCAGCTGAAAGATTATGAGAAGGGTTATTCGACTCATAATCTGGAGTTAGCAGCAGTAGTTTTTGCCTTGAAGATTTGGAGGCATTATTTGTATGGCGAGAAGTGTGAGATATATACGGACCATAAGAGTCTGAAGTATATCTTCACGCAAAGAGAGTTAAACATGAGGCAGTGCCGATTGTTAGAATTGATCAAAGATTATGATTGTGAGATTCTGTACCATCCACGCAAAGCAAATGTAGTGGCAGATGCCTTGAACAGAAAAGGTAGAGAGAAGTTATTGAAGTTGACCATTCAAGAAGAATTGGTGAAAGATTTCGAACTACTAGACTTGGAGATTAAGTATTCGATGGATACCGACGAACAATTATTTACGGTAACAGCAAGCCCGACTTGAATGGAGTTTTTGTCAAATTCTTGTAATTCTCAAGAATTCTCTGTTAATTGATATGAATTAGCATGCCTCTGTGTTGTTTTAGTTAATATGCATGCTTAGAAGTATTGGAAGTACTTTGAGTTACTGCATAAGATGTTTGGCATTGGTTGGAGTTGAGCCTCTGCAGAAGCAGAGGCTATTTTTTTCTGTCTGGTCTAAGTGGCGCGGCCACGCCACTTCCCTTGCCTTTCAGCGCGCGGCCGCGCGGTTAGCAGATGACAGTTGCTCATGTTAGCTTCTTGAGATATGCTGAGCTTATTATGACAGTTATTATATGCTTATAAATAACCTGAACATATGGACTAAGGTAGTTACGTATATAGGAGTCATGCTAGCTTATTTTGGCTGGAGTATTAAAAGTAAACTTGAATAGTTGAAAATAGTATTGATAAACTTTTTGCAAAACAAGTTCTAACCTTTGATGCAAATGTATTACGTTATGATATATCTTTACATATGTCAATATGATTGGTTATATGGTTAAAGGTAATATGTGATATTCAAGCATGGTTAAAAAGAGAAATTTCAAGAAAAAGGACTATATTGGCTATGTATAATTGAACTATGTATACACTAAAGAGATGCTCATGAGATCTATTATGTGATTATGAATGCATGACTTAGACTATCCAAACTCATCTCGTATGCTTGAAGAATTTTTGCTAATAGAGGCTTAAAGTTTTGAAAAAGAACTTGATAAACTAGATATACATTAAGTTGAGAACTTGTAAGTATGTTTTTGATGTCTAGCATGTATATATATGAAAGTATGATATATGGTAGGTAAAATGACTTACATGATTAATAGCTTAACATGTGGAGTCTTGATTAAGTAAAAACGAATAATGACCTTTGATTTGTTTGATGAAAGGTTAAAGTTAGCTATTCATATAATAACATGTGTGTTGTACATGATTGTTCATTTATGTGCAAGTCATGTGTGCACTGGCTTATTTTTGAAGCAGCCATGTCTTGGTTTGCACCAGGAGCAGTGCGTCTCCTTAGTACAAATCAGGCGCGGCCGCACGGTCCTATAGTGGGATATGAGTTCTGTTATCAAATTGAGAATTGATGCATGCTTGTATGGTTACTCTAATCTATAATACATATCCAGTATAGTAGCCATGTGTTAATAAGCATGTTATTAAAATATCTTATGATGAATTAGTGTTTACAACTATAAGTCAATAGTGATTTCAACTATGACATAGTGTGTTAGAAACTAATCGGGTAATATAATGATACATGAATAGAAGCATGCTATGTAATGATTTGATTTTTGTAAGTGTGGACTCATATTAGTTTACACGTACTAATTGAAAAGACCGACTTGTCAATGTTAGGTCGTTTCAATGCAAGTTAATTAAAGCTAGAATTATTGTAGCTGAGCAAACATGCAAGTATCTAAACCTTACGCACTACCTTTATTTTGTGCAAATAGGTATATGTTTATGCAAGTTTCCTTGAACCCTACTTTTATTGAGCAAGTTTTCTTGAACTTCACTA